>JARVGV010000645.1:4925942-4936438 GCA_031762435.1 Hypsolebias longignatus | reverse complement strand
GACTGTCCAGACCTCTACATTGGAGAAACTAAACAGCCTCTTCACAGACGAATGTCCCAACACAGGAGAACCACCTCTTCTGGACAAAACTCAGCTGTTCACCTCCACCTCACGGACAAGGAACACTCAGGAGGACCAGAATGTGCACATTTTGGACTGAGAACACAGGTCGTTTGAGAGGCGGGTGAAGGAAGCTGTTTATATTAAGAGAGAAAAACCTTCTCAACAGAGGAGGAGGTCTTAGATTCCAACTTTCAAAAACGTATAATGCAGCTTTAGGACTGATTCCCAGCCAGTTTTCACACCTGATGGGAATAGAGGAGCTCATCTGTGAATTAGACTAACAAAGATAAGAAACTCCTACTGTTAAGGTGTGAGGTGTGATTTGTCAGTCTACATAGGTATGTGTGTGTCTTATCTCAGCCTTTAAAACCTGAACCCCACACTCTTAGCTCTTTGAATTGAGAAAGCTCCTCGGATGAAGAGCGAAACGTCTTCTGTTACAAATAAAGTCCAGTTGTTTATGTACTGAAAGTTTTTTGATTTTATCATGTCCTGGATGACTGAGAATCTTCACCAGCATATTGCATAAATTGTTATATTTTGTCTGCTAAACCTCAGACAACAAATCAAAGTAAAAGGGATTTGCGCTTAATGGGACGAAGTCGGAGCTAAATAAGCTTCTTGAGAAAAAGTTACTAAGTTTAAGAGCGTAAAATGCCTCGTTGTACTTGAACAGCCTGAAGCAGAACGTCCTGGTTGACCAAAAATATCTTAAATAGCCTAAAGTTCCCATGATCTCTGAGGAGTATTAAGCTTTGTCAAGCCAAACAAAGCCCAGCAGACTTGCTGCAGGATATAACCATTAAGTTTAAAAAGTTAATTATTACTTTAGTCTATATATATTTGTTATGTGCAGCAAATAATAATTTTGTTATGACATACGTGTTAGTCATCGACCTGTTAGGCTCTTACCTTGTCATTTCTGCTGGTGCCGGATGTTGAATCACATCTTCAGATATAATGGTGTCTGAGATCTTACAGGGAACACACGGGGATTTTTTGTGTCTTGTGATTCATTTTTCCAGAGCCAGTTAACAGAGCAGGTTCTGAATGCAAACAGAATGAAAGTGGAAGTCATAGATGCAATGAAGAGTTTAAATTTTTTGCTGAGTGGAAAATCTTTGCTGTCAGTATTGAGTTACGTGATGTCTCATCTCTGACTAATCCATCTGCTCTAAATGTTTGCTTGCATAGGAGGGCCAACAGATCCAGGAAGAGGGATTTATTTTCCTTCCACATTCCTGATGGAGTCCTACAGAGTGACTGGCCTTCCTAACAGCGGACCACATCGGGTCTACTCCCAGCAGTCTCGATCTTCAAGGTCCCAAAGTAACGGAGCTGGTTCATATGGCCTCAGTATTCGAGTCCAGGGCATAGATGGACACCCATATGTAGTTCTGAACAACCAGGACAGGGCAGCTCAGTCCTACGTTGACCCTGACAGCAATGGATACGTTGACACAGAAGGCTCCTTTATTGAGAACTACCAGGAGTATGATTTCAGAGGAGACAAAGAAGTTGACCCATTCATGGAGTACAGGACGCAGAAGGCCATGCGTTATACTGGGCCTCAGAACGGCGTTACTGAATCACAAGGAAAAGATCCATCCACACTTTTAAATTTTCAGAAACACCCAGAGCTCCTACAGCCATACGATCCAGAGACCAATGCCTTGAACCTTGAAGGTTTCCACAGCCTCCCTTCGAGGCCTCTGCCTCAACCTGAGACTGGGAACAAATACCAGAATTACTCCTCTAAATCTGCTGTGCAGGTCTCCAAATCTGCTGTGCAGGTCTCCAAATCTGCTGTGCAGGTCTCCAAATCTGCTGTGCAGGTCTCCAAATCTGATGTGCAGGTCTCCAAATCTGATGTGCAGGTCTCCAAATCTGCTGTGCAGGTCTCCAAATCTGATGTGCAGGTCTCCAGCCGCGGCAGGTCATCAAGCTTGGATCGGAGCAGAATTCCTGGGCAGCAAGAGAAAAGGCAGCCTTCACCCCTGAGCCGGAGAACAGCCGACACTGAGACATCTCTTCCTCAGTCTCATGCGGCCCAGCCTCAGACAAGGCCACAGTCCCAGCAGGGGCAGCCACAGTTTAAACCTTATCTCACAAGTTTAAATCCAACTCCGTCCAAACCAACCTCCAAAACTCAACCCGTGCCTGCGTCCCAACCTCAGCCTGCCACCGTGTCGAGTACCTCGACTGAGCTGAACAAGACCCCCGCTTCACTGAGCAGCACCAACTCTAGCCTTGAGCGTACCCACCACGAGCCCGATGTTCTTCCCCTACGTCGAAGTGACTCCAGCGAGCCAGTCCTCCAGTCCTCCTCCCGCAGCCGCCATGCCTCCTTGTCATCCACAAACAGAGCTTCGACGGATGAACAAATGGACGCTCTGTATGCAGACACCATAAACCGCCACGAGAATCGTCGCTACATTCCCTTCAAGCCCGGATCAGGCAGAGACATTGACACCGGTTCCAGTCTCGGCGTCGACGAGCTCATTGACAAGTTTGATGGTAAAAATAGCGGCAGTCAGCGTCGGGGCAGGGCGGGGCGAAGAAACAGGATTAATCCAGATGACAGAAAACGCTCTCGCAGCGTGGATAGTGCGCTTGGCTTGAGAAAAGACTCGAGCTTCACGGACGAGTCCGATCAATATCGAGGCACGTCAATGGAGCATGTCCTGCTGCCGTCACAGCTGCGCATGCAGAGAACAGCCGATGGTCTGAACTCCTGGTCTACGGCTGTGGACGGTAGAGGAGGGGCTTCTTTTCGTGCCACCAGTGCTCCAGGATCACCCCTAAGCACCGTCTCTAAGAGTACTGGCTCCCTGCATGGATACAGAAAGCCACAAACCCGCCCCCCTTTACCATCTTTTCAGAGTGAGGAGAGCGATAAAATCCCTTCTTCAGCTGTGAAGGTTTCAACATCATCACTGTCAACATCGTTGTCCAAGCCTTCTTCAGCAGCAGACAAAAAGCCTGGTGCTGAGGCAGACGTTCAGGTAAAACACCAAACACTCCATCCATCCATCATCATTCATCCATCATCCATCCATGCATACATCCATCATCATTCATCCATCCATCATCCATCCATGCATACATCCATCCATCCATCCATGCATACATCCATGCATCCATCCATCCATCATCATCCATCCATGCATACATCCATCCATCATCATTCATCCATCCATCATCCATCCATCCATGCATCCATCCATGCATACATCCATCCATCCATCATCATCCATCCATCATCATTCATCCATCATCCATCCATCCGTCCATCCATCCATCCATCCATCATCATTCATCCATGCATACATCCATTATCCATCCATCCATTATCCATCCATCCATGCATCCATCCATTATCCATCCATCCATTATCCATCCATTATCCATCCATCCATGCATCCATCCATTCATCATCCATCCATCCATCCATTATCCATCCATCCATTATCCATTCATCCATCCATCCACACATACATCATCAATCCATGCATCCATCCATCCATTATCCATCCATCCACGTATCCATCCATGCATATATCCATCCATTATCCATCCATCCATTCATCCACGCATACATCCATCCATCCATCCATCCATTATCCATGCATCCATCCATCCACGCATCCATCCATCCACTCATCCATCCATCCATCCATCCATTATCCATCCATCCATGCATCCATCCACCCATCCATCCATCCATCCATCCATTATCCATCCATCCATGCATCCATTCGTCCACGCGTACATCCATCCATCCATTATCCATCCATCCATGCATCCATCCATCCATCCTCTTCCTCTTGTTCTGAAGTCAGGTCTCAGGGGCAGCAGCATGAGCAGGGAGGTCCAGACATCTTTTTCCACAGCCACCTCTTCCAGCTCTTCTGGGAGAAGGCATTCCCAGGCCAACCGAGAGACATGGTCTCTCCAGCATGTCCAGGGTCTTTCCCGGGGTCTCCTCCCAGTTGGACATGCTCGAAACACCTCCCTAGGGAGGTGTCCAGGGAGCATCCTTACCAGATGCCCGAACCACCTCAAGTGGCTCCTCTCAATGTGGAGGAGCAGCGGTTCTACTCAGAGTCTCTCCTGATAACTGAACATCTCACCCTATCTCTGAGGGAGAGTCCAGCTACCCTGCAGTGGAAACTCATTTCAACCTCCTGTATCCACAATCTCATTCTTTCTGTCACTACCCAGAGTTCATGACCATAGGTGAGGGTAGGAACGTAGACTGACCAGTAAACCGAGAGCTCTCCCTCACAGTTCAGCTCCCACTTCACCACAGTGGACCAGTACAGAGTCGACTGTCTAGTCTACTGAATACTGCAGATGCTGCACCAGTCCGTCTGGTGATCTCACGCCCCATTCTTCCCTCACTCATCAACAAAACACACAGAACACTGATGCTGTAAAATCAGGACTGTGTGTTTTAACAAACTTAGTCATTCATGATGACTACAGAACGTCCTAAAATTCTGAACTCATTCATTTGAAGAAGCTCTTTGTCATTTCCTGTCACATCCAGGCGACACCGGATCTTCTGAGGGGTCAGCAGGAGCTTTCACAACAAACACACGAAGAGACCGCCAAACAGATTCTCTTCAGTTACCTTAAAGACGGGTAAGCTGTTCACACCGTTCAGTTTTCTTCTTATTCAGTGGTTTTATATCACCTTTTATGTTTGTGACAGTAAAAACATCACGTGATAATATTTAAGTGTTTAATGGGTGTAGTGTTCACCAGAACCTAGCGTGAAATGAAACAAGACACTGTTCTGTAGAAGCAAATGTTTATTTTCCCTTCTGTCTGCCCACAACTGTTTTAGATTAAATGTAAAGAATGTGCTCTCCTTGCCCTCTCATACAGACCCATTCTTTTCACTTGTTAATCATTTATTTTCTTGCTAGATTTAATTTTCTTACCCTCTGCTTAGTGACGAAGTAAAGTGAACAAATCATAAACTTGTTCAGTAAAGCCCAAAAGTGCATGCACGACAAAGAAGACTGCACAAGTTTGACGAGTTAAACTGACTCATCAGCAGTTTTTGGGATAATCTACGAGGGACAAACAAAGCAACCTGGTCAGACTTTCCTCCTGCAGGACGTTTTTCATCGCCCGAGAAAAAATAAACATGGAAAATCTTCCACGCCACGTTTGCAGCCTTTTTTCTCTGCTTGACACACACACAGCTCACAGCAAAGACGTAAAGTAGATCACAGGTGAAATGTAAGATAAAATGCATCGAGTGCCATCAATCCTTTAGGGGTTTGCCTTTATCAGCAAATGTATTCATGTTAAAAAGTAATATTACCTGCTGCTGTTGTTTCCTGGAATGTTTTATGCAACATTGAGTTTGGAGCACCTTTTGTAAAAGTTTTCCTTCAGTTCATGGTTTTACCCTGAGAACAAGTTTTCTGGCTGCCACAGTTCCTGCAGCTGCTACGGGTTTTTGCAACGAGCTCAGGAAACTGTTTGGGTGTGTCGGCCCACAGGTCAGGAGTCAGAGGACAAAGGAAAGGAAACACAGATGGAAGTTCAGGGGCTGATACTGAGCTACGTTCCCAAAGCTCAGAACGTTCACCAGCAGAGCTTTTGGAGTTTTAATGAAAATCATCTGCTCGAGGAGGAGACCACGATGGGGGAGTTGGGTTTTTTGTGTCAGCCCCGAAATTTATCAAGATAATATATGGCTGTGTCGTTTAAAAATGTGCAACTCCAGTTTTGTTGATTTCAAATATTTTGACGTTCACTAAATGACTAAATGTTCATCCGAGTCAAGAAAATCCTCCCTTCTGTGGTTTTCACATCTGTTGATAAACTTAGAATTAGACAAGTTTTTTTTTTACACCAAAGGCACAAATGCAACTTTTAACACATGGAAAAAGTTTACATTAATTCATTAATTTTTTTAATCAACTATAAATAGTTCAATGTTGAACAGTAAAGGTTGAAAATCCATCGAAGGGGCTGCTTTGTACAAAACAACAGAAAGTGTATGGGTCAAATATCTCAGTTTGAAAACATTTGCATTTGAAATGGAACAGTCCCATTTTGTTTTGTTCTTCATAAAACAACAGAATTTAGTAAAAATCCCTCCTATTCATAGCTTTTGTGTTCATTGGCTTACAGTTGGGTGGACGTTATAATGAAGCTGTTTGTGCTGTGAGGTGTCACATCAAAGCAGAATGATCCTTCCTGACCCGCTCTAAGCTGGGATTGGACTACTTTGTTCTCAGAACAGACTTGATTTTTTTTTTTTTAAACCCATGTTCACAGAACACAGAGAGAAGTGTTTCCAAACTTTATTTTCACCAGTGTTAACATTTTGTCTACAGAAGCAACGATAATGACGAAACGACGAAGAAAAAGGTCAACCTTGTGTTTGAGAAGATTCAGACACTGAAGTCTCGAGCCACAGCAAGCGCACAAAGCGACAGCAAAGTGAGTACCGTAATTTTTGGTCTATAAGTTGCGGGATTTTATTTATTTTTTTTGCATGTTCTGCGACTTATTTATGGATTTTTTTCCCCCCATGTTTATATTTTGAGGCCGTTTTCATTAATTCTGACTGAAACTATTAAACACTTTTAAACATCATACGTTTTCAGCCGCTAGATGGCACTCGAGTAATATGGCATGTCGTTGTGTCACGTAATAGGTAAAAGTGGCTGTTAATGATGCAATCAGCTTGCCATAGTCTGACATCTTCGTCCAGCTCGCCTGGAGCAACCGTCAAATCAGCTTCATTTCGCTGCGCTGCCCCGGCGAAATGAAGCTGATTTGACCATTGAAGTGCATTTATTTAGTAAAAGTTCAACTTAGACACACCTTTACTATAATTTTGAGCAAACAAATAATTGTTTTTAAGTGTTGATCTTGTTAAATTCTTGTTAAAATCCACCCATGCACACTCCCGCAGTCGCCATTTGGCAGCCAATCTATTTTTGGCACAACACCGGCCCATATTTCAGGGTTGTCAGCGGTGACACATAATAGATGTGACTTATACGGCAAGGCTACTTATTTATGGATTGTTCCACGTTATCAGACATTTGGACTGATGCGACTTATAAGGCGGTGCGACGTGTACGGCAGAAAATACGGTATTTATTTTCTTCAGAGGTGCATACAGATGGCTTTATTCTGTTTATGCCAGCTACATGTCTAAAGAACATGTTTAGCTTCAGCTGTTCTGCAGAAAATGACTGATGAGTTTGAGATAAGCTTCCAGCAGAGCAGCTCAGCTGACTCAGATTGGTTCATTTTAAGGCGAGCTTGTTTAAGCAGAAATTTTTCAGCTGACTTATTGACTATCAGTTGAATTTCTAAAAACTGACTCATATATGTCCTTTTATTTAATTTACAATGTATTAAGAAAAATCTACCAGCTCTAAACTCAATAAATGTCTTTATTTCAGTCATTGGACCTTGCTGCACAAACCAAAGAACTTCAGGAGCAAAACGCTGAACTAGAAAAAGAGATCTTGGAACTGAAGAGACAGCTGGACGAACAAATAACGGTAGCATCAGTAAAACTGCAGGTGTACATCTGATGCCAATCTGCTTATGTTGGCATCTCACAGTATTGCTGAACTTGTTGTTCAGGAGCACCTTTAATCATAGTGTTGCTTGAAAAACCTCTTGTTTAAAGAAATATTTAGACTGTTGTTTGGCTGTAGAGAAGGCACAGCTTCATATAAATGGACATTTATACAGACAGATTGTTAAAAGAACCATGAAAACCTTCTTACCTAACTGCTTAACATGGATGTAAACATAAATAAAACTTTTTTTTTTTTTTCTGTCAGAAGAGTCAGGCTGACAGGAGGACAGCAGCAGGTCTGAAGGAGCTGCAGCAGGAGCTGCAGCGCAGCCAGGACGAGTGCAAACGTTTGAAAGACAAAATAACAAAGACAGAGGTCAACCTGCAGACTACAGTGGAGGAGTAAGTGGAGTCACACTTCTGGACTAGTCAGTAATGATTAACCAACTAGTTTACCTTTTTGCTTTTAACCGTTTTGTCAGTGCAAGTGTTTTACTTCTATTTTCTTCAGCTGTGTTGCTTCGAGCTAAAAACACTCACTCTGGACTGTTTGCTCCAGTAAACAACTGAAACGTTGGAAAACTGGTGAACTGTGTTTTATTGCTGCCCTTTTGACCTCGACTGACCTTTAAAGGATTGTGCACAAAGGGAGTTCGGCTCAGCATGCACCTCCCTGACTCGGGGCCTCCTCGTTTGTTTGAGTCTCTATATTAACACGCTTATCACGACTGCTTCAATATTCATTGATAAAACCAACAATTCTGTTCCAGTTCTGCTTTTTTTCATACAAATCCAACACATCCGACCGATTTTTAGATTGATATTTACAGATTGTTTCATTACAGTGTCACAAAATATCTAAATTTAATAGTTTGATATTATAAAACTGATATTTTGAGTGCTGTGTTCAAAAATATTACCATTGCCTGTTTTCTTGTGCAGTCCAACTGGTTTTGTGCGCGGCTTCACATTTTCCAAGAGAAAACTGAGGTGAACCTAAAGTCAGTTTTTTCTATGAAAGTCAACAAGAGGTAGATGTTCTCCTTAAATCCACGTGACTGTGAGAATTTCTTTGTGTCTCACATCAGTTACCACTCCCACCATTTTGACCACCAGTTTGACTTTGACCATTTTGACCACCAGTTTGACATCATGACCATTTTGACCACCACTTTGACATTATGACCATTTTGACCACCACTTTGACATTATGACCATTTTGACCACCAGTTTGACATTATGACCATTTTGACCACCACTTTGACATTACGTTCATGTTTTAGGTTTAGCCTCTGTAGGGTCCTGGTCCAAACTAGCCCAGGTGTATCCACCGATATGTGCGAGTTCAGGTGCAGGTGTTCCTAAATGCTGTGTGAAGAGAACCTGTACTGTTGTCAGACATGTTTGTTTTTTCCTTGTTAGGCTTTTCCAGGTAAAGATGGAGAGAGAGCAGTACCAGACGGAGATTCGAGACATGCAGGATCAGCTGTCAGAGATGCACGATGAGCTGGACTCAGCCAAGAGGTCAGCTGCTGATGAAGAGAAGGACATCTTAATGACGGTAAGCTGCAGCATGTTTTAAATGTTGCTGTAGACACCAACAAGGTGCTCTCAAGTCTGTACCTGTTGAACCTGCTGAAGCCAGCTTCACACTTGAAGTATGTTTATTTGATTTTAATACATAAAGATTAAATAATACGCCCCCAGCTGCTTGTCAGACACGTTCAACAGCTCAAATGTGCTGCACCAGCACGTCATTTTGAGTGTTTGTGTTTTTACTCTGCAAAATACAAAAATCAAAGCAAACCTTTGTTGATTTGTTCTATTGACTACAGACTGGCAACAATATGACAGAAAAAAGTCTGAGACTACAAATGTGAATGTCCAGAAAACATTCAGAATTCAGTGAAGCTGCAACAGAAATGTTGTTTTTTAACACCCACAGCAACGTGAGATATTCTCTGCTTGTACTGATCGTAGTTTGTCTTTGAAATGACATGCATGACATCAAGCTTTAAACGTTGTATCATCAGCTCACAATGGGATAAATGCAGTCTAGGAATATAAAAATGTTGATAATAAAGACAAAAAGTATTTTTGTACCTTTGGCTTCACAAATGTGTAACTAAACTTAAAAAAGTGCAACAATCTGCCAAACTCTTGTCTTTTTTTTCTAAACTTGAAAAAAGATAAAACATCATCCATCATGTCTCTGTTTTTTTTTTTTCAGGACATGATGCAACTCAAGGTGGAGATGCAAGAAGTTCTCCTGGCTAAGGAGGAACAAGAGGAGTTTCTGAGGAGGCGAGAAAGGGAGCTGGCAGCTCTTAAAGGAGCCTTGAAGGAGGAAGTTTCAGCTCATGATCAGGAGGTGGACAAGATGAAGGAGCAGTACGAGAAGGAAATTAGCAGACTGCAGACATCTTTGGAGGACGCCAAGCAGGTAATCATCCTCCTGTTTGAGTCCCAGACTCTTCTTCAGCTGCTCTTCCTGTTTGACCTCCTTCGCCTCCTCCTCATGTTGCAGTTCTCCTCCCCACTCTGGGAGAGCAGGACGCCAGAGAAATGTGGAGATAAGCTCATTATCAGGAGAGTGGCGTGTGTTTGTCATCCCAGCTTGTGTTACGCTTTGAAGTAACTTTATTTGAACCTTTTTAAATGTTTCATATATGAACATCAAAACACGGAGACACGTGGAGACGTTGCATCCAAAGTGACGTGAGTTGTTTACATCAGTGCAAGATGGTTTCTGGGGCCGCCCTGTCCCTCGTCATGAACTTTGTTGCCTTGAACCACTTTGGCTGTGGCTGTCTGCCTGGGAGGAGTCGACGAGGGACAGGACGGCCTCCAGAAACCATCTTGG
>JARVGV010000645.1:4905268-4919043 GCA_031762435.1 Hypsolebias longignatus | reverse complement strand
CCCCCCCCCCCCCCCCCCCCAAAAAAAAAAAAAAAGCCTAGCAGGATTGGTACATGTCACTTGTACAGATGATCAAGAATGTTGGAGTCGGGTGATCTGAAGTAAAAGGAGGTTCACGTTCATAAAACAGTTTTTATAGCTGGTTTGTGTATTTTGTAAATATTTTCGTAACTTGTTTATTTTCACGTTGGAATATTGCTTTTTATTTTTTTCAAGAAGTTGTTCTCTGCAGATCAAAAGTGGGTGTTTCTGGAGAATAGGTGCTTGTAGAGGACAAACACTGATTGGCTAGCTGTATTTTCTTGCTCTTTAGGTAAGTTGGTGGGATTAAAAAAAAGTTCAAAGTTTGTTTTCTCAGTCATCCAGGTATACAACAACAAAAAAGGTTGAATCATGTCATCTGGACTAACAAAAAAACGAAGTCCAGATGACATGATTCAACCTTTTTTGTTTTTGTTTTTAAAAAAAAGTTATGTCAGGTCTTTTTTTTTTTTGTTTTAAACTGAAGGTTTCTTAGAAACAGCGTTACATCTGCTGTCGAACACAAGAAGATTTTGTTTAGTCTTTGGGTTGTAGGCTGCACCAGACACATGTTGGCTTGAGTGTGGTCTGGGTACAATGAAATATGAAGCATCTGAAAGACCTCAATTAAAGATCATGAGTCCTGTAAAGAGATAATGGCCCAAAACAAAAGCTAAAAACAAAAGTTGCTCTTTACAAGTGATCTTCTATGAGAGCTGATCTTTTGAAGGAGCTGAAACATGGAGTAGGATTGACCCTTAACATGTGAGACAGCTGTGGAATTTAACCAGTAGCAGAAATACCTGCTCCAGTTGCAGAAACTGACAATCACTCATCTGCGGTGACTGGTTTAAAAGGTTGAACAAGAAAATGTGAAGTTAAAGGAACATCATTTGTCCCAAGGCCAGTTAAAGTATCATTATTATTTGGGTTACTTTATTTTTAATTTTTATGAATCTATTGTAACTATTTTCACATTATTCAACAACCAAAACAGATTTTGTTTTTTTAATATAATGGCTAGGTATTAAAAAAAAAAAAAAACATTTAGACCTCCCCACTACCCATTTATGTTGCTCTTATTTTGAAATGTAACCGGCAGTTCAGTGTTAAGCGGCTCTGCCGCTAATGTCGAACCGGTTAACGCCATAGACATAACATGTCTGTGATTAACACAAACTTCTTGTTTTGTTTTTTTTGTTCAGCCTTTTTATTTTTAATTTTTTGTCCAATCAGATGTGGCCCTCCAGATACGCCCATTTTTCTATTGTCCAATCAGATGTGGCCCTCCAGATACGCCTTGTCTGCAGAGAAACCTACTTGTTTTTTTCTGGCTGACCACAGAAATATTATTTTTGTTTGTTTTTGATTGATCCAAGTTGTTTTTTTCCGTAATGAGTCTGCCTGACTGCTTGTGGGCAGAAAACTCTGAGATTTTAATCTTCATACTTGAATTGTTTATTTTGTTTCTTTTTTTTCCACGAGTCTTTGCTCACTTAAAAAATAAAATAAAATTGGGGGCACATGGCCAAAAAGGTGCAACTCATATTTGCACTTTTGACAGGTTGCTTGATTAAATTACCTCGCTGCCTTCAAAGTCAGTCGAAGCAGCTGTTGTGAAGCAGCTGTTTTGAAGCAGCTGTTTTGAAGCAGCTGTTGTGAAGCAGCTGTTGTGAAGCAGCTGTTTTGAAGCAGCTGTTTTGAAGCAGCTGTTGTGAAGCAGCTGTTTTGAAGCAGCTGTTTTGAAGCAGCTGTTGTGAAGCAGCTGTTTTGAATCAGCTGTTTTGAAGCAGCTGTTTTGAAGCAGCTGTGTATGTGGTTCAGTGTTTACATCGTCACACTTGCTGACTTGTTTTGACGCTGTAAAACTGTCAGGTTGTGATGGTTTAACTTGTTTTTGCTCAATGTGCTGTGAAGCTACATTAGATTTTTTTTATTTACATTTTATTTGTTTACATGCTGATTTTGTAGTAACCCGATGTGTAACTGAAGTTCACGTAGGACTGAGGACGAGGTGGTTATCTTCAATCTTCATTAAGTTTCTGGGGCTCAGATTCCCTGGTCTCTGTAATTACATTATGCTCCTCTTTTAACAGCTGGTGTTCTGTTTTTTCTAAAGGACCAAGCCAGATTTAGTTTCTCTCTTGACCAAGGTGATGCCCGTGCTTCTCATCTGTCACTTTTTAATTTCTGCTTCAATCGTCCCTTTCAGACGATCACAGACCTTCTTTAAGCTCATCTCAAGGCAGGATACCTTGTGCCTCGTCAACAAGGTTTAATAAACTGTCTGAACTTAGAGGTTGAATTTAGATAATCTGGTAATGAAAATGACTGGTTGTTGGTTTTGCAACTCTTTCCACTTGAAATTCAATTCAGTTTATTTATATAGTGCCAAATCACAACAGGAGTCATCTCAGGGCACTGAACAGAAACAGTCACATACATAAAAAGTCTGTTATTTGTGAAACACTAAACTACCGGTAGTTGTCTTCTTGATCTAGTGGGTTTAAGATTCTTCAGATACTGAGTTTCACATAGTTCCAAACTAAACCTTAGAGCAAGTGGGCAACATTTTTTTCTGTTTTTAAATCGATTCATATTTTAAAAGTTGCGGTTTTTTTTTTAAACTAAGTACAGGTAGTCCCCGAGTTGCGAACGGGTTCCGGACCTAAGGACTGTTCATAGGTCGATTCTGCCGTAGGTCGGAGCTGAACGCACATGGTGCCGTATGTCCGCATTTACGGCCGTAAATCGAAACCGAAACTAAACGGCGATCTGTAACGTCTTTTTAAACATGTTTTTTTCAATGTAAAACAACAACTGCGCACTTAGAACACCATTTTAATGTGTTTCCAAGCAGTTAGCTAACAAAATACCCTAAAAAATAAAACAACGAAAAAACAAAATGCTGCATAAAAAAGGCAACGTAAGGCGCGATGACGTCACTGGGGGCGGCGCCGTAAGTACGGAGCGCCGTAGGTCGATGGCGCCGTAGGTTGTGGACCGCTTGTATATTGGGGGGCCTGATGGAGAGGGCCACTTTTGGCCCACAGGCCTTAAGTTGCCCACGTCTGCCTCAGAGTTGTGTTTAAAGTTTTAAAGTTCGACTATAGAGAAAGTTGTGTGTTTAAAACAAGCCATGCACAATCCAGTTCGCGTTAGTAAGATTTTTTATTATTAATTTTTATTTTTCTTGCTTTATCACGCAAAATTTCACGGCCTCTTATGCTTCTGTTGACACTGGCCTCAGCATCTTTTAACTGTGTCGATGCCAAAACTTCTATTGGTTTCTGATTCAGAACTTCTGCTGCGGTCGTAAAGAGGAGAGAAACAGTTAATTCAGCTTTGAACCCGTCGTTAACGTCAGAGTTATGCACGGACAAAACGTAAAGTAAATCTGCAAGACTTCAGGTTAAATTAGGGCTTCCCTACAACTCTGACTGGACCGAAGCTTTGGAACCATCGAGGTTTAAAGTTAATACATCTGTGAAGCCCAGAAGTGAGCAAGGTGATGAACACACCTGGTTGACAGGTTGGATGTTTGTTGGAGCTTTTTTTTTCTTTGTTTGAGTCGATGAAGATTCAGAGCAGAGAAAGCTGAGATGCCGCTGCAGCACCTGATCCTGCAGCGTGCACTGCACTTCAAAGACGCCTAAAGTTAGTTAATGTGCAACTCTGAATAAACAGCTCGAGTATGTATACATGAAGACCTGAGTCAGATGTCAGGTTTGACTAGAAAATGAACTGTTGGTGTTTTATCAACACTTGTTCTTTTGAGAAACTTTGTTAATACACTTAAGTTCAATTGTTCCAGTTTGTGAAGTTTTACAAAGAAGGAATGTATAGAATAGAATAAATGTACAAATTGTCTAAAAGCTAATTATGTCTTGTCAGTTCTTCTGGCTTTAATATTCTTTACTTATTTGAGTAATTATTGTCTCTTTTAATATTATTATTATTTATTTATTTATTTTGAAAAGCGACACAGTAGTGCTGTTGTTTTAGCTGTTGCTTCACAGCAAGAAGGTTGCAGGTTCGCCTCCCTGCCTTTCTGGGTGGAGTTTGCATGTTGTCTCCGTGCATGCGTGTGTTTTCTCCAGGTACTCCAGTTTCCTCCCACAGACCAAAAACATGCATGTTAGACTAAATGGTAACTCTAAATTGTCCCCAGGGGAGAGAGAGAGTGAATGTTTGTCTCATTTGTCTCTGTGTCCCTGTGATGGACTGGAGACCTGTCCAGGGTGTCCCCCGCTCCTCTCACAGTGACTGCTGGAGATGGACACCAGCTGCTTATGACCCACCACGTCAAGAGATAAAGAAAATGAATGGAAAATGATTTAGAGGCTGGTTGAAAAACATGAATTTAAAAAAAATAGTTTTTAAATGAGTTTTTATTGAAGCAGTATGAACGCGGGACAGCTGATGTTTCTGTTCTGAACATATCAGAGCGTTAAAAATGTTCAGTAAACTGTCACAAAATGAAACATTCGTGTAGAAAAGTTTTCTCTAAAACGAAGGAAACGTTTCTTCTTCCTCTCATTAGCAGCAACCGGTTTCGTTTTCTTCCTGGTTGAGCAGATTTGTTCACAGTTTGGACACATTTGAGTTCACGTGGGACGGAGGGTGTGGGGGGGGGAGGACTGTTTTCAGTGTTATAAAAATGGTACTCTGGTATTGTTTTCATTACTACAGTTATTACTGTGGTAATCCCCACTTCATACAACGCCCCAGTTCCTCCCTTGTGAAGCGTTCCCTTTACATATTTAGTGCATAATTAAAACCAGATTTATTAAAGGATGTACAAATTTAAGCATCTAAATGCACAACTTGTTGCGGATATTGATTATTGATGATTGATGTCTAATTTCTGGTGGTTTAGTGAAGATAAGATGACGCACGATGTTACATCAAGTGTGAAAAAACTGTTGAACTAAGGCAGAAAGCGTCAGGTCCTCTAGACGGATCCTTCTTGCACTTGATGATTTTACTTTAAAGGCTGAGTTTGTGTCCACTCTGTCGTCTCGCACAAGTTGTCATTTGTTTGGATAATCGTGGGAAGTGAAGCAAAGGACTGTCAGTTCTGAGTGTGCTCTGAGGCGCTGTCGTCTTTGACCGTGTCCTGGTGAAGTAGCGATGAGGGCGGCTCCGTAATGACAGCTCAAACAGGTCCGACTGGCCTGCAGGCACCGGAGCACAGAGGCATTCCTTATTCACAATCTTCTTCCACTTCTCACACAACAAGAACAACATGAGCCAACCACCAACACACTTTGAACAAAAAGGTTAGTAAAGGTTGAAAATGTGTGGATGCAGCAGCAGTCAAGTAAAAACTACATTTCATTTCTACCAGCAGATACAAATTTTCAGTTTCTTCAAGGTTTGCCCAAAGATGTCCAGCTGCCGTCAGCTGCAGGGCTGTGGCTTTAACAGATCAGCTCGAGTTTCACAAATAGATACAGATTTTATTCTTCCATATTTTCCTAACAGAGCACTTCGCTCTCAGACTCCAGGTTTATTTGTCGTTCCTAGAGTTTCCAAAGTTTCCAGTATCTATCTGTGAGGCTGACACTTTGTCCAGTTTTAAGATTTTCCTTTTTGATAAATCCTGTAGTTAGGGCTGTCTTGGGTTTCCTGAGTTATCCCTTAGTTCTGCTGCTATAGGTTTAGACTGCTGGAGGACAAACTGACCTCATTTCCTCTCTGATGCTGTCGTTACTTGTTCTACTCTACCTGTTTGTATTTGTAATTATTTCTATCGTAACGTTTTTGGTCTTTCCTCCTATAGAACGTTCACCTGTGGACCTGTCATTCTGTCTGTTTCTACTTCCTGTTCTCTCAAACCCAATGTGAATGTTTCTGTTCAGTGTCCTGAGACAACTTCTGTTGGGAATTGGAGCTGTAGAAATAAACTGAATTGAATTGAATGTCCTGATGCACAGAATCTGTCCAGATGACCTGACTAAACCTTTTTGTGAATTGAATTGTATATATTTATTCATTTTATAATAAATATACAGGCAGTCCTCGAGTTCCCCACCCCCGACTTACGGCATTTCGGACTTACGGCGCTGTCCCTAGTGACATCATCACACCTCACGTTGACTTTTTTTATGCAGCATTTTATTTATTTATTTATTTATTAAAAATTTTTTTTTAGGGTATTGTGTTAGCTAACTGCTTGGAAATACAGTAAAACGGCGTTCTAAGTACGCTGTTGTTGTGTTACATTGAAAAAAATGTGTTTAAAACGATGTTTACCGTTCTTTTTCCGACTTACGGCGAAAATCCTGAGTTACGGCCGCCACGTGGGTAGCGCTCCGACTTAACGGCAAAATCGGGTTACGAACGGGCCGTAGGAACGGAACTCATTCGTAAGTCGGGGACTACCTGTATAAGATGCAGTAAAACATAAAATCCTCTATTTTTATTTTCTGCTGTAAAACTTCACTGCGTGGATCACTGGTGTTTACTTTAAAACCTCCTCTATACCTCTTTTCATCAGCTTATCATCAGGTGGATTAACTCTTCACTGCAGAGGAGTGTACATGCATGTGCACGTGCATGCCTGTCCTTTCAGCTTTTTGTGCACTCACACTTGGATCTAAGCAGTGTGTGTGTGTGTGTGTGTGTGTGTGTGTGTGTGTGTGTGTGTGTGTGTGTGTGTGTGTGTGTGTGTGTGTGTGTGTTTGTGTGTGTGTTTGTGTGTGTGTGTGTGTATCTTAACTAAGAGCCTGTGCACAGAGATGACATGAAACTTCATGAACGTCTCCACTCAACTGAATTTCTTAAGGTTTTAACATTTAATTTCACTTCTTTCAGCTGTTTTCTGTCCTAACAGGTGGACTCGGTAATTCTGGATCTGCCGGTGTCTTCTAGCTGCACCGACACGACCTGAACAGTCAAACCAGTTGTTGAACATTCCACCTTCACGACATCAAAACAAATCACGCCTGTTGCATTCCCACGTTGTAATTAACCACGAGGGTGTCGCCTCACACTGTGACACCTGTCACTTCTTGTACATATCAAGTTGTGTGAGCAGTTTTCTTACTTCCTGTCTTGTTTTCTACAAACGTGCGTTTCAGTTTCTCTCCTGAACACAACACGTTGACGCAGTAAAGTACAGTACTTCAAATTATCGCCCGCCTTTGCAGAACAGTAACTTTTTTCTGCCTTTGTGTGTGTCTTTTCCTGTAGTGTTAGATAAACATCATATGACCCGCTGCACAGATTTGAATGAAAGTTTCAAAGTGAACATTGGGTGTACGTCTACATCTGATTTACTTTTTGAGTCACCCTCGTTTAAAATCGCTGTCACAGCTTAGTAAACACAAACATGGCTCTGTCACTTTTACAGTTATTAAGCTAAGATTTGCTGTGGTTGTAGCTAGGCCTGCCACAATAAACAATAAATCAATTAATCTCATCATAAATTAAAATTATCAATCTCATTTTCATTTATCAGCTTTATCGTTTCTTCATGTCTCTCTTTCTACTGAAGACACTGGATGACATAAGGCTCAACTCTGGTGCTCTTCTCTGATCCCTCCCTTGCTATTTTCTATTTAAAGTCTGTTTTAATCATCTAAAAATCGTGTTTTAGATCGTTAAAAGCAGCTAAGCTGAGAAGCTAAGCTACGAGCTAAGCTAACAGGCTGACCCCGGAAAAAACCTACGTCTTGTTGAAGTTCTAAAATTCACGGTTGAAACCCTTCATCCAAAAAGTTGTTTTTCTCTGCAAAAAGAAGCTGAGAACTTGTTTACTGATTTTTTTATTACAAATATTGTGTGAAAAACGCTAAAGAGCTCAAACCATACCGAGCGTCCGCATTTTAAGAACAAACAAAAAAAAAGGAAAAGAGACAGCCCATGTCACATCAAGGCGCCTCCCTCCCATTTTTCTTAGAGACGCACTGCTCGCTCCCTCACTATCCATCCTTTGGTTCAAAAAGTCTTATACTGCCATCCGGTGGTCAATTAAAGGTACTACATGCAAACAAATTAACTGCCATTTCTTCTTAAATTTGACAATAATTACTAATTATTGTCAAATTTCAAACAATATTATCGTTTATCGCAATAATTTCTAAGACAATCGCCCAGCAAAATGTGTTATCGTGACAGGCCTAAGTGTAGCTGAGACTCATCCCTGACTTGCTTTGAGCAATGACTGATCATGTTAGACCAGTTTTTAAAACTTTACCATCAACTGTAGTAACTGAATGGATTTTAATAAAACTGTCAAAGTAATCACTGGATGTACAACAAATACAACCGATTAACTTTTGGAGTCAATCTAATTCAAGATTTCCACCACAGTTAATCAATACTTACCAACATCACAAGTCAATTGTACTGATGCTGAACTAAACTTGGTGTGTTAAGCCTCTTTGCCATTGATAAGTGCGACTCCACTCGGCCCCCGTCTTATCAGTTCTTCTCAGGTGTTGCCATTGTGACGTGTTTCCCTCTCTGTGCGAGATCGTCAATGCAAAGTGGGCGACATCATAACTGGTCATTCTGTTCGAGCCACTCTGCCTGTTGTGGTCCTTAATTGCCCTATTTTGATTTTGATTTCTTCTTATCCCAGCACTGCTTAAAAGTCCAGGTGTAGCCATGTTGCATTGTCATCTCTGATATCTCTATAAGTTTTTAACAATTCAATTCAATCTTTATTTATTATACAGGTTAGTGTCACTGAACCTTGAAACGCGCTCATTTATTGTAGCACCGTCCAGCTCATGCTAAATTCTAACATCAGCCAATAAAGTTAGGAAGGTCTGGACCTTATCGTTGGTCCAGAGCACCATTTTGGAGCTTCCATACCAGAAACTTACAAAAACAACTCAACACGATCAGAGAGGAAATGGAGGTTCAGCTGTAGTTTGTAGTTTTGCTGGGCTGGTCATCCAGTGACGTAGCTACATGGACAATCAACGACCTCTGTCTGCTTTCGTCAGAATCGTTACCTCGGTGTAGTTTGCTGGGAACCACGAACAAGGTGGTTCCATAAACCGGTCTGAGTGGGGGTGGGTGTCGGCAGTGGACAGGCCCTTAACTGGTGCGGAACAGATGAGAGTTGAGACGGTGGCAAAGCTCCGTTAGCAGCTGAGAGTCACTAACACAGTTTGAGCAAAACAGCTGTAAAATGACCCCTGGTGTTGTCTTGTTATAAAATGAAAGGCGGCTGGCGCTCCTTCAAGGGATGCCAGGCCTCTAATTCGTTACATCTTTCTACAAGTGCACACTAAAGTCTTTAAAGGGTATTTGAATATTCCAGGACTAAAAGAGGTCACGGTGTCGCCGTCTGCTGACTTTTAGAGGGCCCTCAATCAGCAGACGTCAATAAAAGCTCAGAGATGGTCACCTTCAGTTGTGTTAGGGTTTATTATGAAGTGTGAAAGAATTACAGGAAGCCGTTGTTATTAGCATCTGCAACTTCAAAGAGAGGCCTTGCGCTACAAAAACCTTTCGTTACCTGGTCTTTGAGATGTTCCATCGTGCATCATGGCTCTGCTGTGTGTCGAGTCACAGACTTCTGCTCCTTTTGATCTGAAGTTCATTGTTCTGTTTCTGCAGAGCGGCGCAGTGGTTGTTCAACAAAAGGCTGATGTGGAGGCGGCCAAGGGTGCAGCGGAAGGCCAAGCAGGGCGGCTGACCCAAGAAATTGAGCGGCTGCGCTGGCAGACGAACGAGCTGGAAAACGAGGTGACCAAACTCAACCGGATCATCGACGAGGCCAAGCTACAGGAGATCAGGCTGGGAGACAAAGTCGTCCGGCTGGAGGTGAGGACTTGACAACAAAAATGGATTTAAGCTGAAGAACTGAAAATATTTCTACTTTTAGTTTAGTCTGCTTTTGTGTATAAAACAAGTTTTATATGAGGTCATCTATGAATTACAGAGAGACAAAAAGCAACTGGAAGAGTCTTTGGGTGAAATTAAGGAGCAAGAAGAGGAGATGTCACGTGCCAACCGAGCGTTGACTCTCCGGCTGGAGGATGTGCAGGTAAGGGTAACGACACTGCTCAGTTTTGAATGTAGACTAAATTAACTGCTTGTCACCTTTTTTAATGTGTCTTATTTTATAGAGGAGCTTTTCCAAACTGAGCAGTCAACACAAGGAGCTGGAGGAGAGATTACAAGAAGAGATGACTCAGAAGGAGCAGTTCAAAAACATGAAGAACAGCATCGAGGATGAGAGAAAGCTGCTAGACCGTACGGTGGAAAAACTTCAGAAGGAGGTCAGAATACTCGAGTTTTTACTAAACATTCATGTAAGAGGTAAAAAATATATATATATTATACTGTATACAGGTAGTCCTTGGTTTACGACTGTCTTGGTTTACGATTTTTCGCGTTTACAACCGCCCCCTCAGTGACGTCATCACACCTTACGTAGTCTTTTTTATGCAGCATTTTGTTTTTTTCGTTTTTTTTAGGGTATTTTGTTAGCTAACTGCTTGGAAACACATTAAAACACATTAAAACGGCCGTTCTAAGTTGTTTTACATTGAAAAAAACGTGTTTAAAAAGCCATTACCGATCGCCGTTTTAGTTTTGGTTTCGTTTTCAGTCTAAAATCCGCGTTTACGGCCGCCACGTGTGAGCAGTTCCGGTTTAAGTCGGTATCCGGCCGGGCCGTAGGAACGGATCTTGGCCGGAAACCGGGGACTACCTGTATCTCGTTTATTGTATCTCTTTCACTCGATCTCTGACCAAAGTTACTGAAATATTTCAGCATCTCAACACAACTTTACATGGATACATTGGGCTGTCAGAGGTACTGCAGCTTTGTTATCTGTGGTTTTGGCTATCTTGACTCTTCTGTACTCAGCTGTGGCTTTATTGGACTTCTCTATCTGGATATCTTGTGATAACACTATTATATCCTTATTGATTATCTTCTGTGCTTGGGGCGGTGGTGTTTTTAATCCTTTGCCAAAAAGGCAAACTTGGATGATCATGTTTTTGCCTTTTTCTGTTCCTGTGTGTGTCCATTACCAAAATATCTCCATCAAAATAACACACCGATATAAAAGGGTCTGTTTTTGTGTGACAACCCAGTGACAAGGATGTCTGCAGCGGCAGCACAACGTGATGATGTCACTCCCACCTACCTGATCTCACGGCAGAGATGAATATTCTAAATGACAGTGGTGTGGAAGTTTTTTTTTGTTGTTGTTGGTGAGGATGTCAGATTCCGAAGATTTTTGGACTACAGGTAGTCCCGAGTTATGAACAAGTTCCGTTCCTACGTCCCGTTCGTAACCCAATTTTCGTAACCCAACTCCGGATTTTCACCGTAAGTCGGAAAAAGAACGGTAAACGTTGTTTTAAACACGTGTTTTTTTCAATGTAACACAACAACAGCGTACTTAGAATGCCGTTTAGCTGTATCTCCAAGCAGTTAGCTAACACAATACCCTCAAAAAAATCGGAAAAAAAAAAACAACATAAAATGCTGCATAAAAAAAGTCAACGTGAGGCGTGATGACGTCACTGGGGGCGGCGCCGTAAGTCGGGGACAACCTGTACGTTGATCCTTGCTACATCGTCCCCAATCAGAGATATTTTTCCAATATAACAATACCCAAGTTACAAACCGTAATTTCCAATGTCATTGAGAAGCTAATAGCTGATAGCACAACTTGTTGCGTGAGTTTTACCACAGACATTTGGACGTTGTGTTAGCCCTGTTAGCATGATTAGTCTTGCAGCACAATGGATAGAAAAAAACGTTGAACTTAAAAAGGCTGACCTTCATGCACACACAGTAAAAAACAAAGTGTCACTTTAACACCTATAGAGTTGAATTTAACTCCGTTTCAGATAACATTTGGTCCCACTCGAAAGTAGTGTAAAATGTACTCTATAACCAGTGTCAAATTTTCAGAGTTAATTTTACTCATTTTAGTGTCAAAATCAACAAGTCTGTGAGTCAAATTATTTAACACTATTGTTATTTTACACTCTTCAAAGTAAAATTGTAATTTTCATATAGTTAATTTTACACTAAATTTACTTAAAACTTTACACTTTATTGTGTTTTTTGCATTTCCTGTTTTTTTACACATATGCCATATACAGTAATGCTTAATTGTAGCATTATGAAATTTTAGCATTATATGACTTTTATAAAATCTACCAATCACAATAATCACAAAGTTAGAAGTTCACAGTGACAACATTTATTCAAATATACGATCCAAATACTGTAACAATTTCATTTTAATCATCTTCAAAACAATGTTCACCAAAGATAGCAATATGGGACAACAAAGAGAGCATTATCATTTGCTTCATATGACATTTGTATGTCAAAGGGCTTTGGATAACATAGATGGTTGACATCAAACACAACAAAACTTTGCATCATTTTAGTAACTTCATAAGCATGAAAATGTTCATGAAAAGTTACTGTACATAAAGGCAATGTAAGCAGCAACAATTTGTCTTTAACTATGAACACAGACTTGATCTGGTAAAAGACAGGCATTTCAGATTCAACTTTGCCACAAATAACCAGATGAGGACGGTAAATAAACCCACTTTGTTTTGCCCAGTTCACTTTCATAACTTGAAACTCAGGAGACACTTGCACGGCCTCAGAAATGTCAGAACCTCCTTTTACCATGTTTAAAGATACCATTTTCCCTGGTCCAATGTCCAATCGACTAAAAGTAGATGAAGCTTGCCAAACATGTGCCATATAATTTTGATGTTTTTTAGCGAGTGTTTTTGTAATGTTTTTAAATGACTTTAACTGTTTCTTAAAAAAATTGTGTTTACCTTCATAGCGCATGCACCAGCTATGAAGAACAGGGCCAATTTTCTGAATGCACCTAGGATAATGGATGAGAAAATGGTGTTTTGGTAAAAGTTTTTTCTGTGGATACAAATTTTTAAACAGTTTGTGATGATCCATAATCAAATGTTTTAAATATACACACAGACCTTGGGTTAACACTGGAGAAAGAACAATATTTACAATTTGTATTAGCAAAAGGAGGAGGCGCCAGTGTGGATTATCAGATGTTACCAGATCTCCAAACATGAGAGGAACATTCTTCAGCAAGCACCATGACTGAACTGCATTTAGTCCCAGATCATTTGATTCTCGACATAAATTCACAGCCACTGGTCTGTTGTTCCTCTCCATGAATCCATAGTCAAAGGTTAGTATTCTCAAATTCAGTTCCTCCAATGTAATGTGTTCTTTGAAATACTCAAACAGAATTTTCAATTCATACTGGCCAATACCTTCAAAAATGTCATGCATCACATCAACTGAGAAGTTTTCAGTTGTGTGAAAAAACATAAGTGAATTTAAAATACATGGACGCTTCACACCAAAAACATGAGGAAGAGTGGGATTGTAAGCCATTTCTTGGCATTGTGCAGCATGCAGTTCTTTGGTGCGCAGCACTATTTTGGAAGAATCTTCGGAGAATTCAGTTTGGAAGTCATCTTTTTCAGCCAAACAAAACCTACAACAATATCTTGCACTGAAAGACTCAACCAGACCAAACAAGCTATGTAGGCCTAAATTATCCCCAGTAACCTGCACAATACTCCCATGAACATGGCAACCGTACAGTGGAATAAAAATTCCATCAGTTTCCAAAACTCTAATGTCTCTAACAATAGGTGCAAGAATTTCACTAAAGCCATACCGTTTAACATCTTGTGCATGAAACAAGGCACAAAGGTGTATGTTAGCCAAAAGAGAATTCCATTTTGGAGAGAAGTTA
>JARVGV010000645.1:4890824-4905168 GCA_031762435.1 Hypsolebias longignatus | reverse complement strand
TTTGATTCAGCTGTGTGGCATCAGAGAGACATCTAAAAGCTGCAGGACTCCGGCCCTCGAGGCCTGGAGTCTGACACATGTGATATACTGTATATATATACTGTATACATATACTGTATCTATATATATATCTAACGTGATCCACTTCAGTTTGGATCTGATTCTGACTCATCAAAAAGCCTTTAATCATTTATTGTTAATTGAAATAAAATTCACATTTATTTACCATAATTTCTGGACTATTGAGCGCACCCAAATATAAGCCACGCCTACTAAATAATAAATAATAATAATAATAATTTTGTACTTATTCAGTTCATTCAACCTATATTCATACAGGTTAGTTTCACTGAGTCACGGGACTCGTTTTCACAAAACAACTGTTTTAGATAACACATAAAGTACTTCATACAGGGAGAGGAGGAGAGAACGAACCCCCCCTCCCCCACTTCACATCAAGACTGACCTTATTACCACCACTGCTTTAATTTTCCACACATCTTCAGCCTCTTTCCTCCTGTCTACCTGCAGATGAATGACATCGTGGAGGCATCTCAGACGTCCACTCACGAGCTGCAGGAGCAGATTGATATTTATAAAGAGAAGAACCGACGGGAGCTGACGGAGCTGCAGAGGCTCCTGAAGGAGCGAGGACAGGAGCTAGAGGAGTTAATGAAGACCACCAAAACTCTGCAAGGAGAGGTAAGGTGGCCCGTAGCAGCCTCATCTGGCACAATGAGGACGTAAATACTGTGTCCATCATTAGTCAGGCCAGCAGGCCTACTCATGCAGAACAGCATTATGACTCAACCAGATGAGTTTAACCTCATGGTGATGTCATCACTTTGGAATTTCTGCTCCATGCGACCTTTTCAAACCCAGAACTCAAATTGAAGACTTCAGTGAGGAGACACAAAACTTCTGATAATGTTTTTTGTTTATAAAGGTTAACAATGAAAACTAATTAAAACGCAGAGATTAAACATGGTTCTTGCTCACAAGTATCTACTGATATTTATATCTGCATTATTTTTGGTCATCAATACTTTGGAATGTAAAGAATGTCTTTGTTGAAGAGTGGAGTAGATGAGCGTGATTATTTATGTTGGAAAGAAGTACAACTTTATTTATACACCAAACATTTACCGAAGGTGGGGCTGTTGACTCAGTTTTTTATGATTACCACACAGAACAGCTTTATAGTCCAGTGAAAGCAGAAGCTTGAGAATACTATGAATTATAATGTTAACCTGTCAAGACATAAACTAGTAATGAACTGAGTGGTGTAGGAACCCCTGGTTTATCTTCTGTCTGAGAATGTTGTGCTGCTGTGGGAGATTTTATTTGCTCCTGTTCTCAGACAGCATGATGTTAATGGACAGTTTAACACACTTAGAGATGGGACATGGTGGTTTCTAAAAGAGGACCAAATAAAAACATCAGCAAAAATAAAACTTACCAGTTCCTTTTTTAAAAGTTTATAAAAGCTTGAATATGAAACTTTGTATTTTTTGTGATTTCGACAACATGCACACAGGAAGATTTTCTCCTGACTGTTCGAGTTTTAACCATTTCTGAAACAGTTTTTCAAACGGAGCGAATGATGAGAGACCAGAGAAGTGACAACTGCTGGGAAGATGGTGCCTGTGAACGGCTTGACTTCTGTTAACTGTGTTCTGCCTGTTAATATCAATATGATCAAAACGTTATTTTGCATAAAGGATCGTATGGAGGATGACTGCGTTACCTGGGCCAGGTATGCAGAGTTTTTCCCTCCAAGTTTTGAATGTGCCACGTCATCACCTGCGTACCTGCTGCAGGCAAAGCGCTGAGGCCAGAGAAGGAAGCTGAGATCCAGAGCAGGTGTCTAGACCCAGGATGAGGAAACAACGAGGGAGAATATCATGCATGAGCAGGTCCGGTTTTGCCGGGGATGAGCGCTGCCTCCGGACGGTACCAGTCTGTGAACCGGTCCTGCGCGCCCTCCCAGTCCTGTGCGTCACCGACCCTGTGGCACTCTGACCGGATCTTCCCAACTTGTCGAGCCCGGCTCTCCACACTGCGTGAGCGGTTCCTGCAAACCGTCTCCTGCCAGGAGAGGTATGTGGGCGGAGCTCGTTCGCCGCTGCGGTGTCCGGTAGTCCAGAGCGCACCTGCGGCTGAGCGCGTAAAACCAACACGGATCGCGGTGTTGAATGCTCGCTCCATAGCAAATAAAGATTTTTCACTGGGGATTTGTTCAAGGAAGAAAGTCTGGACTTTAAGTTCTTGATGGAGACTTGGCAGCAGGAACAGGAATTTATTCATTTGAATGAGCTGTGCCTCCGAACTGTTCCATTTTTGGGACCCCGCGGGTTGCCAGGCGTGGTGGCAGACTTCCTCTCATCTATCAGGGCTGCTTTTCCTGCAGGCTCATGAAGCCAGATCCTTTCAGCTCGACTCGTTTTATTGTTTTAATTTACCATCCTCCTGGTCCTGCCCGTGCGTTTTTAGAGGATTTTTCTGAATTTTCATCTTCTGTTATTAAGCTTGAGAAAGATTTCATTCCTAAGAGATTTTAACATTCATATTGATGACTCGTCCTGCAATGTAGCATCAGAGTTATTGTCCCTCACAAAGGCGTTTCATTTTAAACAGCATGTTTCTGGGCCTACTCATAAGAAAGGCCACACTTTAGAACTTGTCTTCTCTTGATCTCATCATTGACCAAGTTGAATGTTGTGGACGTTCCTGTCACCGACCGCTGCTGTGTGTATTTTAATTTGTTTTTTAAAACAGTCATCCTCTAAAGTTATTTCTCAAAGATAAATTATAAATCAAACTGCTGTTGAGAAATTCCCAGAACCATTTCAGCCCAATTGTTTTATTCTTTCATTCAACCTTTATTTATCCAGATAAATCACATTGAGCCTCAAAGACTCATTTACAAGCGAGACCAGTTAGTTGAAGTGATGCTGATTCTTTGGTCCAGTATCTTCATAGCTACTGCCTGTCTGTCTTAGATGAGGTTCCTCCTAAAATGTCCTCTCCTAAAAATTATTGTCCTTGGAGAAATTAGGAAATTATGTTGTTCAAGAGATCATGTCGTAAGGTGGAGCATTTATGGAAATCTACAAAACTTGAAGTCCACAGGCTAAACTTAAAGGAGCTGAGCTCAACTCTAAATGAAATGATAAAACAGGCCAGATCAGCGCTGAACCTCCAAAAGGTCCCCAAGACTCGGTTTAAAACTCGCAGTGACGTGTCCTTTCAGGCCGTAGCCCCCAGGCTGTGGAATGTCCTGCCCCTGTCTCTTCGTGTGGCCGTCTCCATTGATTCCTTAGTTAAATGTTTTATTTACTGTTTTTATCAGCTGTTCTTACTGTATTTGTTTTATTTTAAGCTTGTATCTGTATTTCTGTATAGCACTTTGTGATTTTATCTATGAAAAGTGCCATAAAAATAAAGTTTACTTGCTTAAACTGGTAATCACCAGACTTTAATGCATAAAACTAATTCTAGTCAGTAGGAGGAGAGTGAAACAGTTCTATCCAAACACACTCAGTCCTCACTGAGCAAAGTTCAGGTTTGAAGAGTTCTTACCTAAAAATGTTAAAACCGCACGTTTTGTTATCCTTGCAGAACTCCCAAGTTTTGAGTCATGGGATAGAAAGTAGATAATAAATGTCAGGGCAAGGTCAGCATCCAGACTTTTCCCGTTTATCTCTACTCGTGTATCTTTATTCAGCTGGTGTCCGTACAGGAAGAGGAGGATGTGACTGAAAGCTTCGCTGGCTCGTTCAACCTCCTCCTCCTCCAGCTCCTCTCCTGAGGAACTGGTTACTGGTCCAGTGAGTCCTCTCACCATGCTGCTCTCAAGTGTCCAGTCAGTCTCCTCCCATGTGTTCTCGGCAGGTCATCTTTAAAGTTACAAATGTCGGCCAAAACATCTGAAATACAGTATATTTTGATATATGTTTTATGGAAATTATGAGGAAACGACATCATTATGGAAACTTTAAAAGAATCAAACAATGTTCAGTCAGCTCATCTGGACAGTTTTTTTTTTTTTTTTTTTTGCTGAGACGTTTTGTTCTTCATCCAAAGGACTTCTTCAATCTGAGGAGCCACCAAACAAAACTGACTGCCACAAACAGCACGTTCCATAGTGGAAATGGAGTGACGGGGGAGAGGGCGGACCCCGGAGGCCATCTTAGCACCAGCAAACTGTTGTTTTTTTTTTATTTTCCACTTTGGAGTATGCTTTTTGTGAGAATCAGTTTTGTTTGTTTGTGGCTCCTCAGATAGAAGAAGTCCTTTGGATGAAGGACGAAACGTCTCAGCAAAAATATAAACGGTCCAGATGACCTGACTGAGCATTGTTGGATTTTATACCTGGAGTACAGTAGTCCCTCGCTACTTTGCGGTTCATTTAATGCAGACTCGCTTTATCGTGATTTTTCAAAATAAGAGTGGACTTGACACACAATTGGCTGATTGATGAATGAGCCGCAGGATCGGCATGGAATTTTTATTTAAAATCATTTAAAATTATTTAACATCTCTTGCACCTTTGTGCAGCCCACACTGCAGAGTAAACTTCTTCCTGCAGCTGATCAGCTGTTCACTGTGCAGAGCGTAGAAGTGGGCGTGGCCAAGAACTCACAGGTAGAGCAGAGGAGGCAGGGAGCTGAAATCATGACATTCTGTTCTCTTTTAGAGGCGTTACCTTTGAAGGAAAATAATAGCTGCTCTGATTTAGTAATCACTCGAGGGAGACGGACAATAATTTCTCTAAACATCAGCTAAAATTTATTTATTTTTTCTTCTTTCTACAGCTGCAAATTCAGCCGGTAAAATATTGAAAGAAATTTCACCAAGTGGCTTTGTCTGCACGAGTTGCAAATTAATTTATAGCATCAGTCTTAGTGGGACATTGAACCCAAGTAAAACAATTAACAAAGTTCAGTAGAAAAAAAAACATAGTAAACCTGGACAAATGTTAGTTTAATATTAATAAGTTTTGTCATTTATGTTGCATTTAAAGTAAGAAGAACACAGCAGGCAACCAGTAGAGTGCAACTTTAAACATCTGTATTTGTTCCACCTCTGCTCTTTAGACAGATTTTTGTACATAAATGTGAAATGTATTAACTAAAAATCATCTGGACGGTTTCTTTTTCTGTTGCTGAGACGTTTCGCCCTTCATCAGATGACCTGACTGAACATTGTTGGATTCGTACCTGGTTTATTAAACTTTTGGAGATATTAACTAAAGCTCAGTTCTTGCTTCTTATTTCACTTCAGGTGCAGACAATATGGCCAAAACTTTTATCACGATAAATTTCTTAGTTTCAGTCGATACCGATATAATTCCAATATCGATATAAACAATATAAAAGCCTCAGGAAAAACTGTACAAACTGTACAAATACATTAATGTTCACCTTTTATTTGTATTTATCCTTCAAAGAAATTTGAAAACACTGTCAACTAAACATAAAACTCTCAACTTGTCAATATTAATAGTTTTCACTTTAACCAACAACATAACCTTGTTTTTTGATACAGCTGGGGGTTTTGTTTCAGGGCCACGTTACTCAAATTTTTATTCTGCTTCATCTTCTGACTCTGATCATATTTTATCAAGTGGAACAAGTTAGATGTGTTCCCACCGCTGGTTGGAACGACCCTCAGGCACATTTTACAGCACACTGAACCTGCAGTTTATTGGATCTTAGAACCCGAACCACTTCCACACCACCAAATTATTCTTTCCTCTTATCAGTGATGTCATCTGCTTTGTCTTCACTTGTGAAAACTTGTTCAGTCACATTCTGGCGGTCATGGACACTCGTTTTGAAGCGAAAACTTACCACGCGTTGTAGCCTAGCCTGCTACCACTGACTCCTTCTGGACTCAAGCTCTGCGTAACATCTACGTCACCACGCACTGACGTAGTTGTGTCGTGGCTTTTTCTGTTCAAGTTAAAGAGGCCGCCGGTTGAAGCGGCCACTTCGACCCGAACAGAAAAAGAAATGTGTCAGTGAGACGCTGTAATCATAGCGTAATGTATATCGAAATATAAAAATGTGCTTAAAACTCATATCACCGTTATTGAATAAAAGTATATTGCGATATATATTGATATCGATTATTGTCCCTCCCTATTTCACTTTAGATTAAAATATTTTCTAATTGCCTAGTTCTTCTATGTAATCAGTATCAGTATGTTGGTATTCAGAGACCAGATGTTTTTTGTTTTTTTTCAGCTCTCGCTGCGGGAGCAGGACCTGCAGATGTGTCAGAGGGAGAGAGACGAGGTTCTCCTCAGGGAGAAGACGCTGGAGAAAAAGCTTCATGATCTGGAGATGGAGACACAGAAAAACAACCAGAACAAGGATGACAAGTCTCGACAGTTCAAATTAATGGAGGTACGAGATGAAGCTATAATAAAAATGTTTTCACGAGCTGCGGCGTGGAAACTATTGTAAAAACAAACTTCAGTCTTACAGAGCAAATTTCTTTAAACCTCTCACCTGTCAGTAACGTGGCAGCTGTCACTCACAGTTCAAATGTAACGTCTTATCTGCAGGCCAGGATTGCTCAGCTGGAGCTGGACCTGGAGGAAGAACGTCAAACGGGAGACCAGCTGATGGACAGGGTGGACCGAGGAAGAGAGCAGGTACGCACACACCTTTTCATTATCGTGCACACCTGAGCGGCTGCTCTGTTCTCACAGACGTGTCTCTGTTCCACCTCCGTGTGTAAATGATATCCAGGTCTCCTGTTGCTTCATCTTCACTTCTAACATCCAACACTAATCTCCAAACTAAACAAAACTCCATGTAACAACTGCAGCTCTTCAATATGTCGCACAAGACTCCGTGCATGTGATCGCGCTCACTCTCAGCTGTGCGTTTCTTCACACGTCCTGCCCGCACCCCACAAATCATTATTTTTAATAAAGCGCGCTTACTGCTCTGAGACGATCTTACGTAATCACTTGGGCTTGGCGGCTTGCCAGCAGGGTCTGAGAGCATCCGTCAACAAAAAGCCCTTCTGAACGGGCCAAATCACGTGCGCTGCCAAATGTCTTGAGCTTTCAGGTTGTGCAGTTCAGTTGGACGTTGCAGCCTGAGAACAAACACGTTTGATTTGAGAGAAAATGCTCCAGTTTTCCTGGACGGAGCTGCTGACGGAGGCTCTGTGCAGTGAGGTTCAGGTAGACCGTCGTTTGAGGAAGGTCTTTCTGTTCGGGGGGGTGGGGGGGGGGTGGAGTCCGCGGCGATAAAAAATGTTAAAAATGTTAACATTTTAGGTTTAGCTACAGTTTCGAACAAACTGGGTCAAAAGTTGGGACTGAATTTTAAATAAAATGCGTCTCGTTTGAGAGGTAGAGAATTAAAATCTTAAACAGTTCCCCTGGGTGGGTGGTGGTGGTGGTGGGGTGGGGTGGGGGGGCTCCTGGCACCGAGAAAAGGGGCAGCATTAGTTCGGCATGAGACTGAGGTCCGTTGTCACGGCAACATCTGAGCTTTTTACAGCAAGTGGAGACGACGGAGTGCTTGTGGTGTGTTTTTGTGATGCACACACACATGCCTTGCGGGTGTGTGCTCTCTAATGTCTGTGGGGAGGTGGGGCGGAGGGTGTATGGCTATGGGGCGGTGGGGAGGCAGCAGGACGAGCACCTGCGTCTCTCTGGGCACCAGGTGCTCCTCTCCTGTCTAAATGAGAGTAATCTCCTCTCTGCTCTCCTGCCGTCTCTCACAAAGCAGATTAGTTTCGCTGCGTGTTCCAGTCTGCTGATTCAGCTCCCTCCAGCACTGCGCTGGCTGCACCACTCGCAGGGGCCATCGTTCATCACAGCAGCCCACTGTCACCCACTAATTGGCATAAAATATCACCAATTCTCAGCCACGCTCACAAAGAAGCAACCGTCACTGCTGCATCGATCAGTTTTCATTCCCCCTCCTGCTCAACCAGGCGGTGACTGTCGGGCCCGTCTGAAACGAGCCGCAGTTGATCAGTGACGACGCAGAAGAGAGTTTGGTGTTTAAATCATCAAATCACTCTCAAGAATCTTTAAACTTTATTGCTTGTGCTCAATTGATCTGCACAAACGAGGATTCAGCTGAAAACGTCTGACTGGACTTAAAATGAGTTGAATTAAAAAGATCAGCTGCAACATCGTCATCTTCACTTGTTAATCAATTTAAAAAGTTTCTTGTTCAATCAATTAGATTTTTAAAAATCTAAATACTTAATATTAAACCGAATGAAGTGGACATCTTTGAGCTTCAAGATCTTGAAATTTATTGTTAACTAAATATATTTTGACGTCAAAGCATATCTTTGTATTTCTAAGTAGCAACATTAAAAAATAAATTTATTTTATTCTGGTTAATCTGACTTTTAAAAGGTAACTGCTGACTGAACCGTTGGGCCTTCGCCTACTAACAGACGGTGTCACCATCTTTGATATTTGTTCTACACTGACTAAAACTTTGATTTAAGCTTTACTTTCTATTAATTCTTAATAAATTGCAAGAAAAGCTGAAATGAGTTTGATCAAATAAAACTTTTTCTCATTTTGTTGTCAAGTGCACTTAAAATAAACAAAAACGAATGTTCTCCTTTTTACAGCTAAAAGCAAAATGCTAGTTGAACGCTAAAGACGGAAAACTCTAGATATTAGCCAAAAGTAGAAAAAGACTAGCTAAAAGTACCAAAATGCCAGCTAAAAGCTAAAAGAAGCAAAAAGGCTAGCTAAATACTATTAAGTTGCAGAGCAGTACCGGTTAAAAGTGACAAATGACTAGCAAAGAGGTAAAAGTAGCAGAACAGTAACAGAAGGTTAGTTAAAAGCTAAATGCAACAGAACCATGGCTTAAAGCTAAAGCTATATAAAGGTTAGCTAAAAGCTAAATGTAACAGACCCCTGGCTAAATTCTAAAGATATATAAAGATTAGCTAAAAGCTAAATGTAATGGGACAGTAGCTAAAAATGCTACCGGTAGCTAAAAATTAAAAGTAGCAGAATGGCAGCTAAAAGCTAAATGTAATGAGACAGTAGCTAAAAAGGCTAACGGTAGCTAAAAATTAAAAGTAGCAGAATGGCAGCTAAAAGCTAAAGGCAACAAAAGCTTAGGTAAAAGCTAAAAGTAGTGTAAAAGAAGGAATATGGCTGAATGAATTTCCGTAAATAGATTTTAATGTATCACTTTTGGGGATAATATTTGTAAATAAAGTAACATTTTTTGAAAAGCATGAAAGTTGCAAGAACCAAAAGTCGTATCACTCATCTCCTCTATGAGCCGAATGTTTTGATGTATGAACAACTAAAACTGCTCAAAGTATGCTGAAGTTATTTAGCTCAAAACCAGAAAAATAAAATACAGGAAACCGTGTGGATGCTGAGTTAGCATTTCACACACTCAAACTGTAAAGGTCTGTTTTGATACAAACATGTTTTTGATTGTGATCAACTTAAACCAGAAACTGATCTAGTTTAAAACCAGCCTTGCTGAACATAAACTAGTTGGTGACGTTCTGCGACGCATGAAAGTCCACATCTAAATCTTCTCTTTAATAAAAGCCTGTTAGGCTCATGAGTCGGCATGACGATCGAAAGAAGTGCTGGAATGCCGTCAGTCCAGGTCACCAATTAACCGGGACGTTCACAGCATGAAGTCTATTGTTTGGCGCCCTGAGTCACTGACTGCTGGTAGTTTCTCCTGTGGGTGAGACTCAGAGCCAGTCTGGGGATAATTGTTGTGGGACTGTAGCGATGACGGTGTCTGGACTCGGCTTGACAGGTGGAGCAGATGAGGAATGAACTTCTGCAGGAGAGAGCTAGCAGACAGGACCTGGAGTGTGACAAGATGGCTTTGGAGAGACAGGTACACTCCCTCCTGGAAGTTCAGATCAGCTCAAATCACATCATTTTATCATCTCATTCATTTGATTGTGCTCATTTTTCACCATCACCTGTTCAGATATGTAATTATTGCTCAAAGGTACTTTAGTAAAGCTCTTCATCAGCTCTCTCGCTCTCTCCATGTTGTCTACAGAATAAAGATATGAAATCCAGAGTGTCTCATCTAGAAAGTTCCCAGAAGTCAAACAAGGAGGGTCAGGTGTCGCAGCTGGAGGCTCGCATACAGGAGCTGGAGGAGCGGCTGGAGGGGGAGGAACGGTGAGACGTGGCGAAGGTCGCACGAGAGAAATAAACTTTGACAAAAGTCTGAATAGTCCGACAGTAATATGGTTTATACTTTAAAAGAGTTAATACTCCACAAATAAAACCAAAGGTAGAACTTACCCAGTGTTTGCTCTTTGAATTCAACCCTGGGTGACGGTAAATGAGTGACGATGCTCGTGCTTGTTTCAGGGAGCGGGCCAACCTGCAGCTGGCCAACCGCAGGCTGGAGAGAAAAGTTAAAGACATGATGATGCAAGTCGAAGAAGAACATCATGTGATGCAAGACCAAAAGGACCAGGCACGTACCGTAGTTTTCAGCCTATAAGTCGCAGGTTTTTGTGTAATTTACATGCCCTGCAACTTATATTCCAAAGTGATGTATTTGTGTTTTTTCCCCCGATATTTATAAACTGATTTTTGGCTGAGATATGATCGATTTCATTATGACTGAAAATATTGAGCACTACTATTTTCAGCCGCCAGATGGCACTCGAGTAGTATGGCATGTCGTTGTGTAGTAGGTAAAAGTGGCAATTAATGACACAATCGGTTTGCCATACCAGTCACCTTTATCCATATCGCCTGGAGCAACCGTCAAATCAGCTTCATTTTGCTGTGACACCCCAGAGAAATGAAGCTCGTCAAATCAGCTTCATTTTGCTGTGACACCCCAGAGAAATGAAGCTGATTTGACCATTGAAGTGCATTAATGAAGTAAAAGTTCAACTGAGACGCACCTTTACTATAATGTCGAGCAAACAAATAATTATTTTTTAGTATTAATTTTGTTAAATTCTTGTTAAAGTCCTCCCGTGGACACTACCACGGCTGCCATTTGGCAGCAAATCAATTTTTGGCACAACACTGACTCACATTTCCAGGTTGTCAGCGATGACGCATAATATATGTAAAGTATTTATGTTTTTATTCCACTTTATTAGACATATTTAGATGTGACTTATACGGCAGTGCGACGTGTACGGCAGAAAATATGGTGCCTCATCAAATTAAACGACAGGTCTGCAGCTCGCCTCTTACTGTAGAGTTATTTCAGTTTGTGTTTCTGTAAGGCAGAGAATTAAAACCTGTTAATTTGTTAATCAGTAATAAAATAGTCTAACTGGAGTTGTTTTATTTACTTTTTTTTTTTTTTTTGTAGTTGAACCTTCGTCTAAAAGCCTTAAAGAGGCAGGTGGATGAGGCAGAGGAGGAGATCGACCGACTGGAGCACGGCAAGAAGAAGCTGCAGAGAGACCTGGATGAGCAGCTGGAGGCTAACGAGCAGCTCCAGAGCCAGCTCAAAGCTCTGCGCAACGAACTCCGGTAAACTCCACGAGCAGCCGAGTCCCTGGGAGGAGCTGATTCTTTGTGTCCCAGTTCAAATGTTTTTACATCTCTGACGCAGGCGTAAGAGCTCCTCCGCTCCGCTGCTCAACAGCCTGCATGATGATGACGATGACGATGATGATGAAGAGGACATCAGCGCTGACAGGGAGATGTACTTCAGCTCCTCCATGGGGTTCAAGCGCTCCTCGAGTCAAGACAACAACTTATCGTCTTTGACGTTATGAAACGGTGTAAATGAAGTTTCTTTGTGCGTGTTGGACAAAAGGCTGGACGTCCGTGTGTCACTGTAGATTTTACACTGATTTACCTGTGGAAACATCAAAAGACTTTCTTACTAAATCATTGTTTATTAGCAGCTGTGGACACAGTTTTCCTGGATTTTAATTCTGGACAATGTTTTGTTGTCCATAAATCCATTCAGTATTATTGGAGCAGCTCTTTGATGAATGAAATCAGAAAACTATACATGTACATGTACATACTTCTTAACTCTTTATTCCCTCGTTATTATTTACTTTACTTGGGTTTTCTCCTCTCTGCCTTATTATGAACACATTCTTATCAATAAATATTTGAGCGTTAATGAACTGCACTGTAAAACAGCACAACCGGAACTGCCTTGTTCAATATCAAACACTAAATTTACACAAAATGCCTTTTTTATTTTTTATACACCGTCCAGTGACATGAAGTATATTTACTTTTTTATTACTGAAGGAAAATATAATCTGAGTGTTTTCAGTGAATTATGGCAGCATGTTTCTTTAATTTATTCTCAGTTGATTTGGCAGCATTAGTTTTTTTTTTTTTGTTTTTGTTTTTTTTGTTTAGGAAACTGCAAATGAGGGACTTTTATACAGTTTTATATAATTTGATGACCAGTTTTATAACACAGTAATATCAGTTTAAATGTTAACAGGTTTTATTATCGATGACTCCTAAAATGACTAAATGTTTTTTTTTTGTTCTAACTTCTGAATAACTAAGTTTTCCTCACTGCCAAACTGGAAATGCCTCGAGGTAATTCTGTGAGCTGGTGGCAGTGTTAACACTGAACGTGTGCACGTTCAAACTTCTTAACCTCGTTTGTGTCGGAGCTGAGCGTCACGGTATAATCCTGACCCAAGTCAGACGAGTTGACAATCATCGCTTTGCTGCACTGTGACGACTTCCTGTACCGACAGCTGTTTATAAATCCTGCTGAGACTAAATAAAGCTGATTTCAGAAAGTGTTTTTGCTCTGAATGATTTCTGCCAGCCTGTATCCACCCCTGGAAGAGTTTAAAGAAGAGTTTGTGAGTTGTCAAATGAAACGTTCTTCCTTCGCCTGAGTGTTTTGTCAATATGTGGAAGCATCAGGGCTGAGTGCAAACACGTTTGAAAAGTAAAGATCTGCAAGTGTTGCATCACAGAAACTCCTTTAGACTCAAACAAAATGGCGGCTGTCCACAGATGGAGAAAAGCTTTCCTACAGGGACACAAGCAGATTTTCCAAACAGCACTTCACTCTCAGACTGCAGGTTTACTCGTGGTTCCTAGAGTTTCCAGCAGCAGAATGGGAGGAAGATCTTCCAGTTATCAGGCTCCTCTTTTGTGGAACCAACGTCCAGTTTCTGTCCATGAGGCTGACACATTGTCCAGTTTGAAGACTGGGATTAAGACTTTCCTGTTTGATAAATCCTATAGTTAGGGTTGACTTGTTCTGCTGCTATAGACTTAAGTCTGCTGGAGGACAAACTGACCACATGTCCTCTCTCTGCTGCTGTCTTTACTTGACCTACACTACCGGTTTGTGTTTGTATTTATTTCTATCTTAACATTTTTTTTTTTTTTTGTCTTTCATCTTATAGAAAGTGCACCTGGACTACAGAAAATGCACCTGGACTACAGAAAGTATACCTGGACTATAGAAAGTACACCTGAACTATAGAAAGTACAGCAGGACTATAAAGTACACCTGGACTATAGAAAATACATCTGGACTATAGAAAGTACACCTGGACTACAGAAAGTACACCTGGGTTATAGAAAGTAGACCTGGGTTATAGAAAGTACACCTGGACCATAAAGTACACCAGGATTATACAAAGTACACCTTTTCATTCAGCCTTTTTTAGACAGGTTAATTCCATTGAGCCTCGAGGACTCTTTTACAAGAGAGACCTGGAAAAAACATGTTTGTTTATTGTTCATTCATTCAATAGAAAATACACCTGGACTACAGAAAGTACACCTGGGCTATAGAAGGTATACCTGAACTATAGAAAGTACACCTGCAATATAGAAAGTACATCTGGACTATACAAAAGTACATCTGAACTATAGAAAGTACATCTGGACTTTACAAAAGTACACCTGAACTATAGAAAGTACATCAGGACTATAAAGCACACCTGGACTATAGAAGGTATACCTGAACTATAGAAAGTACACCTGGACTATAGAAAGTACACCTGGACCATAGAAAGTACATCTGGACTATACAAAAGTACACCTGAACTATAGAAAGTACATCAGGACTATAAAGCACACCTGGACTATAGAAGGCATACCTGAACTATAGAAAGTACACCTGAACTATAGAAAGTACATCTGGATTATACAAAAGTACACCTGATCTATAGAAAGTACATCAGGACTATAAAGCACACCTGGACTATAGAAGGCATACCTGAACTATAGAAAGTACACCTGAACTATAGAAAGTACATCTGGATTATACAAAAGTACACCTGATCTATAGAAAGTACATCAGGACTATAAAGCACACCTGGACTATAGAAGGCATACCTGAACTATAGAAAGTACACCTGA
>JARVGV010000645.1:4845858-4860444 GCA_031762435.1 Hypsolebias longignatus | reverse complement strand
GAGGGGCGAAACGTTTCTTTTTAACAAAAAAACGAAGTCCAGATGACATGATTCAACCTTTTTTGTTGTTAATCTTGTTAAATTCTTGTTAAATTCTTGTTACAGTGCTGCCGTGCACGCTCCCGCGGCCTCCATTTAGTGGCCTGTCAGTTTTTGGCACATTTCCAGGTTGTCAGCGGTGACGCACAATGTATACAGCGAAGTGACATATTTATGGATTTTTCCACTTTATTCGACAAATATGGACTGATGTGACTTATAGGGCGGTGTGACGCGTACGGCGGAAAATATGGTAGAACTTTTGCAATTTAATGGTGATAATTTTTTATATAATTTTTAGGTTTAACAGCAAAATAAAAAACATCTCACAATGAGCAGCATTAAGTTTAATGCTTTGGCAATAAATCAATAAAGTCAAACACATTAAATAAAAAAAAACAAAAAAAGCTTATTGTTTTAAGAAGCTTTTAATGTTTTGGATAACATTTTACAACACCTTCACCACCAGAACTACTCAATTTTGTCCTTTCTCCAAAATATTGTTCACGTTTTTACGTTGTGTTGGGTTTATGCTGAATTTTTTTTTTAAAAATCACTAAAATACGTATGCGGTTTTTTTTTACATGTTTTTTTATTCACAGTTTTGTGACTCATGACTCCTTTCATCTTAAAAGTTTTGGCCCACGTATGAAAATGTTCAGACACCCCTGTCCTAAATGATTAAAATGTAATCATTTTGTAATTAACGCTAAGAAGTGAAATATTATTTGAACAGGAGAAGCTTCAGCTCCAGAAGAAGCTGCAGGAAAGTGAACAGCATCTTCGTTTATTGAAGCTCACGGACACCACGGACGCAGCCGCAACCAAAAGGTGCAAATGAACTAAAGGTTGAACGACTGAAAGCTTTGACCCGTTGGTAGAAGTTAAATCACGTTGCTCTATTTTCTGCAATGCATGAAGTCGAGATTGAACATAACACCTGTTTTTAAATCCTGCAGTCGAGCTGGATTTCAGATTTTGTTTGTGAATCATCATCAGGTGAACGTCTCTAACTGAAATGTTGTTTTAGGTCTAAAGAGCTGCAGAAGGAGACCGTGGAGCTCAAAGAGAGAATCAGACACCTGAACGACATGGTGTTCTGCCAGCAGAGGAAAGTCAAAGGAATGATTGAGGAAGTGAGGATGCTTGTTTGTTTGCTTGCTTGTTTGTTTGTCTGTTTGTTGTTTTGTTTGTCACTGTGCAGCTGCAGGCCTTCAACCGTCATCTTCTAAATATGGTTTGAGAAGCAGCAACAAATGTAGAATCAGAATCAGAATAATCTTTATTGTCGTTTTACCGGTGAGATCGTGTTTATAAAGTCGACCGAAAGACGGGCGGAGTGCACGTTGCTGGTGCTACAAGAGCGCGGCCTCCTGTTCTTTATCAGAATACTCTTTTAGATGGAAAAAGGTAAAAGGCCATGAGGGTGGATAATGGTATTACAAAAAAGATCTCTTCACACCTTGTCCTATCAGGACAAGATGTGAGACATCAAAAACTCTGCCAGCAGCACATTATAAACACGTTACGTGTATTTGATGACAAGACGGTGAGATTTGTCCATGGATCACCTACAGATAGACCGCAGTCCTGATAAGATGTTGGTCAGCTGGCTCAGTTCTGATTAAGGGTTGAATAGACTAATCGACTAGTCGAGTCCATGTCGTCTCGCAAGTTTTTACATTTCACGTCGTCGCACTCCCCTCCCCCCACTGTTCCCAACCCTATTCCACCCAATCCATGATAGTTGCGATAGCTTACCCATGTCCCAGGAGAAATTTGATAGTCGGCCCCCATCCGAGGCCAAACTGGGTAGTCAGATTCAGACAATAGTTGATTTTCTTCAGGCAGACTGTTTTTTCTTGTCAGCCTTGAGTCCTGCTGGAACTTTCAAGGTCCACAATGACCAGATTTATGGACATTTCACTGGTCCGTGCTATGAGCCTTCTTCAAGGTCGACTCCAACATGTTGGCGAGTCCTAGAAGCCGCAGGTGACCTGCGATTCTCACAAATTGCTTCCATCTTATGGTTTAGCTCGTAAATCAACTGATTTTGAGTGCTCGTAGCACGAACCAGACCTTCACAAGGCTGGCAGCCTGACCAGATCCAAATTTGCTGCCGATGACTTCCTTGTTTGTTGATAAACCAGGAACCAGCCAAATCCAAAAAGCAGGAAACCAGTTATCTTAAATCCAATTATATGTGCATACTTATGTCTTCGGCGTTCTCCTGAGACAGGACAGAAAGACACATCAACTCCCACACCCCCCACGGGTCCATGACGTATCCTGCAGCGTGTGTCTCAGCGGGACATTAGGGCTCTCCAGGACTCTGACATTTGTGTCAGTGAAAGGATTTTGTCGATTGCGTTGAATGTCCAGCTCACCAGATCCATAATAGTATTTTTCATTCAGAAGGTGAGTACCAGGAGCTCTGAGACACAGAGAGAGATCAAAAAGCAGGAGGAAGAGGAGAACAGGGGAGGGAGAGGAAAAGTTGCCCGCCTTGAGCGAATCCAGAACTAGAACAGCAATAGCTGAATGTGAGGTGCACATGCAGTGCACACTGGAATTTTATTTATTTATTTATTTATTTATTTATTAATTTCATAACAAAATAAAATACATATCAATTAACATATATATAATTACAAAACAATATAAAAATAAAATGAAAGGCAGCAGATGAAGAAAAAAATCTTATGTAAAGCTGCTCCTTATTTGTCTAATAAACTATTCAAACATATTCAGAAAATTGTCAAAACAAGTGAATAACTCAAGCGATATTTCAAATATCCCACATTTTTCATGAAAAACATTCATATATATATATTTTTAGCAATTGATGAATGAATTGGAATTAGTTCACAATACTCATCTTTTTTTTTTTTTTTTTAATATTTAAGACTCTTGAAATAAATAAAATAGCCTTCTCTTCTTCCAACAAGTGTTTTTGAAAGCACGTCTCCTGAATCTGTGCAGGTTGAGTCTCTGCGGTCTCAGGTCGCCCAAAAGGACATGTTCATCTCCGAGCTCTTAGACAGGATCGCGATCGTGGAGTGTGAGGTAAGAACACGTTTGGTGACCGGGTGATTTTGATCACGAAGTGGTGTGGCGATCTTCTGCATGGCTACAGACAGTTTGGTGACCTGCAGGATGTCCTGACCTTTCATCAGTGTCGGCGTGTTTTCCCTTGCGTCGCTGTCAAACTGCTTTTTCATGCAAAGTGGCCGCCGTCCTTTGCATGTAGCTGCCCTGACAGATATGTTTCCTGTTTCCCTTTTTCCTAGAATAATGAGTTAGAAGACAAAGTGAAGTATTTTATGTCCACACAGAACAGGCCCAGAGAGGTTCTGGAAACCAGGGACGTTGGCGTAGGCTGCGATCTGCTCCCCAGGTAGGAGTCTGCACGTGTTGAAGCGTCCGGCTTCGTTTGATGCTTCGTTTGGAGTTGGTTTCTAACTCTGATGTCTGACTGCAGCCGAGAAGAGCACAGCCATGATGTAGTACCTGTTCACCTTCATTCCACACACCTTCCACCACCCTCTGACCCTCCTATGTCACCACCTCAGCCTTCATCACCCACCACCTCTTCCTCACACACACAGTGGTCTTCATCCAACACCATCTTTTCTCCTACATCATCTCCACCCCCGTCATTCCCAACCAATCATCCATCGTTTAAACTAACACTGCCCACCCAGCCAAGGACGTTCAGGCCCACTAACCCTCCCCCCAGCAGGCTGGAGTCCAGTTTGCTGAAGTACACGCCTGTTCAGTACAGCCGCCTCCTGGAGTCCGGCTCCTCACCTCAGAACGTTTTGTCCTCCTACAGCCACGGGCCCGAGGACCGACCGGTCCAGACCGGAAGAGACGAAGTGGACGCGGGTAGACCATCGAGTCAACCGGAGTCCACTTCATCCACGTCCTCGTCTCAGCCGACACCAGGGCGGCGACAAGTTTATACACCTTTCATGAAACTCATGGAAATGACTGCTCAGATAAACATAGAGTGACGTCAAAGACGACGTTCGGATCGAGACCGGAGTTTTACTCCTGGATGGCAACTATGAAAAAAACAATATTACACTGGAACTGAGTTGGACCAACTCGTTTAAAGAAATGTGTTCACTTATTTTATTTTACACGCAATGTTCAGTTTTTACTTTCAAACTTAGTTTGACTTCAATTTGAAAACAAGAGAATTAAGAGTTAAAGCTTTAAATCCTTCAAGTCGGGAAGAAACCGACAAGCGGACGTTTCAATTTGATCAAACGTTCAACACGCACACAGCTCCAACTCTTATTGGCATTTTGTAACAAAATCATTGAAGTTTTGTCAATTTAATCAGTTTTAAACAAGATTATCTGAGTTAAAATAATTTAACCAGTGTGCTTAAATGACTTTAGATGCCTTATTTCATTTATTGCTCTTTATTTCCATTTAAAATGATCACCGTGTTGAAGAAGAAGAACATTTTCCAGGTTGTAGATTTTTTTAATTGTCTTTATTTGTGCTAATTATTTTAATTATAAATCACCTTTTAAGCTGTGGGGCTTCAGTACTTTTAGGTCATTATTTGTTATAATAAAACATATTGTTCTCAGAAGTTTCTACATATTGTTTTTTTATTTTATTTTTTATTTTAACAGCAGTTTTACCTGCGCTGGTCATGAAGCTGTAAACCTAAAGTCTTACAGAAAAACTGGTATGATTATTGTGAATGTTTTCATTGTTTTATATTTGCTCTGTACAAAAATTAAATGGATATACTGTAAAAGAACATATTTTCCTATTTTGACACTATGTAAATAATATTTATTATCATTCTTTGTATCTTTGTGAACATCCTGCTGTGTGACACTGGTGGTGGCAATAAATATGTGAATAGGCAACTGGTGATAGGTTAATGTGAATAAAGTTGATTTTTATTGCTAATGACAGCAGTTGTTCACTGTTGCTCATAGTTTTATTGATAATGAAGTGACTTCTGCTCCTCACCTTTGAACTCTGTCCTGGATCATCAAAAACCTGCAGCGGTGCTTGAAAGTTTGTGAACCCTTTATAATTTTCTATATTTAGATGCACCACATACTGAAAACAAAGGCTCACATACTTTTACCACTCACAAATATATAATACTGGATCATTTCCCTCAATTAATAAATGACCAAGTATAATATTTTGTCTCATTTGTTTAACTGGGTTCTCTTTACTTTTGAGATTCGTGTGAAAATCTGATGTTTCAGATCATGTTTATGCAGAAATATAGAAAATTCTAACACAAACTTTCAAGCTCCGCTATAAATGCACATTTTTTTTCCCTGTTTGTGACAAAAGCTAAACATTGAAAATCCACCAAAGTGGCATAAATAATGTTTGTTTGGGTTTTCTCTTATGAATTTAACCGAATTTTACAATTAAGATTAGTAACTGTTAATTAAAAACACATTTATTTTACTGGACAAAGGTTTTTATTTGTCTAAATAGGTTATCTTCTCACTGATTAAGTAGCATTACACTGAAATGTATATAAAAAAAAGACTAAATGTGATTGGAGTCATGTTATTAATGTTGAACGTTTTCAAAGAAAAGCTTCTGATCATTTCAGATAAAAACAATGAAACAAAACAGACGTTTGACCCAAGTAGAACCTGAACCAGATCCATGAAACCCTTCAGATGCCGGCAGGAACACATCTACCAGTTAGCTGGACTTGAACATCAACATGTTTAGATGTCCAGCATGATCTGAGCTCACTCTGGGCTCTAACAGCTTAAAGTTGCAATATAAATTGAAGAAACCATGTTGTAAAGAAAACACAATGTCATAATCTTGATTTGCATCAGCGTAAAAAAAAAAAAAAAAAAGATTAAAACAGACTTTGAACTTTGACACAACTGAAAAGGAAGCAGCTGTTGCCTCTTGGTTAAACTGCGGCTATAAATGTTCAGATCAGTGGATGGAAAACATCCGGACAGGAAATGCAGCTGTGGAAAATCTGAGACAGTGAAGCTTGAAAGGTTCAAGCTGACCACACCGGTCACACAACAAACAAAGAAGTATGCAAGAAACTCAGGAAACTCAAGCTGAGAACATTTAGTGCCATTAAAAAAAGCAATGACAAAATTTATGAGGACAAATAAAACAATAAATGTACTAAAAGACTGGGTCATAATACAAGTTAAATCACTGCAGTTACAACCTCCACAGGGAGCCAACAGCTGTGCATCAAAACTGGACGCTTTGCTCAGACCACCGCCTTAGTAATTAAAAATATTACTGATTTATTCTTCATCAATGCAGAGTGCATTAAACTTTCTCAGGATAAACATTAGCTAAAGGACAGGGCCAGGAAACCATCTGAATCTCAGTCTGATGGAAAAATCAAAGTGGGAATCAAACAAATAAAGTACACAAGACAAGACTCCATCCTGAAAATCAAGTTTTTCATTTGTACTTTTGGAATATGTTATATGAAGAATATTGTTTTTCCATTGTATGCACCAATGAATTTAAACTAAGAAAAGAAAAGACAACGAAGAAGGTTTGAAAAAGCCCCTTTTGTTTTTTCTTATCTTCATTTAAAGCTGTGTCACATTCTTTTCATGAAAAAAATATTGTTTTTTATATTAACTATAAAGTAATGCAACTAGTAATGCAACTAACTAGATGTTAGAAAACAACCTGAATGTTAAGCTGTTAAATTAAGTATATTTATGCCACATTTGTAATTTTATTTTGCATAATAAACAGATTAAGTATGAGGACAAATGTTTATTTTTTGTGTAAGAATTATTTTTTGTCGTCATCATTGGAACATCATAGACAAAATTTGAAAATCTTTTCCAGGGCTTTCTGAAGTCCAGATCCTGGACTAAAGTTTAAAAGGACTGTGTGCTGCTTGATTTAGTAGTAGTGACTAAATCTGAACAACAGGGGGCAGCAAAACTATAAAAAAAAGCAGACTGATTGCAGTAACGCGTACTGCCCGCTGGGGGGTAATATGGCGCCATATTTAAAGTCTAAGTTCCGCGCACGAAGAAGAAGAATTCATGTGTCCTGTGTGGACCGGAAGAAAAACTTAAAAGCGGTTTCTAAACGTGTTTACTAATAAAACAGTTAATCGATTTGTGGTGTTTTAAGTCGGATAAGTTTTAACGTTGAATCTTAAGCTCGCGAATGGCCGTGGAGGTCCGTGTCTGACAGGGATGTCCTCGTCGTGGACAGATCGGCAGGGACAGGTTGGAGACCTGAGAAACCAGAGCAAAGAGGAGCTCCAGGAGCTGCTGCTCCGACAGGAAAAGATCCTCTCCAACAAGTAAGATCTGGTAAACACCAGTTTATGTCCAAGATGTCACACGAGAGTGGTCTGGTAAATGTCCTGAAGGATAATTTAATGAATCCACATGAAATTATTTTACACTGTTTGATTCAACCTTTATTATTTTCTGCTGTGCTGCAACGTTGGTATAAGACAAAAGAACCTTGAGCACATTATATTTAACACTTGTTTAGATCGATTTATAGTGTCGATCACAAACTTCAGATTGTTTTTGATTATAATTTAAGAGGGTTGTGTCTTTTTTTTTTTGCAGGAGGCTGCTGCAGACTCTTCCTGACAAAGGGAACAAGATAAAAAACTTTGTGGGAAAAGTTCGTCTTGCCATTGAACAGCGGAGTGAAGACGAGCGGAGGCAGAGTTTGGTGTCTGCCACCAGAAATGAGTTACAGTCCAAATACCAACAGGCGTTCCAGCACCGCGCCGTCTCCGACACGTCAGCGGATTCACATCGAAACCAGCAGCGACACGAGGCTGAAGACGAGGCCATGCAGGACAGGTGTGTCTCCGGCGCGGCTGATGTGGAGACCATGGAGATGGCTGCAACTGGGGTCCCTCTGAATGCCGAGGAGACAAAAGATGGTGAACTTGCGGAGGCCTTGGAAAGAGTCACGTTGTCTGAAACTGGTGCTGGTGGATCCAAAGATCGAACAAACAACGAGGCTAAAGATAATTACTTTCTTCAAAAGCAGACACAGAAAAAGCCCCACTATGTATCTGTTCTGGAAAAAACTGAAGCATCCAAAGTTCACAGGAGGCAAAAATTCAAACCCAATCAGTGAGTCAAATTTGTTGACTTTGTTTAATAACTTTATGCGGCTCTTAGTCCTAAGGAGTTAATAAATAACTGTGTCTTCAGACTGCCCAACAGAAGTGATGCCTCTCCATCAGGGTCTGTGTCACCTGGTCGGTCCTCTGGAGCTGCATCGCCTGTTTCTGCTCAGACCAGGAAGGAACAGGACAGGAAACACCTGGATGACGTCACAGCTGCCAGACTCCCTCCTCTCCACCACAGTCCAGCACAACTTCTGTCTCTGGAAGAGTCGGCGGTCCTCGTGAGAGAACAAGCGAAGAAGCATGAGGTCAGTGCAGCCACATGCTGACGCTGCGTCCTCTGTGCTCCAACCTGGCACCAGGATGCTTTAAAGGAAGTCTTTGTTTAGACTCAAGAAATTATTTAATGTTTTGTGTGAAAACTGCTACAAAGTGTATATTTATATTTTGAGTTATCCATGCCAAAGTCCATGTTTCTTTACTTGTCATATGTGGTACATGTGATGGAACAAAATTGTGTACACAGGGTCCCAGTTACATCCAACAAAAGTATAACCTGTAAAGAAAAACAATAACAAGATCTAAAAAGAAATACGCTAAACGACGAGTACTGTACACTAAGCACCAGTAGTACTAAAACAATACTCCAAACAACAGCAGCACGAACATGAGCCTGTGTGAGCAGATGAGTACAAATGAACACAGCATGAAATAAATCAGCATGAGATCAGCAGCATGGATAATCAGCAGCACATGCCCAACGGCCTCAGGGTAGAAGCTGTTCCTCAGTCTAGTTGTTCTGCACTTAATGCTCCTCAACCTCCTGCCTGAGGGGAGTGGGGCAAAATGTATGTGTGCTGGGTGAGTGGGGTCCTTCATGATGCAGGTGGCCGTCTTCCTGCCTCTAGAGGTGTAGATGTCTTATCATCTTTATAATCAAGTTTCAGATGTGGAGCCTTTTTGTCATTAATAGAAGAAAATTAAAGACGTTTGAAGGAACAAATGCCGCTGCTGAGTTTCATACCGAAACTAAGATTATTTTAAGTTGAGTAGACAGATTTAGATGTTTTGGTCAAACATTATAAATAAAATCTTGTTTGATCTCATGTAATGTTGCTGTAGTGTTAGGGCCAAAGTGTGTGAAGGACTCTCAGCTCAACATCTGTAAAATAAACGGAGCCATTTCCATGTGGGTTAGATTAGCAGTTAACTGTTGAGACCATATTGAATTGGGTTGACTTCAACATTAATCAGCTGTAGAGGTGCATCCAGTGATCACTTTCTGAGAATCCATTCAGTGGGTCATTAGATATTTTGCTAACAATGCAGATAAACATGCACAGCCTTTTGGCATCTGTTGGTTACAAAACACATTTATAGCCAAATATAAAAACGTTTTGTTTTTTTTGTGATAGATCTTAAAACAAATGCAACAAGCAGCTTGTGATGTTTTGGCGCGATCTGTGCAGAAAGTCCTCATCAGGTCCCTCCATCAGCTCTAGATGGCAGCACTGTGTGTCGCTTCACACACTTCAGAGCCAAACTCCAGAGTGCTGCTTGAAGACCAGCTTTTTACCACTCGCACTTTAGTTGAGAGTTTTAACAGCGACGGCAGAGCTGCTGGGTTCTGTTCACCAGCCTTTTCATGTCGGCTCTCTTTCTGTTTCGTCTTTAATTTCAGGAGTTGCAGGCCAAACTGGCCGCCCAGAAACTGTCTGAGGGACTGAAGGTCTCTATGGGGAGCTACAATCCTGACGACGGCCCCATGGCTGCCTACAGAGAGGTTCACGATGAAGGAGCCCACCTCTCCTCCGAGGAGGACTGATCCTGCGGGAACAGAGGAACCTTGGCCGCAGTGGATAGAAGTTTGGACCTTGTGGTCAGGATCTATTTCTCTCCAAGAACGAGAAGTCTTACAGAGAGGATGACGGTCTTTGCATGGTGTGAATAGTTGGTGACCCAGACCCGGGTCAAGTGGAGAAACCAGCTTGTCTTTCAGTTTGTACCGAGTTCAGATGGGTTCAGGAGGATAGTACTCTTTGTTGACCAGGAGTCTAAAACCTGAAGCTTCTACGATGCAGGAAGTGTATCCTGACACTGGTCGTGAGCCTGAGAGCACCTGTGACTGAAGCTTCATGTAAAGTGAGATGATGACATGAACTCTTCAGGTGCATGGGGCTGTGGTGGCATGATGTGACCGCAGACTTAAATAAATGCCTCCGGTTTTCCACAAGTTTGTGGATTTATTTTAGTGTTCAGGGTGAGTTTCTGCCAACTTTCAGGAAGTTGTTCACTCCATCGCTCAGTTCGTCTCTTTCACATTTCAAAGAGCTCTGTTCACAGAAAAGAGAAACCTGAGAGCAGATTTTCACCATTTTAAGACGTCCGTCCATTTTCTTCATCTGATTTGTCCACGCAGAGTCGTGGGGAGCTGAGTTTATCTCGGGTGAGAGGAGGGGTCCACCTGGACCGCTCACCAGTTCATCAGACAATCCTCCAGTTTAACGTAAGGCTGGGGGATATATTGAATATATTCAGTGTATCAATATTTTCTATTTACGATTGTTAAAATGGCTCCATCATAGTCATCAAGTATTGTTAGACTTGAAAATCCATGTACCGTAGTTCTTTTTCTCCCGTCTGCACCTCCAACTTCACACAGCCCCTCCTCCTCCCTCAATGAACACAAACCCAGCCCCTCACCCGCGAGCGCTCCCTCTGCTTCCTGCTTCTCCAGGTGCATGGGAGTTTAACGCAAGTAAACACGGGAGATCTCAAGAGCTCAGCTGCTGTGCAAAAAGAAAAGCAATGGCTGATATTTTGAGATGGTTTGGATTTAAATTGTCAGATGAGCAGCAGAAACATGTTTTCTGTAGACAATGTTGAAAACAAGTCCCGACAAAAAGGTCGTCACTACGAATCTTTTTTTTTTTTAACCATTAAATAGTGTTGTAGTACTCGAAACCGGTCTCAAGACCACTTTTTGATGGTGGTCTTGGTCTCGTCTCGGACATTGAGGACTTGGAATTTTATTACAAGACCACAACTGTGGAAATATCACTAAATTTCCAGAATATTGTCCAGTTTATTTGTCAACATCTTTGTTTTTATTGGATTCAAAACGTACTGGTTCAAATTCAAGCGATAACGTGACTCATGGCTAAATACTTGTTTTTGTTACCGCTGTCACACCCACCCCCTTTCACTCACTCACGGTTCTGTACCAACAGAACAATACAGACAACAGAATGTACCGTCACAACCAGGGGTGAAAGTAAACCAGTACTGTCCAGTACTGTGTACCACTCAAAGATTCTGGGCCAGTACACAGTTGGAAGAGAGGAGAGCGTCTGCTGTAAAGCTTCATTCAGAACCAGTCACGGCTGCACTTTGGGTCAGAATAGATTCTCTAGCAATAATCAGTCCAAAACACGACTTACTCGGTTAATAAATAGATTTTATTTCTAATTTCAAATTGTTTCTGAGCTGTTCGTGCTCTGTTGGAGCCTTGATTCTCTACAGCGGTGAAGTTGGTTTTACGTTGGACGTTGGACATTCGAGCTCTGTGGCTTCAGCGGTGTGTTCCTCTTGTTCGATCCGAAGCAGACAGTCTGATTTCAGTCAGCTGCGCTCAGTCTGTCCCGCTCCGAGACATAATGGTTCGCTTAGGGAGCGTCAACAAATTACTGAACCAACACGCTTCAGAAACAAAAACTGATATATTTTACATCATTTGACCCACTGACTCTGAACTAATGTTAAACTGCTCTAACAGACCTGACACTCAAGACACCATTTATTTCTCTTTTTAGAGCATTTTCTTATTAGTTATTGAGTGAAAACCATGATTTTTGAACAAATGAATTATGTAAAATTAGAAAATGCTTTAAAATGAGAAATAAACTAGGGTGCCTCGTCTGTCAGGTCTAGCAGAGTAGTTTAACATAAGTTTTGTGTCAGTGGGTCAATGACATGAAAATTATTGTGCAAAAACCACTGAATGATTTCTTTGTGTACCTTTTAAAATTTATAAAAGCTGATACATTCATTCAAAAGCAAACAAACTTGCAGTATGTAACTTTTATTTAAAAAAATGTTTTTCTCCTCCTTTTTCTGCCCGTCCAACTTCACGCAGCCTCACGTGCTGCTTCACACACGCTTACGTTGTGAAGGCGGCACAGCTGAAGAGGATTATTATTTAATGTATGTACAGTAAATACTTTATTTTTTAGACATTTAGTAAAGTTACAGATGTTCGTTAATAAATGTGGCTGTGTGACAAGTGGGACAAAGTTTTGACTCAGAAATATATTTTTGTTACTTTATGGAAAGAAAAATGTATCCGTTCAACCTTTATTTATACAATTGAGTCTCACTGAGCCTCACAGACTCATTTACAAGAATGATAACAGTAAATACTGTAATCATTAAAAAAAAAAGCATAAATTAAAAAAAAAAAATTAATGGAAGAAAAAAATGAAACAAAAACCACTACAGTATAAAACAATGTAAAATACTAAAAACAGGAACATGTCTGCATTGGTTTGTGCCATGAACTTAGCAGATGTTTGAATATCGAGAAATGTTTCGTATATTGTGTTTTAATTAAAAAAAAATTGAGATATTAATTTTGGTCCATATCGCCCAGCTCTAATTTAACGTTTCAGCAAAGTCTGGCTGATCGATGCTTTCATCCGAAAGTTTTATGTTCTGAGCACATTGAGCACATTTTGTTTTACAACACGTTCAGCCTGCACGGTGAACAAAAACACAAAACTAACAATGTAACAAAAGTTTTACTAGAATCACAGCAGAATATTTGAGGTCAGAGATTTTTAGATGTTAGAAGTTCACTGGTTTTGATCCTTCACGTTCCAGCAGGACACTGAATGCAACACCAATAAATATCAACTGTCCATTTAGTGCAAAGCTTATAATGTTTGTTTTTACCAGTTTCATAATTTCAGAACAATAATTCTGTCAGGGTTATAATATTTGGTCTCATTATTTTCATAACTTAATGGTTCTGGTCAACCTTTAAGTGTAAAACATTTAACATGTAGATTAAATATTTAAAGCTTGTTTCTAATCATCAGATCCGTCTCATCTTCAGCATAAAAGTCCATCTCACTATCGTGGATGAAGTGCATCATTTGTGAACTTTGACAAACCTTTGTTGCTATTTTAAATACACAATTTGTTCAAATTAAAAAAAAAAAAGAGTTTTGTGGCGAGGCGGTGTGTGCCTGACAGCTGCATGATGAACTAAATGTTGCCTCTAATCTACAGATCTTCAGGTCACAGTGAACGGAGCTCACCAGCTGCACTTCCTCAGCTTTAGCTGCTACAACTTTTATTATTAAAATTAGAAATGTGGTGAAGCTGATGAATTATAACGTCTGCAACGAGCGGGCAGAAGAGGGAGTTACTCTGGCTGTGCAAGAAGCATGCTCTAAAACAATGAATCTGCACGTACACAGTCAACTTTGACTCCATTAGACATTAATTTTAACATTAAGTGACAACAAAGCAATGCTAATATGTGCATTGTAAGCTGAGATTATTGTTGTGACTTTTTATTGCACGAAATGTCCTCCTGAAACAAATGTAAGCCAAAAAATACAAACTTTCTGCACATCAGGATTAACCACTAAACTTGTGTTGGTCCTTCTTCATGTCGAGACAAATCACTCGTCATGTATCATCTGCTGTTTGAAAATTAGTGTGTCCAAGATGAGAATAAGACCAAGTTTTCTTGATGTAAATTATTGAAGTATAACTATCTTATTGGTTTTAATATAAAAAATTTTTGGCTCACAGCTCCATGTAAGCTAAATAAATCTGAAAGATGCTATTAATGAATTCTTCTTAAAGTCGTTGTCAGCTGCAGGAAGTAAATTTCTAAAACCATGCGAGACGTTATCAGACAGGAATCCATCACACGCTTGATAAGATTAATGCAGAGGAATGAGTTATTGAGGCTCGATGGCTGACACATCTGGACTGCATTTGGACCATGTTGTTGCTGGGAACGGCGGGCGATGATGGGACGGCAGCAGGCCTAATGCAATAAGGCAAACACCATTTCTCAGCCCTGCTAATATGAGCACGATAAGAAGGACCAGTGACGTAAAATCCCTTCTCGTCATCCGTCTTCTAACTGTCAGAGACAAGTGAGGGCCTAAATCAAGGCTTGTAATAAGGAGGAAATCAGGCGCTGAGGCACATTTAAAGGGGAAATGGGTTCATGTAGGTCACAGCTTGGCAATAGATGCCCCTCGATAACCTTCAGTAATTGTTGCTGAAGTATTGGCGGAAGATGTTTTAAAGAGAGGGGGGAACATTGATTGCTGTGTATTTAAACTCTGTATCTGATGGGCTCCCGAGTGGGGGGGGGGGGGGGGGGGGGGGGGGGGGGGGGGGGGGGGGGG
>JARVGV010000645.1:4828379-4840916 GCA_031762435.1 Hypsolebias longignatus | reverse complement strand
CAACTCATTCCACAGTCTTGGACCTGCAACAGAGAAAGCCCTGTCACCTCTGAGCTTACGACGAGTTTCTGGAACTGTTTCTTCACTGACCCAGCTCTTCTGACGGTGAAGTGATGACCAACCTGAGAAGCTCTGATGAGTGTCAGTATCTCCACAGTAATAAGGACGGTGGTGTTTTGTTAAAAGAGGTGGGACACAATCTTCTTGACCTTATAGCAGACACAGAGCCAAAGCCTTAAAGTCTCCATCACTGAGCTTGGGTTCATTACAGATAAGATTGTAATACCAAAGACAAACAAATACTATAACGCTCTGACCTCCATACACCTGACATCATACCTGATGTTCTTGTCACTGTTTTCAATCCTTCAGAGGATCCGGCGTCTCTTCTCCGGCGGTTTATTGTACAAAGTAGTCCAGACACAAAGTAGGATGCAGGTTTTCCTCCGTCGGTCGTTTGTCAACAAAGTGAAATGAGCTCACACACAGTGTTTTGGGTGGTGTCTTCAAGTTCACGTTTTTCAGCCACTTTCTTCTTAATTCCTCCTCTGTAGGTAGAAGATGGAAACTACAGCTCTTTTCACAGGAACACTCTTTTTGTTTTGTGTCTGTGTTCAAAACTCTGTTGCAGCCACTGATTTAGTTCAGTCTGGTTGTTCTGCAGCCGTGAAAGCACCAGGTACCTGAACTCAGCACGGCTATTTTAGTAAACTTTATGGTTGTTGAATAAATGTGAACAAAGCAAAAACTGCGTTTTGTCTGATAAACTGAATGTAAATTACGTTCAAATAAATCGTGGTCCGTGCTCCACTACCATGGTTAACCAATGCTTACTGCTACTTCCTGTCTGACAGGAAGTTGTTCACATAAACATTTATACAGCTGAGCCGAGCCCCAGGAACAAGGTGCATATATTTTACTGACTGCAGACTCTTCTAGAGCAGGGCGTTTCAAACGGGCAGCCCCAGCACAACATCAGGCCCGCTGGTGAGCTCAGTCCATCCCACCAATGAGTTCGTTTAAAATTAAACTACAGTTTGAATCAGAAAAAGAAATAGAAGAAAGAAACATTTTAGAAAAATTAAACGACAAATATTTCTACAAGCGAGGTGATTCTGTTGTGTGGCTGATCCATGACAGGGCTCTACAACTCAATCCACCTGCTGATGATCTCATTTGATATAAAGGTAGATTTTAAATAGTAAACATAAATAAATAATGACAACTGCTGGATGTCTGGCTCCTCAAGCTGTCAGATTACTGAACTCTCGTTAAATAACACTGAACAACTGGCAATAACTTTGCACCAAGCCACATCTGTAACAGCTATATGAGTAATATCAGCTAAAATGTTTGTTTATTGCTGCTGCACTATGTGGCTGTATCATGTAGGATACAGTGTGATGCAGTATCTACCTACCTTACCATCATAATTCAATCTCAGTGTCACTCACTACCTGTGCAATAACCTGTGTTTATGTTAATGTGCAATATATATCATGTGCATTTTAGACAGTGTATTACTACCTTGAAATACTTATTCATACAAATTCATCCTACTTGCACCGTTAAAATTCTACCATGCTGTTGTTTACTATTTTCTCTTTAGGACCTTGTAAATATTATAATTACTTTTTTTTCCACTTTTTGCTACTTTATTTTGTTTCCTTGTTACATGCTTTTAGTATTTCCCGTTTGTTTGATCTTTGTTTTTAGTGAGTTAAACGTCTCATCCTGAGCATTTCCCTTGTGTTAACTTTGCATACAATAAATAAACACAACTTGAACTTGAACTCCTGAGCCGCTGGCTTTCAGTAACTGTGCCCGGAGCAGTTTAGTTGAATAGCCATGTTTTAGGACTTCTAAGTTTCTAGAGCAACAGTAGTTAAAAAACAAATCCCATTACATCATGATTTTTTTTTTTTTTTGCAAACGACTCATATGTGTATGCACAAAAGTATGTTTGTAATCCTTTATTTAAATAAACCATAATTCTTTAATCAGGCTCTTTTCATCGGTTCCCTCAGTGGAAGCGGGTGTGGAGAGCAGCCGCCATATTCAGACACCTCACAGACCTCAGCAGCCCTGATGTGTTGCAAACATTTTAATATTAATTTAAAAGCATGATTCTTTGGTCTTAATAACAACAATTTGTGTGTCTTTGATCACTTAAACTCCTCTTTATCTCCATCACATTGTCACAATTTGACTCCAATGGGTGTAAACAACAGAAAATCTAATACTTGATTTTCTTTGCATTTCAGAGAAGACATCTGCTTCTAATAATCAGCTCAGTGTAATAAAATACTTATGTAACTGGTACTTTATTATACACATCTTCTGTTTTGGTAATAATTGGTTTTTATTTTTCCACAGTTTTATCTGTGGATAATGTAGATAAACAGCTCACAGAGTTTTTGTCAGATGAGATGTCACAACACGAACACGATGTGTTTGTTTACTGTTCAAAAGCCATAAAGCTCACCACAAATGGAAGAAGGCAGAGTTTAGCTGTAGGAGTTTTCTCATGGACTCCCAGCATGCAGTTCTCACATGTCACCACTGGAGGGCAGTAGAGAACCTTCTGTCTCTGTCCCTGTAGCTTTTAATGTTCATGTCTTCATATGAATAGATCTAAAAATATGAATAAATAAAAATAACCAAATAAAATGAAATTCATTGATGCTTCGAGTTGGTCATTGTACATTTTTAGTCAAATAAAAATAAATCATTTAGACCTGACGGGCTCTCTGCAGACATGTTGGGGATCCAGAACAGCTGTCAGCAGTTACTGGTGACCAAGAGCAGAAGTTACAGTCTGATTCCAGTGGACGAGCCTCACAGGTGTGGCCCCCGCGTCCCACCTTGCTGCTCAGCCAGAGGCGCTCACGGTCTGAGCCCGTTCTGACAGCAGAGGCCACAAATATGATCTGGATCCATATGAGCTCCACAGAACTCCCACAGTCTCTGCTCAGTTAGCTTTGCATAACAATCCTGGGGCAGCAGAAAGAAAGGATGGAGAGAGGGGAGAAGGAGGAGGGGGTTAAACGGGTTGAGGCCCACGATGCTCAAAGTGGGCCAAGAAGCTGCCAGGATCCCAGCCGCTCCGTGTCTGGCCTGGCACAGCATCAGGCGGCCTGTTTTTGGGGGCCTGTCAAAAGCTCATCACGGCGAGGAAGCAGGCTCTGTGGGGATGTTGTGGGGGTGCCAGGGCGCGGTGGAGGGGGTAACCAGCAACCCTGAGAGGCATATAGGTCACAATGAAGAGGACATTTTTATTGTTGTAACCTCATTAATGCTATAAAACAACAAGGACTTCTTGTATAACTTTTTTTTCTTTAAACGCTGCTTTACGATTTGCTTCATGTTTTCTTGAACCTTTGGTGCTAAATTCACATCTTGATTAAAGGATCTCTTTGACGCAGCTCGATTCAACAGATGAATCCTTATTTCCTTCATGCTATTTGTCACATTTGTGATTCCTGTGGGAAACCGTGTCCGATATCTCTGCAGCGCTTCATAAAACTTCCTGCTCGTTTGATCTTAACTCTGGATTTTACCCCATGGAGAACTCCGTCACTGTAGCAAAGTGTTAAGGTGTCGTTTCTTGGCTAAAGTTATTTGTGACGTCAATCTAAAGCAGTTCAGAAACAAAAAAAAAAAGGACCAGAACAACAGAATGTTATTTTTGAAACAACTCGACTGGATTCATTTCAACTTTGGGAACACCCCGTTTAACAAACACCAGAAACGTTCGGTAAGTTCAGCTTTTTAAACCTCATAAAGTTAAATTTGACTGAAAATATACAAATACGCTTCATGAAAAACACGTTAATGTCTCAGCCATGAAATGGTTCAACGTGTGTGTCTGTTTTGGCAGATATTTAATTTACCAACGTTTCACAACTCTGGTGTGTTAGAAGCTCCCTCCTTATAAAAATCTGCATTATTTGTTTGCAAAAATCCATAGTGGAGGTTTAAAACTGGCTCGGGGCCTTAAGTGTCAAAATAATAATAAAACTCTGGAAACAAAAATTGAAATCCTCCTCGGTGTAACAATTACGGGGGCTCTGCAGAGTTGGCTTGTTTATATGCTGTAATGGTGCGATGGTTCCAGGCCTGGAGGCCAGGTGTTTCTGATTGCAATATAGCACGTCGGCGTGCACATTCTGCAGGACGGCCTGGATACAGATATGATGAACCAGATGAGACGCAGTGAGAGGCCCTGACTGTTTTCCTGATTTATTTATTAACGTTTTGTTTTCTCTGAGTATCAGACAGACAGGCAGCTACACCCTCCATCAGATGGTTTCCTTCGCTGAGTAAACACATTCCAGCTGAGATTTAACGTTTCAGAGCGCAAACTGTTTTTGGGTAAATATGCTCAGAGACGTTTTTAGCCATGCGCTGCGCACAAGTGACTGGATAAAAATATCTCTAAGAAGTCACGCTCGAGGACGCGAGAAGATTTTTAACCGGTGTTACGTGCAAGAGCAGACTTTCCCAACAGGTTACGCAGATGCACAGACGTTCCACATGCATGGAGCCCAGTCACGAGAATCTGCACCGGGCAGTGTGCGAGAATTATTTTTATGTGCTCATCAGCTCCTTGACCTCGGCCATCCAGCTGCACATGCAGGATCAGATCATCTCCTCATTCAGGCCTCCCCAAAAGAGAAAATAACTGTGGTAACTCAACATGTGGTTCATGGGCAGTTAAAATTCTCAGCCATAGAAGTAAAAAAATAAATAAAAAAATCCACAAACCTTGATCAACATTCTCCTGACAGCAGACATCAAAGCTACTTTACTCATATTGCATTAAAAAAAAACAACGTAAATTTTCTGTGTCCTGCCAAATTCACAAAAATAAAACACGTTTTCATAATTTCTGATGTTTGCTCTGTTTTCTCCTTGTGGTGTTTCTGGATAATTCAGATCCTTTAAGTAAAACAAACCAATAAAACTCTGTCAGAATGCATAAATATGAGTTAAAGTTCACTGGCAAGAATGGCTGGCGCTTGAAGGGATGGAGGGGCAGACATGGTCCAAAATATTAGACTCTTAAAATAATGATAAACACAAACCATTGTTCTTCATTCTGGCTCTGATTTATTCTTGTTTTTAATCCACAGCTTCATTTTAAGATGATGGCAAGATATTTGGATGCACGTGCACCCAAAAATCACTGCTCACCGTGTCGCTCTTCATGAGAGAGACTCTGGTGATTTACTTAAAGCTCTTGAGCACTGAACTGGTCCCTTTTTACCAAAGTCAGTCAAAAGAAAATGGACCTTTTTGCCGTTAATAATGATCATAATCAGTGTCAGTATTTTGTGATGTGTTGTGGTCTAGATATATTCATGATTTCTTACGGTTAATAAAAATACACTTCATCTAAACAGTGTTTATGTCTACTCATGTTTCAGCACATCTGTGATGTCGAAAAGTGTAAAAAGTAACAGTTTTCTTTGTCACAGTCAAACAGGAACACACGTCTGCACTTCAGTCAATATATTTCTGCCATTTATCTCTTTTTATTTTACTTAAAATACAAACCCTTGATCATCAACAGTTTTTTTTAACAATGCCTTTTTATGACAAGTTATGGCTTATTTCACTTTAAACCAGCTTAGTTTGGAAATATGGATAAAGACGCATCACAGTAAAACCCATGTAATTAAAAAAATAAAATAAAAACAACAACAAAAAAGCTATATATTTTTTTGTTTAGAAGTTCAGAAACATCCAACTCTTTTGGTCCTTAACTGTTTTTTTTTTTAATTGATGTTTCTATATTTGTTTAATTGGTATTGTAGCAAAATGTTCTTAAAATACAATGTTTCTGGGTTTCAGAATGACGGCAGAGCACAGCTGATACACATTAGTCACTGTAAGAAGGTCAATGGACTGTATTTTGGTTCTTAAAGATTATTTGCATCTCATCCGAGGAGCTAACTCAATTTAAAAGTGAAAGGTCCAGAGCTCCAAAGTTTATATGTAAGTTTAAAACTTTGCACTTTACCAGCTGGACTTTTTAATGATGCTAAACAAGTCCAGTTGATAAATCAGCTCCAACAAGTCTGACGCCACGGTCCTCTGTCTGAAATGTCTGAGTGTGTAAGTTGTGCAGGTCTTTTGTGGCAAAGAGGGAACTGAGCTGCAAACGTTCAGTTTATGGTCAGTCTGCGCTTCGTCTCTCACCTGTGGTAACGAACTCTGAGGAACCAAAAGCAGTCGAAAGGAATTTTCTGGCAGCCAGAGAGAAGTTAAATTATCCAGGAGGAACTCGGCGTAAAGTTGCTGCTCCATCGAGAAGAGCCAGGTGAGATGATGGTTTGGGTTTTTGGTGAAGATGCCCCCTGGACACCTCCTCAAGCCGAGAGGAGACCTAAGACAGAAGCAGGACAGACGTCTCTCTTCTGATAAATTGAGTTTTAGATTATTTTTGGGTTTGCAAAAGTCATTAGTTAAAAGAGTGTTTATGGCATTGTGCGTTATTTACACTTGAAGGGGTGGCACGGAGGCACAGCTGGCAAAGCTTCCGCCTCTAAGCAAGAAGGTCACTGGTTCAAATCCTGGTCGAGGACCTTTCTGGGTGGAGTTTGCAATGTTCTCCCCGTGCTGCGTGGGTTTTCTCCGGTTACTCCCACAGACCAAAAACATGCACGTTAGTCTGATTGGTAACTAAACTGTCCCCAGGTAAGAGAGAGAGAGTGAATGGTTGTCTCTATGTGTCCCTGTGATGGACTGGAGACCTGTCCAGGTGTCCCCTGCCTCTCACACTGTGACTTTTGGTTGTGTGCACCAGTGACCCCCGTGACCCGAACAGGATTCATTCATTCATCCTTTATTTCTACAGGTTAATCCCATTGAGCCTCAGGGACTCATTTACAAGAGAGACCTGAATGCTGTATGTCAGTAAAAAATACATTTAGTGCATTTAAGCTGAAACTGTGAGTGTCAAACAATGTGAGAACATTATCGGTGTATTAAAAGACCCACGCCCAGTTCACGTTTCTCCTGCGGCAGCTGAGGTAAAGCGAGTGTGTTGTGATCTGAAGTTCATAAAAGCTGTTTATGTTCCTCCTTTTCTTATCTGTCAGTGCAGAACACACATAACAGCATGACAAACTGGACCGTGACCAATAAGAGATTGATCAAACTCTAACGTTTATAAGCTGCACATGGTCCTGATCCACTCGTGTAAATATCGGTCTCAGCTGCCACTGGATCAGCTGATGGATCCTGGAGAGAACCGGCGTCTGTGAAACATTTTACACATGAAATGAGCAGAAACGAAGGTCAAACAGCGACGTCTTCGCTTTCATAAGCTCTGACGGTTTTTAATCCTGACATGATATTGTGAAAATATGTGTCTTTCCCACACAGAAACAAAAATCATGTGTTGAATCTGTAAAAAAATAAAAAGTGCATTACATCAACTCGTGATGTTCTGATTTCATGACTGTTGATTAAAGGAAACTTTAGCTGCCCAACATGATGACAGTCAGAACAGGCCCGGAGCGGACGTAATCAAAACGTGAACATCCTGAGGTTGAGGAAGAGGATCTTGAAAGCGCTTTTGTTCTGGATTTAATGAGGTTGCACAGGTGCTGCTCCTGTAAGACGGAGCTTTCTGAGTTTCATCTCACAGCAGGTGCTCTGCCGCCCCACAGATCATCATCTGTGCACAACTAAAACGGACGTCTCCAAGGTCTGATGCATGCTGGGAAAAAGTAGTGAGCGTGACATGACTCAGCTGGGAAATGTGTCTTTGTTCTGTTGATATAACCACTACAAAGCCATTTGGTTTTTGATGTAGTCCTTTTTTTTGTTGTTGTTCCTCAGACACTGAGCTGCGTCTCTTCAGGGTGGAGGATTTTAATCTTTTTTTATATTTTTGTGGTCCAGTTTTTCTTTTGTTTGTTCTTGAAAATCCAATCTCAGATGAAAAATGTTCAGAGATGTCAAAGCAAACACACGTTTTTTATTTTACTTTTGAATCTGGCCTCTACTTTCAGAGTCACGTGATCATTTTAATATGATGAAAACCGGTCAGTGAGTTTGAGCAGGCGTGGCACATACGTACATATGGTTTCTAAAAACTACAAAGCCTAGAACTAAATATACTGAAGGCGCAAAAAAATAAATAAATAAAAATACAAGATGCAGAGCAGGTGGGATGATTGACTGATTGTGATCAGGTGTGAGTGCAGAGCAGAACAACATCAACAAACTTAAGAAAAGCAACAGACGCCAAAATGACACAATCAAAACCCAAAACAGTGAAAATCACAATATTACAATTTGATCTGAAATTTGTTGTCACTAGAGCAATATTTATTGTAGTGATGTGAAATAAACCGTGCACCTTCGGCGAAACAAAGATGCACGAGTGCTCCTTGTGTTCTGGTGTTCAGGTATCTGGTACCTTTGGCGGCGCTCGAGGTGCAGCGCTGGTCGCTCGCCCATCGCTCCACTCACTCCTCACATCAGCTCAGAACCTCTTATTAAACCTGACGTGCGTTCTTTTGGACTGTGGGAGAAAACCGGAGCATGGACGAGGAGAACAGACCCCAGAAGAGTTTCGAACTCAGCACCTTCCTGCCGTGAGGCGACAGCGGTGACCGCATCACCACGCAGCTCATTCGGATGGAAGCACATTTAGCAGAATATTCCTTTAGTTTTACAACAACAACAACAAAAAAAAAAAAATTCATGTACATTTTATTTGGTTTCAGTCTGATTTAACATCTATCTTGCTCACTATTTTAATAGTTTGTGATGTTGTGATGCGCTCACAGTCATTAACGTAAAAAGAAAAAAGTGTGTTTATGCTGTTAAAGGTTACAAAAGCAAATTTTCATGCACAAACATGGAAAGTCAGAAATATGTGTCAACCTAATTTATAGCATCAACCTGTGTCGGAAAATCTAACCAGTAAAAAACGTACAAACTTTTAACTCTTTGCCTTCGTTTTACAGTAATTTGAATGAATTATCAATTTGGTTTTCTATTATAAAACTAAATTATATGAGACAAAAAAAAAACAAAAAAAAAACAGCCACTATAGCCAGTGTATCTCTTGTGCCCATCCCAAACCCGGGTAGATGGTGATGGTTGTGTCAGGAAGAGAATCTGTAAAACTCTTCTTCCAAAACTATATTGGCAAAACCAAACCGGATCGGTCAAGGTCCGGGTTAACAACAACCACCACCGGTGCTGTTGACAAACAGGGTGCTGGGTGGAAATTGTGCTACTGTTTATCGAGGACCATGAGGAGGGCAAGACATGGACAGAAAGACAGGAGACAGAACTGGAAGTGGCAGAAATGAAGATGTTGAGGAATGAGATCATCAGAGGTACAGCACAGGTTGGACAACTGGGAGATAAAGTTAGGGAGGACGGGTTTGGACATGTTAATGGACACAGCGTCTTTCGTTCTTATCGAGATACTCAAAGCAGTTTACACTGCAATCTGTGCCCTCATTTACCCGTTCATACTAAATCCACATCGACGGGACGCACATCGGAGGCAATGAGGGGTTCAGTGTCTTGCTCAGGGACACTTCGGCATTTGACTGCTGTGAGCATGACAGTGAGTATGTATGAAGGATGTTAGAAAAAGAATGTACAGATGCAGTTAGCGAGGACATGGAGGTAGCTGGAGTGAGGACAGAGGATGCAGAGTGAGATGGAGGAGGAGGACTCAAGAAGCAGAAGACATGAGACAAAAAAATCTTTCCACAAAAGTGTTGATTTGTATTAAAAGTAAAAAAGCAACATCCTAAATAAAAGATACACTTCTAGAGGCTATATTTTTAAACAAAACCCCAGTATCCAGAACTTTAACGTGGAAGATGCTGAAGGAACCCTCAGTCTCACCCTCTTTAATCCCTGTGGGTATCCAGTTACCCTCCGGCCTCTCTGGAGCGCCGCTCATCACCACTCGGCCGCCAACATATAATGGGCTACCTCATAGGGGTTTTGGACTCAAGGTGCAAGGTAATTGTGATGTTATGCTTTCCAAGTATGATAAAAACCATGGCAGACCCTCTGAGCTCCCACTTTACGTAAAGATGCATTTCTAGCGAGGCTGGTTCGTGCTTGGAACCGCTCGCGACTATAAACAAGCGGTCCAACAAGTTTCATTTAGACCGCACGCCAAACGCCTCCAAAACTATTATTTTCTGTTTTTTGTTTGTTTGGAGGGTTTCAGAGGAAAACTTCCTTTATGTTTAGTTAAAGTGATTTTTTTCCTTATTTACCTTTCAGAGATGTAAAAATGTAATTCGGGTGTTTCTTGCTTTGACAAGCAGTTGATGGTATGAAAGTTCATGATTTTACAAATGATAAAATAATGCGTCATTCTCTCATTATTCAACAGATGCTCCCTCTTTAAGGCTGGCCCACAAAAGGTGTAGCTAATAACATTAATGCTGGCAGTTTTTCATTTGGCTGCTCCTCCGCTGGGCCCAGGCCTCCACCATTATGTCTACTGGCTCGCTGTTATGGCTCACTGGGCCACCGAAATGGGACAGCACCATCATTAACGCTATTAGTTACACCTGACAGGTCGAGCTAACTGCTGTGGGAAATGTCTAAATCAGAGGCTGTGATCCTTCTCCGGTCCATCCAACATATAAACCTGCTACAAACTCACATTTCTTTAAAACTGCCTTAGTTCTGAAGGTGTTCAGAAAAAGCATCTAAAAATTGCTCCGTAGTTGATTGTTATTATTATAATATTGTTTTGAACGAAACATGCAGAACTTCAAGAACATCTGGGTTTTGTTAAGATATTTCTTCTGGCACGTTGTCCTCAGAGACTGTAATCAGTTTTTTTTTTTAAATAAAATATTACATGACTCATTTTATTGCTCCAAGTACTAATTTAAGATGTTATTTTAAATAGCAAACAGCTGGAAAATAATTTCCTACATGACTGAAACACTGTGGAGTTTAAAAATATATGTTGTGATGACTTTGTGAGGATGTGAACGTGGCCTAAAATAAAGCTTTTACATTTTACACGGTTCTTTTTGTCAACCTGCGTGACTTTTATTCAGTATCTTTGACCTATATGTTTCTTTTTGTGATTTATGAAGTTTAAGAAACTACTTTGTACTTTAAGCCTGTGAATTCACAACAAAGAACCTGCAACAGATGTTTACCTGTCTGTTAAAAGCCATAGAAAATGTCATTTCTCTACTAAATTAATATACAAGTGTGGAAAACCAGATGTGTAGTGAAACAAAACAACAAAACACTGAAATCAACATTAAGAAATGCAAAATACAGAAACATAAGAACAGCTGCCAAAAGTTACACAAACCTATAGCAAGATCAATTAGAAACACAGACATGGGAAGAAATCAAACAAAAAAAAAAAAAGCACAACTAAAACTACGATTAAGACGAACACACATGGCTGAACCAACTGCCCGTTTTTGTTCAAATGCACCGATCGGGTTCACAGGGTTTCTTTAAATCTGGTCCAACCAACCCAGCTCAGCCCAGTGGTTTTACAAACCTGATTGTCAAGTCATAAAACGGACCTGCTCAGCAACTCAGAGCCAGCGTTCTGACTGGACATGTGCCTGTTCATCAAAAACCACGAGGAGCTGGCGTCAGTGGACGCGTCACAACCAGATGAAGAAGGAGCATTAAAACAATTTAAATTATTTAGCTCAGGGTGGAGCAGAGGAACCTCTAAAACATGCAGGATGGAGGACCCCAACAACCAGGATCGGACACCCCCTGATTTAGCTCTTAAAGAAAATCACAAGTGGAATTTGGGCGGCACGGTGGCACAGCTGGTAGAGATGCCGCCTCTCATTGGGCAGGTCGCTGGTTTAAATCCCAGCCCGGGACCTTTCTGGGTGGAGTTTGCATGTTCTCTCCGTGCTGCGTGGTTTTTCTGTGGGTATTCCAGTTTCCTCCCACAGACCAAAAACATGAATGTCAGACTGATGGTAACTCTGAATTGTCCCTTTGAGTGAGAGAGTGAATGGTTGTTTGTCTCGTTTGTCTCTATGAGTCTCTGTGATGGACTGGAGACCTGCCCAGGTGTCCCTGTGATGGACTGGAGACCTATCCATGTGTCTCTGTGATGGACTGGAGACCGGTCCAGGTGTCCTTGTGATGAACTGCAGACCTGTCTAGGTGTCCTTGTGATGGACCGGAGATCTGTCCAGGATGTCCCTATTATGGGCTGGAGACCTGGGTGACCCTGTGATGGGCTGTAGACCTGTCTAGGTGTCTCTGTGATGGACTGGAGACCTGTGTAGATGTCCCTATGATGGACCGGAGACATGTCCAGGGTGTCCCTATGGGCTGGAGACCTGGGTGACCCTGTGATGGGCTAGAGACCTGTCTAAGTGTCTCTGTGATGGACAGCAGACCTGCCTAGGTGTCCCTGTGATGACTGGAGACCTGTCCAGGGTGTCCCCAACATCTGATAAAACCAAAGGGATGCTTTTTTCAAACAGGAAGTCGGTCCCATCAGTTCTTCCTCTGATTTTATCCTCAAAT
>JARVGV010000645.1:4739849-4750474 GCA_031762435.1 Hypsolebias longignatus | reverse complement strand
TCATCAGTCTGAGTTTACAACAGCAGTTGCTCCAGTCCGTCATTAGTCTGAGTTTACAGCAACAGTTGCTCCGGTCCTTCATCAGTCTGAGTTTACAACAGCAGTTGCTCCAGTCCGTCATTAGTCTGAGTTTACAGCAACAGTTGCTCCGGTCCTTCATCAGTCTGAGTTTACAACAGCAGTTGCTCCAGTCCGTCATTAGTCTGAGTTTACAGCAACAGTTGCTCCGGTCCGTCATCAGTCTGAGTTTACAACAGCAGTTGCTCTGGTCCGTCATCAGTCTGAGTTTACAACAACAGTTGCTCCGGTCCTTCATCAGTCTGAGTTTACAACAGCAGTTGCTCCGGTCCGTCATCAGTCTGAGTTTACAAAAGCGGTTGTTCCGGTCCTTCATCAGTCTGAGTTTACAACAGCAGTTGCTCCGGTCCGTCATCAGTCTGAGTTTACAGCCGCGGTTGTTCCGGTCCGTCATCAGTCTGAGTTTACAGCAGCGGTTGTTCCGGTCCGTCATCAGTCTGAGTTTACAACAGCAGTTGCTTCGGTCCTTCATCATCTGAGTTTTATTGGAAAGTGACCACTGGAAGCCAATACTGAAGAAAACTCATATTTTCCAGTACATATTTATATGTAACTTGTATTCCTCTATAGATATTTAATTTCACTTTGACACTACGGGTCACTTTGATTATACAGTACTTATCTTTGTAAAGGAAGAGTTTATATAGAGCATAACAGATTTTGACAACAATAAAAACCCAAAGGATAAATATTTTTATAGATGATAAAATATACATAAATAGACTAAATGAATGTGGATGTGGCATTAAATTTCAGCTGATGATTTAAAAACAAGAACAAACACATTTTGTACCTGGAAGTGACTTGGCTGGAGGAAGTTTGGGGTTGTTAGTCGGCGTGTGGACACTGCAAATCTTAATGAAGCCCGCCATTAACATGATAAGAGCGATGCCCATCAACAGCACTGCCCACCAGTGAGCCTGAGAAGCAAATAAATAAATAAATAAAAATTGAAATTATATTTAAACCATGCAATAACCACAGAGAAATTTGCATCGATGCTTCTTTGTGCCACCGCGTTGTTACATTGACTGAGTAAATCTGTACAAGAATGCTCACCACAATCCAATCTGCGATATTCTCATAGAGCTCTGGATTGAAAATGGCTTTCTTTAACCTCGCCAAAGGCCCATCAGCATCCACAAGGCGACACCTCATGAAGACATCACAGTAACCCTTGAAGTCGTTGCAGGGCGAGCCAGGCTGCAGCGTTATAACCGTGCGATTAAACAGATGTGCCCATCTGTCCGAGGCTGTGCTGCTGCAGGTGCTGGGGTTCGCTGGAAGAGAGAGGAAGTGATGTCTTCAAACAGAGCAGCAACTTCTGCACTTCACTAGAAACTACCTGGGTCATTGGAGCAGGCATAAAACTGAGTTGTTGCTATTCTTTAGAAGATTTTATAGTCAAGAGTCCTGTTTTACTGAACATATAAAAAGGTAAATACAATAAGATGTATTCTTTTAAGATTTCCTTTTGTGGTTAGATCTTTTTAGGAGTCTATTTATTTATTTATTTATTTATTTATTTATTTATTTCATAACAAAATAAAATACATATAAATTAACATATATATAATTTCAAAACGAATATAAAATAAAATGAAAGGCAGCAGATGAAGAAAAAATCTTATGTAAATCTGCTCCTTATTTGTCTAATAAACTATTCAANNNNATAAAGTCCAGTTGATTCTGTATTGAACCTTTTTTGACTTTATCATGTCCTGGATGACTGAGAATCTTCACCAGCATCTTACTGAGAACCAAATCATTGCCTGGCAGTTATTTTGTTCACGAATGTAGTGAAGCATCACACCAAGTACTTACTGAGGACCAGTCATTGCTTAATCACTACCTAGCCATTACCTACTGGCTTGTTCCTATGTTAACAAACCAGTAGTCCCCTAATAAGGCTTGGCTGTGTGTTCCCCAGTAAGTACTGGTTACCTACTCATTAGTTCCTGATTTATTCCTGATTTGTTCCCTAGAACGGTGGTTAATTAAATTTTGATTATTTGACTTAGAACAAAATTAAAAAGTCTCTTGATGAGATCATTTGTGTCCTGGATTAAAAGTAATGGGATACAGTTTCTGTCCTTTCAGAAGGTCTTCTGGGACAAGATGGACGGAGGAGGTTAGATCACTACAAGTGTAAAGTGTTACCCAATACATACATAATTTACAACAGCTTTTTTAAATCCAGTATCTGTGCGGCCTGCTACTCACTCTTCTCCATGCAGCACACGTGGCACAGCTCAGCAGCCTCGTCCTTGCTGTCTTGGCTGGCGCAGGTGCAAACTTCTAGTTTGTACTTTGCACAAATAGAACCAGAGCAGACCTATTCAAAATGGAAGCCGAAAAAAAAAAAAAAGTTGGAAAACCTAATTTACAAACTAATAAACTTGTCACACATTTACATTTAACATTTAGAGGGAAATAAATATGAGCACACCCCATTGATGCAAACTTGAGTTTCGGAATTGCAGGTGGTGTAGTTTTTCTTTGGTGTGGAGGTCGGACACAGAGCAGCGACTCCGTTGCACCATCCTTGCTCAGCACATTCTGATGCCGCTCTGCATTGGTCTGTGGTGCCTTTGAATTCACAGTTAGGTTGGCAACATGGGCCTTGGCTGGGACTGTGTGAACAGAAAAACATTTATACCATTTTGTAATTGATAGCCTAATGACACAAACTGCAGCACAAAACAAAAACTGACCTGCACTTTTTGTCAGGTCTAAGTTTGCACTTTTTGTCGTCAGCTTCATTGGCGTCATAGCAGCAGATGTCTTTACACTGATCACTGTAGCCACAGTCGCATTGCTCTCCCTCTTCTACAAGGCCATTACCACAGATAGGCTGTCCCGACTCTGTACACACGTGCACGAACACAATGCGCAAGGTTAAAAACAGAACATTTATCACTCTCACAAATGCACATACCGTACAAGAATGTTCTGACAATGATGAGAGGATTTACCAACAAAGCAGTCATCTCTCTTCTTTATGAGGACAGCACTGATATTGCGAATGCTGCAGATGGAGAATTTGTTGTTGTTGGTTTTGTCCCCTGATGTGGCTCGAGCATACATGATGTAGTTCCCCTTCTCCTTTAGGTCCTGCTGCTTCGATTCTCCAGGTGTGCATTCAATCCCGGAGTCATGCTGTAAAACAGACGGCAAAGAGAGTGAGTCTCTGTAGAACAAGTGCAACCCTGCACGAGAAATTTAAAAAAAAATATTGTTTTTCATGTCGTAGTACTCACAGGAGAACCAAAGTTGTGTCCAACTTCATGCGCAAAGGTGATGTGTGACACTTTAGGAGGGACGTGTGAAGCATAGTTCTGCACTGTAATGATCCCAGTGTTGAGAGACTTCTTCTTCCCATCCGAGTACATCCTGTTCTTTTCACAGATGCCACCAGAGCTTCCTGTAGCAGAGTTTAAACACAAACACAAAACTAAATAATAACCAAATATTAGATGATAAAAGAGGGTTTTAATACCCTCAACCATGACCTTAAATGTGATTACTGTATTTGCTTTCCTAGTGGACTCTAAACACCAAAAGGCATAAATATCCAATGTTTTTGTTACTTTTGTTTATGTTTAATAAAGAATTTTGCCTTTCCATCTTGATTAATATAATGCTATGTTCAATTTATTATTACTATTTTGAGTCAACAAGAATCAGCCTCGTCATCTTTGTACACGTCGCTTTGTTTACTTTTTCTAAAATTAAATACAAAATCCATATTTTACATGACAAACTACAAACAGAACATCAAGTCTTAGTACAATTTAGTTTATGACAAGTTGCACCTAGGCCTGTCATGATAACAAATTTTGCTGGGCGATTAATTGTCGCAGAAATTATTGCGATAAACGATAATATTGTTTGGAATTTGACAAAAAAAATTTCCATTCATTCAACCATAACCATCAATTATTGTCAAATTTAAGAATAAATTTTGGTAAATTTTTGTATGTAGTAAATTTTCTGGCCACTGGATGGCAGTATAAGTCTGTTTGAATCGAAGGATGGATAGTGAGGAAGCGAGCAGTGTGGCTCTAAGAAAAATGGGAGGAAGTCCCCTTGACGTGACATGGGCTGTCTCTACTTCCCATTTTTCGGTTCTCAAAATGGCGGACGCTCGGTGTGGTTTGAGCTCTTTAGCATAGCATTTGTCACACAAAGCTTTTAATTATTATTTTTTTTAATCAATAAACAAGTTCTCAGCTTCTTTTTGCATTGAAAAACAACTTTTAGACAAAGGCACGGGTTTCAACCGTGTTTTGAAGCTTTGACAAGACAGAGGTTTATTTTCTGAGGTTGGTCTGTTAGCATAGCTCGTAGCTTAGCTTCTCAGCTTAGCTGCTTTTAACAATCCAAATACATGTTTTTGGATGGTTAAAAGGGATTTTAAAGAGAAAGGAAGGGGTCAGTGAAGAGCACCAGTATTGAGCCTTTTGTCATCCAGTGTCTTCAGTATTGAGAGAGAAACAAAGAAATTAAGCTGCTGATAAATGAAAATGAGGATGATTATTTTCATTTATCATGCGATTAATTGATTTATCGTTTATCGCGACAGGCCTAGTTGCACCTTATCAAACTTTAGTCTGCAAAAACCACACTGACATACATTTAAGTTTTAAGGCAGTCCATAAACCATTAAATAAAGCCAATTGGTGAGATGAAGTTAAAAACAGATTGAAAAAGCCAACTTCAGATTCATCATCAGTCTTTCAAATGAACCATACATGTACTTAATATTTTTCTAACGAGCATTTTCATAAATTTAAGCTTCAAACATGTATTAAATCATACCCTTTCAAGGTCGAGCCCTGCATGTGGGAATAGTCCTCACTCATGACATGTGTGCCACTTAAAAAAGAGGAACTTTATTCTAATGTGCCACAAGAATTATTTGCATCCTAATTCTAAATATTTTTAAAAAGTCTTAAAAGACCAGGCAGAAGTCAACAGACAGATCTGCACTTCCCTCACGACCCCTAATTATAAAACCATTAACTTAGGACGCTATTTTTTTATGTTAAGTATTTTACACAGACAACTGAGAAGAGAAGTAATACTTGTGGAAACTCCAGTAGAATGGAGATACGTCAGGTGACCTGGTGGTCCTTCAATCTGGCTGTGCTCAAACTGCTGTAAAACGGTGGCCCTGACAAGCTCTAAAATGTGGTCTCTGACTGGACTTGAGAAAACCCTCACTATGTTTGGGCTTTGTTCAGACCTGTTATTGGTGCTGTATAATAAAGATAGAAGATTACCCAGGATGCAAGTTGGCACCATGTTTGTACAGACTGTCTCATAAAAGCCTTGGGTTTTAGCAGCAGCTGTCAAAGCTCCCACTGCAGTGTACATCACCGCACAGGTTTCTTCCAGCCAGAGTCTCAACTCGTCTCTGCATCCGTCATTCGTCTACAAATCTGTTTTTTCAGCAGACAGACTGCTCCATGCACGATGTTTGCACGCTCTCCATCTGACCCATCTGTTAGCGTGTTTGAAGCATCGTAAAGCTGAACGTCCGAGCACATTTCCACATTGACGAACACACCCACAACTTCTGACCAATCGCACAATATTTAGCGCATACATCTGAGAGAAAAGGTTTAAAATGGCCCTTGTGTCGAGAAGGGGTGAGCCAAGCTACTCTGAGAACAAAATTATGTGATTTTTGTTACGCAACTACGACCATGAGAGACGATTTTGCGATACAGCAGAAAGAACAGAGTGGGGCTGCCACATCTAAACAATAAAACGTAACAATTATGTGTTGAAGACCAGGTGGCTGCTGCGCAGATATCACTTACGGGAAGCTGCTACACCGCTGGTGAAGTGAGCTCTCATTATAGGAGGCCCCTGCTGTTTTAAGCTGTAGAAATATCCTCCACAATTCAGTGATGGATGCTCTGCCTTCTTAAAGCTTTGCTCATGTTTGTCACACAAACATATCTTTGGTAAATCAACAGAAATGCACAGTGCACAAAGGGTACTGAGAATGCAACCTCTATAAAAGGAGACCTTTCAATAGCTCCTGCAAGCATTTTAAGCAAGTCTACTTTTTTAAAACATATTTTATACACATTTTAAATATTGGTGCTATTTTTTTTAACACTTTTAACACATTTCTTGTTTAATACCTCGTACCACGACAAATCCTTTTCTTCTTTTCCGTTACTTTTTCTGTTTTGTTTTCTCATGAGTCACGCAACGCCTCCCTGAAGAACTCTGGCACCCTCTATGGGAGGCGTGTCCCACACTTGAAAAGCCCTGGACTAAAGGCATGACTGGAGGCATAATATCCCACAGCTCATGCATTGTACTGGGTGAATCAACCTAAAGGGAACTGTTACCAGCGTTTGTTGAACAAAATTTATATATTACTTTATTTAAACTAACAGTGTTTGTGTGTTTAAGGCCAACCTGAAGGAGCACCAACCCAGGCCAAGCCAAGCACGCCATCATCAAAGTCTCTGTCGGTAAAGACGTAGGCTAGGCAGTAGTCATCATGGTTCTGTTCAGAATTAAGCTCCAAGAACTTTTCCACACCAATGTTGGCAAAACGAAAAGGATTAGTTTTGTCCTTTTCTTCAACTGTGGAATTTATCTATTAGAAAGAAAGTTTAATAAATATGAAACAGGTTAAAAAGGGGGAAAGCCAGTGAGCTCCACATTGTTGACAGTTTTTCCACTATATTAGTTGATTTAGCTTCTTGAAGTAATTTTATCAACTGATTCTACACAACTCCTTAAATGGTTTGTAAAACTATTTTGAATTTGACCATGCAAGTTGTGTCTCTACTTTTATTTTTGTGAAATTCCACTTACCCTTATCCTTTTAACCATAAAACCGATGTTTCGAATGCCCATAAAGTCTGTGACTTTGTAAACGGAGTCTATCGCCTTCACGTGACTGGAAATCTGAAGAAAATGTCACTGATTAGAAGAGTGGAAAGAAATCGTATGATAAAAACACTAAAAACCTTGAGCAAAAAAGCTATTTCAGTCAATATCTTACATGCATCACATAACTGCTCGTGAAACTAGAAACCAACCCATGCCTTGTAGTGAGGCATGCACAGCAAAAGAAGCAGAACAACTAATAAAACTTGAGACAACTTCTTTAGGGGTGATTTTTCAACATTTTCACGTGCGCAAACTGTACACTGGGGGGAGGGGGGTCAAGGACTGGTGTACACTTTTCAAAATAAAATAAAACAACCATATTTTTATGATGTGCCCTATATAAAACCTAAAAGTTGCAATTCTCCCGCAAGGCAAAAACCGACACACCATCTGACGCACAATGAGACGGGAGCCACCGTGGGGGGGTGGGCAGCCTGTTTTGATTGTCTCGTGAGACTTGTTCTGCTGCGTTAGTTCTTATAATTAAACAATGTTAACACTAAAACATGAATATTTGTATGCCCCACATTATAGTAAAGATGTGTCTCTGTCAACTTTATTACATTTTCTCCAAACTCTCAAAGTTCTTTCTGTGAGAGAGTCATCCATCATCTTTACCCGCTTCTTCCTTTTTGGGTTGCGGGGGTCATTGGTGTTCTTAGCCACCAATCACTGTACGAGAGGCGGGAGACACTGGACAGGTCTCCAGTCCATCACAGGAACACCTGGACAGGTCTCCAGTCCATCAGGGGGACACCTTGGACATGTCTCGAGTTCCTCAGTGTAACCAGTGGTGTAGTGTACGTGATACGCAGGCATATGGAGTATACCAGTAGAAAAGCTTAAGAATTTCAATATACTGTACCTACTTAAGTGCCCAATGATACATGACATATCAAAAGGCACGTGTCATTGATACGTTAAATGGCAGTTAATTGCTTCCGAAGCAATCCATCTGTATGCAGCGCTTATTACGTTCACTTATCCAGCGAACAAATGTATAATTCTGTACTTAATACTTGAACATGTTTTGCTTTGATACCATTTTATAAATTACATAACATGATTTTAATACAAAGTCAACTGTTGTACAAAGCTTGTTGTGCGTTTATTCAAATAGAAGCATCAGAGAAATTTGGAATTTTTCAATATGCTTAAAAATCAAAATAAATTGACGATTACATTGTACTAAGTGTACTTTGGTTTCTAAGCACGGTATACCCACTACAAATATGTGGACTACACCACTGAGTGTAACCACAATAGATGTATAATTTATCACAAATAAGTACCTGTGTGTCTGTATCCATATGTTTTAAACAATTTGAGATGTGTACAAATGTGGAACGACAGTAATTTTACCTTAGTACAATATTGCAGCATCCCAGAGACTGTGTGAGCTGCAAAGGATGCTGGGTAGCCTTGTGGCAATTCTAACAACGTTAAGTCATGTCCTCTGGATGGATTAAAAATAAATAAATAAACTTGTTGAAATGTTTTGTCTTTAATCCAAAAGACTTCCATCAGTCTGAGAGCTGTAACTGGAGCTTGTGGCAATGGTGTGCAAAGTTTCTGACCGTTTACGAGTGTGAAAACGGATTGCTCTTGTTGATGTCCTGTTCAGGTTTGGTTTGACATTTATGTCAAAGTCTCTGTTATTGGCTGTAAACTGACATCATGATGAGTCAGACGTTGTTCCCGATATGCATTAGGAGGAAAGCACTTCCCATGCAAGGGCGGAAGTGCCAAAGGGTGATGTCACACAAGAGTGAGTGTTGTGATTTTACTGCTAGCGTTTGTGAATTTCTATCCAAGTACGCACACATGGGTTTTATTTTCAGCTTTTCTTATGATAAAACAGATTTTACTAAAGTCAACATTTTTCTCTAGCTGTTGGAAGAGGAGAGGTGGGTCTCCAAAAAGAGTATGTGAAGTTTTGTGCTCTTGCTAAAATGTTGAAAATTATGAATCTCCCCTTAGTATTCTCTTGAAATGAAAAAACAAACAAAAAGTATTTTAATTTTTTTTTTTTTTTTTCACATTATTCTGCTAAAGAAGGACTTTAAAAGATACAGTTGAGAGTTCTGCTGTTGAATTTGTGAGAACAGCTGGAAAATTATTTCAAAGGTTATGGGGCTGAAATATTTTATTTATTTATTTTACGAAAAACATATTTGCAAAGTGAACAGACCTCTGCAGTTTCTAATCTCTGACGTTAGTGGTGGTGGTTGATAAGACACCAGAATTTTAAACCTGTTTACAAACTGGTTGAATCAAAGAAAGTGTCTGAAATAGTCTTAATTGTCAGCAGGTTTAATTTTAATTAAAACAATCTGGCAGTGATACTGATACTGTTTATTCAAAATAATAATCATTTTTGTTGCCATGTACAGTGATAGCTGGACATGGGAACTAGTGATCCACAGGATCCCAAAAGGACAAAGCAGGTAAAGATAATGGACTGTTGATTCAGTGTCTAATTGCAACATAAATATTAAAAAGTTATTTGCATACTAATTTACATATTCACATTTATAAACACAAATAAGAAGTCATAAATTATCCTGTTACTGCTAAGCAGGTGTCAGGTTGTGGTGTTTGCAATATTTTATTTGACAATCTAGGAAGTGTCTCCTATTTTTTGAGTCACGTAAAGAATTGCTGCTGTGAACCAAAACATCTGCGAGAAAAGGCGTTGGGGCTGTTTTACGTACTCCGATTAGCAGCTAAATCAGTTCAAGCTAACAGATGTTACAGCTGCATGATTTTAATAGGAACATCATCCAGTGAAAGTGTTAAAGTACATTTTTCCATCATAAACTAAGACGCCAAAGGAAAAGTCACCTACGGTATCTTTGTTTACACACCTGAGCGATGACAGCCTCTTTTGTGCCATAGTAATTGAAGAAGAAGTGATCAGTCTGAATGTAGAGCTGGCAGATGTTTTTCTCTTTCCCTGCTGCTCGCTTTTGTCTCAGAATGACTGGACCGTCCGAGCCATCATCCTCCAACATAAGGTTCTCCATCTGTGCAAAATACAGCTCGTTTTAATTAGAATGTATTTGTTAAGTGAGCTAGTGTGCACACAGAAAATCAGTTTATATTCTGAACACCTCAAAAGTTACTGCAGTTTTCAGCAGGGAGAAGGATCAGGTGTGAAAATGTTTGGTTACTTGCATAACCCTGGTTCTCAGAGTACAATGCGTGAGATGTTTCACTATGGGATACACATTCCTCTGGAGCGCATAGCTCATTACACCAGTCCTGATTGGCTGGTGATTGCAACACTTGTGTCTTCTTGTGCTACAGTGCAACATAGTTCAAAAGAAGAAGCTCTTCTTGTTTCGAACTGCAAGAAGGCGAGACATCAAACTCGTGCTACTCTGAGAATCAGGGTTACACAAGTGACAAAGTTCTTATGCATAAAATTTGATTCAATGTCTTACTATGGGTTATAGACTCTTATTTTACCAAACAGCTTATTTTTAGCAGCCAACAGCACTCAAAGGTGCTCACCCAGTTTATTGTGACAGTAAAACAGAACTTGTTTTTAAAGGTCAACTGACATGATGTTTGAACTTTGCATAAAATGGCACAACATATATATCTTGTATAATTGAGCT
>JARVGV010000645.1:4470684-4480736 GCA_031762435.1 Hypsolebias longignatus | reverse complement strand
GGGTTAGCTTGTAGCTTTGCTACTTAGTTCTCGACAAAAAGACGTTAACACCACTTACACACAATTTTCAACACACAAAACAACTTTCGACGGAACACAGCGTTTTGCTGTGTGAACGTCTTCTACGAGCAAGAAAAGCAGTTTGTTGCAAACACTGCTAACAGCAGCATTTAAACAACCTTCATCAGGTAACAAATGGGTTGCTTTAATGTATTTTTATGCAAACGTATACTTGGCATATTTTCAAAATAAACATTTTGTAAGTCTTTATTTTGTCTTTTTTCTTTTGTACCGAAAATTAACCGAACCGAACCCTCCTTGAAACTGAACGGGACCGAAATGTGATTTTAGCGTACCATTACACCCCTACAAGAAACAGTCTAAAAAAGCATAACTTGTTATGGATTACCGAGCATGAATCAGGATATTTTGAACCAATTTGGCCAGGATTGACTCAAATAGTTTGCGAGAGTAAGCAGGTGATAGGGAAGAGGGCAGACTACAGGAACCACCTGAGCACCATCAAACTGGTTGACCCACTATGAGAAGGTGGTATTTATAAGACTATGTTTGTTGCAGCTCCTCAGACTAAATAAGTCTTTTGGATAAAGACAAAATGTTTCAACGAGAAGAATCTGTCAAGAGGACCGGACTTTACTTTGTTAGTCTAACAAGGTTGAGTCAGTTCCTCTGGACGGATTATTCTTTGTTTAAACATTTTGTCTTTTATCCAAAAGACTTCTTCAGCTACGTGGGTTTTCTCCGGGTACTCCGGTTTCCTCCCACAGACCAAAAACATGCATCTTAGGCTGATTGGTAACTATAAAATGTGCCTAGGTGTGAGCGAGAGAGTGAATGGTTATTTGTCGCTATGTGTCCCAGTGATGGACTTGCGACCTGTCCAGGATGTACCCCATCTCTCACATGGTAATGGCTGGACATGGGCACCAGTGATGCCTGCGACCCGAAAAGGAAGAAGCGGGTAAAGATAATGGATGGATGGATGGATGGATGGATGGATGGATGGATGGATCTGCCATGAATTTTTTGTTGGTTTCTGTAACGTTCAAACCACAGCAGCCTTAGTAGTTAAATCATATAAATTAAAATGTATCATAATTTAGTGGCAGAGTTTCAAACAGTGTATCAGAAGTAGAAACAGAAATATCTTCAAATATCTTCATTCCTTTGCGTTTAGTATTATCTGGATGGAAATCATGCCCTTTATAGAACATCTGGTGCTAAACTTGTTAAAATGTTACTAAAATCTGGTTTTTAGTATTTTACCTTGTTTTATGGCTCCCTGATCTTTTGTTTTATATCACTACTTTGATTTTAACTGCATTTTACTGCAGTTTCTTGTTGTCTGTACTTTATGTGTTCTGTCTGGAACAGGTCTCTCTTGTAAAGGAGTCCTCGTGGCTCAATGAGACCAGCCTGTATAAATAAAGGTTGAAATGAACTGGAAAAAAACATGAACGTAAATGGTTGTTGTTTTCCACAGGCCTGGATTGGTTTTTTCGATGACGTCAGCAGCTGGAGGTGGTCATTGTCACAGGAAGCTTTCTACCAAGGCTACGGTATGGATTACAGAGAGTGGGTGTTTGGTGAACCGTCCAACTCTGTTCCCGGAGAGGCTTGTTCTGAGATGGGTGCTAAAACGGGTTGGAACGACATACCCTGTGATGCTGACCTTATGCCAATCTGTGTTACTGTCAGTGGTAAGTATTTTTAATTAATTCACTCAACAAGATGTTTTTATTTCAGTCTATGATTTTATTTTCCTGGGATTTCTCCATCCATCCATCCATCCATCCATCCATCCATCCATCCATCCATCCATCCATCCATCCATCCATCCATCCATCCATTATCTTCTACTTGTTCCACAAGCCTCTACTTGAGGCAGTAACTTGAGCAGGGAGGTCCACACATCTCTCTCCACAGCCACCTCTTCCAGCTCTTCTGGGAGGACTCCAAGGTGTTCCCAGGCTAACCAAGAGACATGGTCTCTCCAGCATGTCCTGGGTCTTCCCTGGGGTCTCCTCCCAGTAGACATGCCCTGGGCACCTCCAGGTGCCCAGGGAGCATCCTTACCAGACCCTCGAACCACCTCACCGTGCTCCTTTTAATGTAAAGAAGAAACGGTTCTACTCTGAGTCTTTCCTGGCTAACTGAACTTCTCACCCCATCTCCCAGTCCAGCTACCCTGCAAAAGAAATTCATTTCAATGGCCTGTGTCAGCAGTCTCTGTCTTTCAGTCACTATCCAGAGTCCATGGCATATGTGAGGGTAGGAACGTAGACTGACCGGTAAACAAAGAGCTTTGCCTTACAGCTCAACTCCATCTTCACCACAATGAACCGGCACAGAGTCCACAATACTGCAGGCAGTGCACCAATCTGTCAATTTCATGCCCCATTCTTACCTCACTCATGAACAAAACTCCAAGATACTTAAATTCCTCCACTTGAGGCAGAACCTTACCCTCAACCTAAAATGAGCAATCTGCCTTTTATGGACTGAGGACCATGACCTCAGATTTGGAGGTGCTGATTCTCATCCCAGCTGCTCCCAGGTTCACACTCAGCTGCAAACTGCTCCTGTGAGAGCTGAAGGTCATCAAGATGATGCCAATAGGACCACATCATTTGAAAATGGCAGGGAATCCTGAAGCCACTGCACCAGACGCCCTCTGCCCCCTGGCTGCACCAATAAATTCTATCCATAAAAGTTATGAACAGAATCAGTGCCAACAGGCACCCCTGGCAGAGTTCAACTCCCACCCTGAAGGGGTCTGACTTACTGCCGTCAATGCAAACCAAACTTTTGCACCACTTGTATAGGTACTGAATAGCTCATAGCAATGGGTCCCCACTCCCCTTCACAGAACACCCTCCACACTGTACCCTAAGGAACACAGATGAATGCCTTCTCCAAGTCCACAAAACACATGGACTGGATCGGTAAACTCCCATGACTCATCGAGGACCCTAGTGAGGGTAAAGAGTTTGTCCAATATTCCATGGCCAGGATGGAACTGGCATTGTTATGGTTTATGTAATTTTTTATATCTCTTTGATGTTGTGAAGCACCTTGATAACAGTTTATCTGTTTTAACTGTGCTATAGAAATAAAATTGACTTGACTTGACTTGACTTAAACAGCGACAAGGCCAACCATAGTGCTGTATAAACAAACAATAGGCAGCATACACAATGTAGTACAAAAAATAGACATAAAAATATTGCAGATAATAAATATAACGACTGAACACAGATCAACTGGTGTTGAAAGCAACAGAATAGTAGTGAGACAGCCACAGAGCTCTTGGGGAACCCGTCCTGCTGCAGTATACGTCACCGCATGAGTTTCTTCCCACTAGTCCCTGTAGTCGCAGTATAGCCACAGCTCTATCACGAAGACAGCTCCACACTTTTAAGCAGACGGACTCCTGCCTTACACTATTGGTGCTTTGTCACCGTCTCAACTCTCATCTTTAATACAGATTGGGTAATAACTTCTGTACTCAATCATGTGTACTAATATGTGACATTACAGTATATGTCTGGACTTCTGGATACTGCAGCATATTGGATTACTTCTTTTTAAAAATAATATTTACTAGCATTTCAATGACTTTTTATAAATGCTTGGTAGGGCTTGGTGACCAAAATTAATATCTCAATATTTTATTATAAATGATGATTTATGATATTTATCGCAATATTTTTCTTTACATAAAGTAATAACAAAAATATATTTCTGAGTCAAAACACGCACATTTATTAACAAACAGCTGTAACTGTACAAAATAAATATCTAAAACATAATCTATTTACATACATTAGCATGGCTAAATGAGTTTTGACCCGTGGTTTGTCTCAGGGATGGAGGCTGAAGTCACTCGGAGCTGCAGCTGCAGTTTCACACACGCTTCATACTCGACTTGTAGCGCTGTTTGAAATGGTCATAAAGGTTCGTAGTGCTGACCTTTTGTCTTCAGAAAACATTTTTCTGCTGCTCATCTGACAGTTTAAATCCAAACCAATTGCAAATAACAGCCATTGCTTTTTGCTCAGCAACTAAACTGCTGTTCGATATCCTCCCCTGTGTTTACTTGTTGCGCTAAACTCAGCCAGCGGGGGTGGGGGAGCGTGCGTGGGTGAGGGGCTGGGGTTTTTAATTCGTTGAGAGAGAAGGAGAGGGTCACGTGCAGTTGGCGCAGATGGGAGAAAAAGAACTACACCAATTTTCAAATCTAATTATAACATAGAAATATCGATATAGACGATATAGTCCCATCTTATATCACGCATGAAATTATCTCGATATTTTTAAAATACCGAGATATCGCCCAGCCCTAATGCTTGGAGTCCAGTAATTCTTATGAAATCAGAAAACGGTATACAGGGTTTTTTTCCCCTTGTGCTTCTTTGGGTTAAACTGTCTAACATAATCGGACCTATTTTCACAGGAGCAACCACTGAATATAATAAAAACTGAAAAGCACCAACAGCTTTAATAGGCCTTTGTTTAAGCGAACATTTTACCTTGAAAGAGTAGAGGAAGCACAAGCGTACTGATGAATACCGCATTCCACTTCTGCTGCTGTGTACGATCATTGTTCTGTATAACATGCACATGGGCAGTGGAATGCAGCCCTCATAAATACACCTGTGCGTTCCTTATTCTTTCAAGCCATAATGGTTACCATGCACAGAGGATCAGTAGAGGCAATAATGGTGTCTTCTTACAAAAATATATATTGTTGGACCACAGTTATATTCATTATTTAAAAAAACAACTTTTTTTTTAATTTTCTAAGGTGTTCTTCATACGTCTGTTGTTCTCCTCACTGAGATGTGTGAAAGAAGTCCTGATATGCTGGCCCACTTCAGAAAGGTACAAACATATGGTCTTAAGTCTAATGTTATTGTACTTATGCATTTGTCTTAAGCTCATGTCACATTTCATTCTCCTTTGGTTATACATCTTATTTTGTTATGACTGAGATGGGCAAACGTGTTTTAACTGTTGGGATTGCGCTGCAGGTTTTTTCGACATTCAAAATATCTCCCTGATCTCTTTCCTCTGTCTTTTCTCTTGTATCTTAACTGTTGCTGTACCTCTTCTCTCTAGGTGTTGCCAGAAATAAGCTAGAAACAGCACGTTTCACGCTCATGATCTGAACATTATTTTAAACACTCTGAAAGTGAATGACTTCCAGTTTCCCCTCCCTAACATCTACTTCATATTTTTTCTGTCATTTGTCTTTGTTACAATTCCTGCATTGTGTTAGAATGAGAAGGTAAGAGGACATTCTGATCTCATAGCTGGTGCATGCTGTTAGTAGTAATCACTCCTCACGGTCACCTCAAATGTAACCAGATTTGTTTTAAGTAATGCCATTTTGTTTTAATTTAGAATTTTAATTTATTTATCTTGTACAGTGATCATTAATATGTCAGTGCTTTGAATATTATCCGACCGTTTTTTGACCCATTCGTCAGATACATATCTCACTACTATTTTGAATGTAATTTTTTTTTTATTTTTTTACCTAACATGCAATCTGTTTGGTCACTGTCTTTTTTTTTTTTTTTTTTAAAGTCTGGTGGGTGTGTTCTCACATGATAGCCACTGGTGTCACTAGGAGCAGATTTTCTTTTACACTTTATCACCGTAAGACAGAAGCTTGTTATAACTGCACTGAGCCTGTATAATTATAGAGGGGTGAGTGTTGGTCTGGATGCAGGTTAAAAGTGTATCAGTGGGGTGTCATGTTAACAAATGAGTTCAAAAAGTATAGGAAGCTTTTCAAATTTAAAAGCATTAAATTAATCGCATGATAAATGAAAATTATTGACCTCATTCTCATTTATTGGCTTTATCGTTTTTTCGTATCTCGCTTTCTACTGAAGACACTGGAAGACAAAAGACTCAACTACAGTGCTCTTCACTGACCTCTCCCATTCTCTTTAAAATCCATTTTAATAGTCCAAAATCATGTTTTTGGATCGTTAAAAGCTAAGCTGAGAAGCTAAGTTATGAGCTAAGCTAACATGCCAACCTTGGTGGGGGAGGGAGACCTGCGTCTTGTCGAAGCTCTAAAATTCACGGATGAAACCCATGCCTTTGAGTAAAAAGTTGTTTTTCTCTGCAAAAAGAAGCTGAGAACTTGTTTGCTGATTTTTTTTTTTTAATTAAAAGCTTTTTGTGAAAAATGCTACGCTAAAGAGCTCAAACCACACCAAGCATCTGCCATTTTGAGAACCGAATAAAGGAACGAGAGACAGCCCGTGTCACGTCAAGGGGCCTCCCACCCATTTTTCTTAGACACGCTGCTCGCTCCATCACTATCCCTCCTTTGGTTCAAACAGTCTTATACTGCTATCCAGTGGTCAAACAAAGGTACTACACAAATTCTTAATTTTGACAAATAATACTAATTATTGTTAAATTTCAAACAATATTATCGTTTATCGCAATAATTTCTGAGACAATTAATCGCCCAGCAAAACTTGTTACCATGACAGGCCTAGGAGTCAACATCTAATACAAACCAACAAGTTTTAATGCCATTTTTGCAGCTCTCATAAGTTGTTGCTGTGTAGAACTTAAGTTTGGTTTAACAGTTGCTGTAAACAGATGAACAAAACACATCCTAAAATTTAAAAAAAAGTATCCATGCCCTGGGCCACAAAAATTGGAAAACAGTTCTCATTTACTGGACTAAACAGCACTTTGCTTTCCAAATGTATTATTGTAGGTTACCTCTGATAATTTTTTTATTATAAAGTACAGATAGGCATCTCTATATACTGTATAATGATGGTCAAAAGTGACAGAAATGTGTACTGAGATGTTTTTTGCAAACTGTTCTAATCCAGTGTTTTTGTACAGTCAACACTTAGATTTCCTTACGCAACAGATTTTTCAGGCACACAATTGTTTTACAATTGTTTTTTTCACTTCCCACCTTTGGATTACTGCCAGTTGGAATTTAAAAATATATATTTTAACTTGTTAATTGAAAACAGTGTGAATGTTGAACATGAGTAGTTTGAGATCCACTGAAACGTCTTTTCTTTTTTGTTGTTTTTATTTTTTTTATTATTTATTTTTTATAGCTGGTTCCACAGTTGGTGAGAATCCTGAAGAACCTAATAATGTCTGGATACTCTCCGGAGCATGATGTGTCTGGCATAAGTGACCCTTTCCTGCAGGTAAATCTCTCTTAAATACTTGACCACAAAAGTGCTGATGTGATTTATTTAAGATAAGAACTTTATTGATCCTGCAGGAAATTGTTGTTCCAGAGTTTCAATACAAAGGAACATGCACAAGGAATCACACGATATAAAAACTAACAGAATATAAAAATACCAACAATTAAGTTCTAAACAGGTCAGATGGAGACAAAAACAAAGTGTTTATTGTGGTGCAGGATTAATTTTATTGTCCTTTGTGTAGAAAGGGGAGGAGTTGAAAAGTTTGATAGCCACAGGGAGGAAGGACTTTACCGGTTAAAGATTTAGTTATTTTCTGTAATGGACAAAATTTCTAGGTGCAGCCAGGCGGCGGTAGAGGTCTGGTTCCATGACCGCAGGATTCCGTCTCTGCCATTTGTGGATGATGTGGTCCTGTTGGCGTCATCGAACCACAGCTTCGCAGCCGAGTGTAAAGCGGCTGGGATGAGGATCAGCGCCTCCAAATCTGAGGCTGTGGTCCTCTCAGTCGTAAAAGGGTGGATTGCTCTCTTCGAATTAGGAGTGAGGTGCTGTGGAGAAGTTAGTATTTCAGGGTTTCCTCCACATGTGTGGAAATAATAAAGCTCAAAATTGACAAACTGATGCAGCTTCTGCAGTTTTGCATACCGTACTCTGTGCTGGTCAGTTGTAGTGTAGCGGGACCTGTGCTGCAAGACACAGCTCTCTACCAGTCGATGTAACTACTCTCACCCATGGTCACAAACTGTGACTTAATGGATGAGATCGCAGATACAAGAGATCCCTGCAGGGCAGCTGGGATTTCCCTTAAAAACGGGGTGAGAAGTTGAGTTATTTGAGAGACTGAGAAGAGCAAGTTCTCCTCCACATGGAGAGAAATCAGTTGTAGTGGTTCAGGCATCTGGTAAAGTTTGGCATGTCCGACTGGAAGTAGCCCCCGGGGAAGACGCTTGTCTCTCGGCTGGACTGGGAATGCCTTGGAGTCGTCCTAGAAAGGCTGGAAGAGGTGGCTGTGGAAAGAGCTGTTTGGGCCTTCCTGTTCAAGCTGTTGCTTGATCGATAGATGGATGGGTGGGTTTTGGTTGGGATGGGTGGGTGTCTTTGTGTCTTTGTTTATATGGGAACTCCTTCGTATTTCATTATTAGTGAAATATCTAAGAAAAAAAATTTTGTTTTTATATCAAGGATCAATAGGTAATTATCAGTAAAGTGTATGAAAAATTGGATCAGGCAGCAAATCTGCATAAGTCCATCAAACTATTGTTGATGAATGTTGTTTACTGAATAGGTGCGGATATTGAGACTACTGCGAATTTTAGGCAAGAACGATGACGATTCCAGTGAAGCAATGAACGACATTCTTGCACAGGTTAGAATAATAAAACGCCGTTACGTTGGTTTCAAAGCTCATTGACTCAGTGTAACTGATAAATTAATGTGATACAGGTGGCCACAAACACAGAGACGAGTAAAAATGTAGGCAATGCAATCTTGTACGAAACTGTACTGACTATAATGGACATCAAGTCTGAAAGTGGACTACGGGTGAGTTGACTTCAAGGAGTGATTTGACCAGAATATTTTTGCTGTTTTTACTCTTTTTAAATGTCTTTTTCTCTCCACAGGTTTTGGCTATTAACATACTAGGTCGCTTCCTTCTTAACAATGACAAAAACATTAGGTAATTAACACACCCTGTTTTGCTTAGTGAGCATAAAGTAATCAAAATGTTAATACATACTAATTATACTTGAACTATTTTCAGATATGTGGCATTGACCTCGCTATTAAAGACCGTACAAACAGATCATAATGCAGTGCAGAGGCATCGAAGCACCATCGTGGATTGTTTAAAAGACCTGGACGTGTCCATCAAGAGGTTATTCTTACAGTTTATATTTGAGATTTTAGTTTTACGTTTATTTTTATTTAGCCTTAGTATTTCTGACTCTTCGTTTTTACATTATTCCTCTTATTTGCTGTGTAGACGTGCAATGGAGCTGAGCTTTGCCCTCGTGAATGGCAACAACATCAGAGGCATGATGAAAGAGCTGCTCTACTTCCTGGACTCCTGTGACCCAGAATTCAAAGCTGATTGTGCATCAGGAGTTTTTCTAGCTGCTGAGAAGTATGTCCATACGTTCTACCTTCATCCAGCTTTTTGTAGGATTTCAGAAAAACATGCTCCATCACATTGTCTTAAATAACATCATTTCAAGCTTTGAATTTTAGGATATTCAGAATACTTTCAATATAACACTATTATTGCTTATCAGGATAAAAAAATTGTGATATTACTTTCAAGGTTACAAATGAAAAGCTGTATGATGATAAACTGAGTGATCCATCGTCTGAATGACCATGGTGATGCCTTTTTATTCTGACAGCATTTGTCTCCTGTGTGACCTCATCTTTTCTTCTTCTTTGCCTTATGGTGTATTTTCATTTTGTTTGTTTTTTACAGATATGCTCCTTCAAAACGATGGCACATAGACACCATTATGAGAGTACTGACAACAGTATGTATAGTCCAAATTACTATTAAGCATTACTGTATTTTCACCTTATAAGTCACAGGTTTTTGCATAATTTGCATGCCCTGCGACTTATAGGCCGAAGCAACTTAATTTTTTTTCTCTTCTCATATTTATAAACCAATTTTTGGCTGAGATATGATTAATTCATTCTGGCTGGAGAAAAAAAGAGCAGTACCACTTTCCGCCACTACATGGTAGCAGAGTAGTAGTACCGTATTTGCCGGTGTATAGGTCGCACCTTTTTGCCTAATTTGCATGCCCTGCGACTTATAGAGAGGTGCGA
>JARVGV010000645.1:4385258-4396312 GCA_031762435.1 Hypsolebias longignatus | reverse complement strand
CAATGGTTAAATCAGACAACTCTGATTTTACATCAGACGCAGCATTACTGCGGTTAGCCGGTAGAAGACAGATCTCTTTCGTAGGCTAAATCTCTATCGTTTCTACTGTGTACTGTATATATCGCACATCCGTAGTGTGGGTGTGTATACGGTCTGTGTGTATATATATGTGTGTGTGCGTATATGTATATGGATACTAAAATAAACTACTACTTTCTACTTGTACTATTATTCCTACGTCGCGTTTTTTCACTCCTCGCAGGGCTTCAGGGTATGGAGCCCCCGCGATAAACGAGGGACTACTGTATGTGGTTTGTAAGAATAAATGCGGACCATCATCCAGAATGTAGGCACATTTTAAAATTTAATAGTTTATTTTTTTTCTGAGAAAGGCTTCGGGTGTTGGATCGACAAATATTCAGCCACTTTTGCTGTTATCTTCAGTGAATGATTCATCTTGTAATTATTAACGATGTATTGCACTGGTTTTTGATTTTACCTGAGAACAGCTAAGCATAAACTCTGTATATAATCCTAACATCTGTTAGCTTTTTTAGATTTAACCAGAATGTTAAGTCTAGTCCTCTGGACATTCAAAAAACAAAACAAAAAAGTTGAAACGTTTCATCTTTCGTCCGAAATACTTCCTTAGTCTTTTTTGAATGTCCAGAGAACCATACTTCGCTTTTTTAAAAAAATTTCTACCTGGATTATTGAGCATGCATCAGGGTATTCTGGTTAAATGTTTCTCACATATGGGAGTTACTGCTTGAATGTATCATCCTATCAGAAATCAATAATGTGATACCTGCCTTACTCATGTTTTGCACTCTGTACACAAATACTGCCTTAGGACAACCCTCTTGTCTTAGACCAGTCGTTCCTGGAGTCAACTTAGAGACGTTTGTTCGTGGTTTATGCATGACTCAACATTTTTATGGTTCGCTTTACCTTTGCACAAGATAGGATTTCATTACTGGTTAGTGCTGACAGATTTTACAAGAGGACTTGTACACAGATATCAAGTGATAGCAGCTTTTGCTGAAGCTCCAATTTAAAGCCGCGTTAAATATTGTCAAACATATTATCTTTGAGATGATCTGTACCACTTTCATTCATGTTGTCAGGCTTTCAAAGAAGCATCCTGAAATTTGAGACAGTCTTTTTCTAGTTTGAGTTCATTAGGTCATTTTTAAGTGATATGAGCAAAATAGTTTTAGTAAAGTCTATTTTAAAACATTTTATTCTTTTTTAACAAATGTTCTTATTGATTTCTTTTCACAGTATATATTTGGGGAGTTCAGCCCTGATGAGATCAATCAGTTCTTTGTGACGCCTCGATTTTATGTTGAGGTAAGACGTTTTAGTCTTTTTTTTAGTTTGTGTGTGATGGTTAACCATTAAACAGTTTTGACCTAATATTTTCCTGAAGAACTGAGTTGGCTACACACTGTAACATATATGCTGTTTAAATATAAATAGTAATAAATATTCAGCTCATTTAAACATTTTCTTAATTTAATTTATTCCTTTAATGTATAATTTTGTATTTTTCACAGCTTCCTCCGTTCAATGACAAAGTTCCATGCGTCAGTCAGTCTCCAGGTATGTACGCTTTTTTACTTTCTGTGAAATGCTACATAATGCAAGCATTAGTTGAATTTGAAGTTTCTTGAAAATAAAACGTCAAAATACCGTAATACCCAGCAGGAATCTTTTGTCATTCATTTACCAGTAAAGTAGTTTAAAATCAAGTCTTTTAAAAATGTAACAATTGGATCCAGGCTTGACTGACTTGGCAGAAAGATGCCTTTTGCATGTTTATTTTATTTGCAAATTTTTGCACATCATATTTAAACTTTAAGGTGATTTGTAAGTAGTATAAATCTGTAAAAATACACCATTTTCATTTTTAATATTTTGGCCCTCCAAATTAAAAATGTCGCTGAAGCCACCTTCCCTTTTAGTGGTGTCCATTTGCACATAACATTTGCCTTACCTTGATTTGTATTGATCATTCAGGAAGTTACTGCACTCCTGCTGTACCTTATTTTATGGAGTCAATGGGACTGCAGGTTTGCGGTGAGTTGAAAGGTCCAACACCATGTGGCTTGACAAGTTGTCATATATCATCTTTAAAACTAAAACTTCAGGTTTCAAAAACCGGTGGCTTGCTAAACTGTGCATCTGTATTCTTTTTCTTGCCTGTTGGAAATTTTCTTTAGAGCTTTGCATGCTCAAGATACCCCTCAGTATCTTTCTTTTGCATTTAATGCATTTGCACTACTGCAGGGCTCTAAATTCAACTAATTTTATTGAACCTTGATCAAAATCTAAATCTTTTTTACTATGGATGTAGCTATTTTTTTGTGGCTGCTAACGTGTTTGAATGTATATTTTACCTAGAGATTTTTCTGCTAATTGCAATTTACAGTAATGAAGTGTTATTTCAGTAACTCTTAACAAAATCTGCTTTGGTCCCAGTACAGGAAAGTATCTGCTCTTATAATAATCTTTACTTCTGCAGAACATCAGGGTTTATTCTTTTTTGTGACCAATCAGCTGATGAAAGCCACTTGGATGATTTTTCTAATTTGCACTTACTAATTTTTCCTATTTATATTTACTTCCACCTTGCACTTTTCACTGCATCTTAAGCTAAATCCTTGCAATATATATATTTTTTATAAACATGGAAGTTAATTTAAAGCAATGTTTAAATATATACAACTTTAAATACATCATGTGTGGACTATTTGCTGTATTTCATCTTGTTTTGTTATATTGTCAACATTTTTTTAAATTGTCTACTTGTGAATTAATTGTTAAAATGTGTTCAACTTATTTTAAGGAGTAAAATACAATATTAATAAAAAAAACATTATAAATCTCTTTGAAGGTTTATCAAAATCTATTAAAGAACAACATCTCAACAGATTACATATACAGTATAGATACTGTATATATATATTAACCCCACCTTAAATTGCAGAATTAAATATAATGCTTTTACTCCTAAAAAATGGTACCGTATGTCTCAAAAACTTTATACCATACTGTTTTAAATAGTTTAAACTTCATTGAGGAAAACAAATGCCATTATTAATTATCTTACAATCATTCAGATGCTGCAAAATTCAGCTGTTTAATACCTTTTTAAAAAGGACAAAAAGGGTTTGCATTTTAATTTTTGTGGGGGTTGAAGATTGGTGGGATTACTTATACGTTATGACAAATTTTGTAACTTAAACTATATTGTCCCTTCTTAGACCTTGTGTAAATGTTACAAAGCATCACATGGGCATATATAGGTTTATTTTATGTCGTCATCTGAAAGAGCTTCAGTAACGTGAGGCAGGCGTATAATTATGAAATATATAGGCTAGGCTGAATTTTAAATGGTGTTGTGTTTTTAATCGACTGATATGTTCTCTGCAGCAGAAGACTATCAGCACATTGAGTTTGGGGTTGATGAGCTGATGGATTCCAAGCTCGTGAATGATCCTTTGTATAAGGTGTCGAGTAATCTCAACCCCCAGGCTCCAGAGTTCATCCTGGGCTGCCAGCCTTCTCCGAAGGCTCAACAGACGGCTTCTTCAGGAGCTGATGTTCCTGATGGAAGCCACTTCGACTCTCTGGATGGGCCTGACACAGAAGCCTCGGCCCTGGACAATCACCAGTCATGCCAGGACATGGATGGACCTGGCAGCCTTGGACAACGAGAAAGAAAGAAAAAGAAAAAACGGCCACCAGGATACTACAACTATCTGGATCCATCAGCTGGTGGAAGCAACAGCATCGGTGCAGCAGATGGAGTACCTGTAACAGCACTATTGAATGGACATGCACTTGGAGGCTCACACCACAGTCCTGAAGTTGTTGATAACAAGGCTTTGTCAGCAGCTCAACGTACTACTCCTGCACCTGTCCCCACAGAGACTCTTACAGCTGCTGAGTTTACCCCCACATCCACCACCAATCAGAGGACTTGTGATAGCCCTGATGACTGTTGTTTTGACTTAACAAGTGGAGTGTCTTTATCAGATTGCAACAATGCATCTTCTTCCTCTTGTTCCTCCTCTCAAAGCAGAGGCATGGCAGAGGGACCAAGGACTGCAGATCAGCAGCTGGTTCATTTGCCTCCTCAGAGCCCTGAACTTTCAGATGACCCGCATAGCTCCCACTCCAGATCACCACCACCTCCTACTGCTGAGGCCATCCCCTCTGTCATCACTTCCACAAATACTACTGAACTAGAAGGGATGGAGGTAGCAGACAGTGGTGTAGCCAATGGGCTAGAAGAACCTAATACTGCTGTCAGTGCAGATGGACCCAGAGAGGACTGTGACAGCGGGGAGCAGAGTCAGCATCTCTCTCCAGACTGTGCCGCCCAGCCTTTAGCGACAGAGCAGGCGCAATCACCTGCAACTCCTGCGCCCACTGCCAATCTCCCTAAATCCTGGGCTAGTCTCTTTCACAACTCCAAACCTCTGCCTGGAGGCCCACAGGCTTTTGTGGAGGTCAAAAATGTTGTGGAAGTTGTGTCTCCCTCCCTTGCAATGCCAGAGCAGCCTGAAAAGGTTGGGGAGATAAAAGAAGGTCCTGTCCATGTGTCAGAGGATCCAATGGCCCCTAAACTTGCAGGTATTATCTTCCAAAAATGTTTTGTGCAATTGATGATGGGTGTGTTCCTTCTCAATCATTTTCCAGTCATTTAGTGGGAATGTAAAAAAAAAAAGAAAAAGAAATTGTTAATGAGCATGCAGTTTTAATCACCAAGTAAAGAGTTAAATATTAAGTATTAGCTCCGGCTTTGACACAAAACTGTTTTGTACCTAGAAGTTTTTATAAACCAGTGTGACAAGCTATGGTTTAAAAATTGAACACTAGGTGGCGTCATTGCATAGTTGCCAAATATTAAGTCATTGGGTTACAATAGTGTAACTAACCCACTTTATTTCCTCGACAATAATAAAAGTAGGTCATACTTTGTGGGCGTTGTGAGAAAAGGAATGTTTTATCAGTTCTGTCTCTTTAGTGTCTAGTTTCTATTCATCATAGAGCAAAAGATCTGTCTCCCCTTAAATCTGTCCAAATTTATACTCCATGTCATTAATTGATTTGATCCCAAAACGATTCTTAGTATCGTTTATGTGACCCAAGAACATTCGGGTGAAAATAAGGCATCAGAATTGGTAGTGCCAACTCTCCAGTAGTCTGGAGATTTGTCTGTTCACATCCCCCTGACTGCAGTGCCTGACTATACATTTTATGTGGTTTAGTATAACATTTAAACTGTTCAGAGATCTAGTTTTTGTGTCTAACACCACTGTTTTGTAAGGTGCACAGCAGTACATGATGCTTGTAACTTGAAACGCTTGTTTGGTCTCAGTTAAGTTGTGACAAGAACATGTTTCAAATATGATTGAAACTGCTGATTTTTTAAAATTCCCTTAAGTTAGTCTTCCCATACAAATTGTTTTAAAACATCTGAATACCTGAAATTGCATGCGATTTAGAGCCCGTTATTTTATTTTAATCTTTAATGCTTATTTTTCTTCTGTGGGAGACTGGCACAGCATGACAATGACTGCCATGTTGTTGAAGCAGATTGTTAAAGCTGCAGCAATTCCAGGCAGATGGAAATTTTTCTATAATGTTGAGTGCTTTTATTTGATAGTGTTTAGTCTGTGCCAGTGTCATTTCAACTTTAAAAAGACCAAACTACTTGAGATGGAGCGGCATGGCGCCACAGAGCAGCTGTTTATAAAGTCTGTATACCTTTTTGGTTAAACTGTAACAAAACCGTATCCCAGTCCAAGTTGGATCTCCTTGGCTGGTTGAGTCAATATGATCCACTGGGAAGTAGGGGAAAATGCATCTTTACTTTAAAATATTTATTATTGCAGTCAAATGCCACCATAATGAAATATTAATAACAAAGCATCATAAATGAGTCATATAAATGTTTGTTCCAAAACTAGGTCTGTGGTTTTTCTTGTTTTGATGAGCCAAAGAATGTCTTGAAGCAATTTAGTTTTTATTTTAGACGTGATTAAATTCTGTGGAAGTACAGTGATAAAGCTGCGCACCCTGGAACATAGTTAATTGGGTTATACTTTGTTTTTAATTACAGCTAAGCTGATGATTTTTGTTTGTTCAAATCGTTTATTAAAACAATCCACGTTTTCATGGGAGCCGTTCTTTTTCGATGACGGTCTCCCTTCCTAGGCGTGGTACAGTAATCTCTTGCTCCTACTCGGATGGTGTCTTGTGGTGTCACCAGAGTCAGGAATGGAGAAAGAAACATTCATTTTAATATGAAATGTACTTGTGACATGTGGTAAACTAACAATCATAAAATTAGACTTGCATGTGATTGCCTTGTACTTGAAAAGTTACTCGTTAAAGAATGTCTTTGTTTGAATCCTCAGAACTTATTGAGAATGTGAAGTTGATACATAAACCAGTTTCTTTGCAGCCAAGGGGGCTGATCAACAAGGGAAACTGGTGCTATATCAACGCCGTATCCTTTTCACTGAATTTTGTTTTCTCCTCACGTTCACACTTTTATGTGACTGGTTGTTAACATTACTTGTTCCAAAAGTATGTTGTTTCTAAGCTAAAAATGGCACAGAGGGTAAACTGGTTCACATCTCAGAGTAGTGCTGGATTCTTTAAATACCAGTAGTTAAATGTCAGTTTTTTGTTCTGTTATTTGTTGGTAGGTGTTTGGCGGTGCCAGGAAACCAACGTTTGAAGTTTATTTCTCAGAATGTAACGTTTTCCTTTGCGAAGAGACTGCCCTTCATTCTGTTTCAGTTCTTAACTCTGAGCGCTCAGACCCTCCAGGCCCTGGTTGCGTGTCCTCCCATGTATCACCTGATGAAGTCCATTCCTCTGCACACTGAAACACAGAGACCGTGCTCCTCCACCCCCATGATGGACAACTTGTAAGCAGTGCTTTTGCAATCTTATTTGATTTCCAAAACGTCTCGGTGACGTCACAGCTTTGTTTTCTCTCTCGTAGCGTAAGGCTGGTGAATGAGTTCAACAACATGCCTGCGCCACCTAAAACGAAACCGCAAAGTAAGATGTTAATCGGTGCAAGTGAAAACGTTTTGGATAGTTTTCCGTCACTAACCTGTGATTTCTTGCTATTCCCACAGATGTTGGTGATAAAGTGGTAAAGGACATTCGACCTGGTGCACCGTTTGAACCAACCTATATTTATAAACTCCTCACTCTCATCAAATCCAGTCTTTCTGAGAAGGTAGGATATGCTGCTTTGGGATAGTTACATTTTCACAGCAAAGCAGTGCGTCTTTCTTTGAACGATTTAAAAAAAAAAAAAAAAAACCTTCAGGAACAGAAAGTCCTTTGGGAGTCAGATTTTTGTGTAATTGGATAGCTCTTCAGAATGAAATAATTTGTGCTGCTTTTGCTGACTCAACCTTCAATTTTAAGGATGCAACTACTTAAATACTCAGAGAAAGACATCTTTTGAAATCCAGAAGGACTTATCGTGTCTGTGCACACACGTCCTCTTCAGCTCACTGAATGACGTCTGTAAATTAGCTCTTGTATTTGACAGCAGGCTGATAAATGTTTTTTAGGGTCGACAAGAAGATGCAGAGGAGTATCTTGGGTTTACACTCAATGGACTGCATGAGGAGATGCTGGCATTGAAAAAGCTCATCATGCCTCAGGATGATAGTAAGCAACTTACATGTGGATATTCAGACTTAGACGAGTAATTGAATTTATACTTGGACAAATAAAGGCTTTTCTATTTGTTTACCTTAGTAGAACAATAAATTGACCATTTTGTTTAAGAATGTAAACAATCAGAATCAGAATTCTTTGTTTCGCTACGTTTGTATTGCTCGCGGTTTGGAGTCTGAGCTGAGCTGCCACAATCTCCCGTCCAGAAGTGGCGGAGCAGGTGGGGGTGGAGGATTTGGTAGGCGGGGCGCTCGGTTCCGTCGACATGGCTGTGCACCCTCCTTGAATAATGTTAGGGAAACACTGCAGTTCACACTTCCAGCTTGGCTGCACTAAGAATAATGAAATACTACACACACACTGTCCAGTCAGTTATTTAATAATAGAGCTAACAGGCAACACACAAAATGAAGTAAAATCAGAATATAGACATAAAAACGTCGCAGATAATTAATATAACGACCAACCTGTGTGAAGCAAACCGATTCAAACAGATCATCAGGTGTTGAAAGTTACAGAATAATAGTAAGTTTTTAAACGGGATTTGAAAACCGAGAGGGAGGGGCCTGTCTGACGAGCAGAGGTAACTCATTCCAGAGTCTTGGTCCTGTTACAGAGAAGGTCCTGTCACCTCTGCGCTTAATACGAGTTCCTGGAAATGTGAGGAGTAACTGGTCCACTGACCTTAAAGCACATGGTGGGACATACGGCTGCAGCAAATCAGAGAGATGGGGGAGGGGGGGTGAGACTGTTCTGTGATTTGTAGACATAGAGGAGAATTTTGAATTGGATTTGAAGATGAACCAGTAACCAGTGTCGGGAGGCCAAGACTGGTGTAATGTGCTCTCTTTTGCCTGTACTGGTTAAAAATCGGGCTGCTGCTACCAGTTATAGTCGTACAGCGGTGGTCTGATACCAAACAGGAATGAATTGCTGTAATCAAGCCTAGATGTAATGAATGCGTGTATGATTTGTTTATGTAACTTAGTTATTTATGTAGTTTTACTTACTAGTTACTAGTAAATTCAAACAATGTTCAATACAGAAACAACTGGACTTTATTTATCTGGACTTTACTGGACTTTATTTATTTATTTATTCATCCTTGTTTCTGTATTGAACATTTTTTTGAATTTATCATGTCCTGGATGACTGAGAATCTTCACCAGCATAGTTACTAGTAAACTCAATTCAGATAGAAAAGGGGAGAGTGGTGGCGCAGACGTTAAAGAAGGCAAGCCTGTGATCAAAGGTTGTCGGTTCGATTTGCCGTTTGTTTTCTTATCACACATGATCAGTTTTATTATAAAATAGTTTCACAAGCTAAACTGAGATGCACTTGGTCGACTCGCTTTATTGTTCCGTCAGACCGATTGATTTTTGCCCCCTCCACAGAAGTTCCTACACCCAATGGACCAGAATCACAGCAAGGTGTGGAGGAAGATGTTGCTGAAAAAGAGGAAGAGGGAAGTGAAGAAGAGTGGGAACAAGTGGGTCCCCGAAACAAGACTTCAGTCACTCGTCAATCCGACTTCATCCGCACACCTATTACTGATATTTTTGGTGGCCACATCAGGTGAAGTAGTGACGACGCACTCCTCACTTTCTAAATGTTCATCCTTTCACTCTTGGTTGGTTAGGTTTGTTTATTAATTTTAGTCTATGTTGCTTTGCCACCTATGGCATTGCCAAGTCCTCTACAGTCACTCGTGGTAAGTCTTGACAGCGAGCCAGGGGTACTTTTACAAAAAATAAAGGTCTGCTCTTTCAGTCAAATTAGAATGTTAAGAATCTGTTACTTTTCTCAGTAAAATAGTTTGTTCCTGAGTTTCTGGTCTGGCAGAGTCCTTCGTACGTTTATTGTACATCTAAACGGATTATTTTCTTAGGAATGTTTCTGTGCCCCTGGTGTAAAGAAACACAGAAGTGTGTGCGTGCGTGTGTGGTAATGTGAATGCCAGCTAAGCATGGCTACAATCCATAGGTTTAATTTCGAAGGCCTTTAATCTGAGAGCTTGGTATGTCTTGAGTTGCTGCAACTATCATTCACAAATGTAAAGTGTTTAAGTTGTCATTATAATTAATTGTTAGTTTTCCTTTTAAATTTGTGTTAAAGCTGTAATCAGAATAGGCTTAGAATAATATAAAATTTTGGGAATAAAAACACTCTGCTATAGGAATCATGAACTGGAAACAAAAGAAAGGCAGAGTTCATTTTATTACTGTATTATTTCAAAAGGCAGTGTCGGTAAGACTCTTGATTCTTATACCGTATATTTCGCCCTGTAAGTCGCGTCATTTTGCATGATTTGCATGCCCTGCGTCTTATAAAGCGACTGATTTATGGATGTTTTTCCTATATTAACCAATTTGTGGCTGAGGCATTATTAGTATGACCATTATCATTCACTTTGACTGAAAATATTGAACACTCCCATTTTCAGCCGCTAGATGGCACTTGAGTTGTACGGCATGCTGTTGTGTCATGTAATAGGTAAAAGTGACTATTAATGACACAATCGGCTTGCCATAACCTGCCACATTCGTCCAGCTCACCTGGAGCATCCGTCAAATCGGCTTCATTTCGCAGCTCCGCCCCAATGAAATGAAGCCGATTTGACCATTGAAGTGCATTTATTAAGTAAAAGTTCAACTGAGACACACCTTTACTATAATTTTGAGCAAATAAATAATTGTTTTTTTAAGTATTAATCTTGTTAAATTTTTGCTCAAGTCCTCCCGTGCACGCCCCCGCGGCCACCTTTTGGCGGCCGGACGATTTTTGGCACATCGACCCACATTTCCAGGTTTTCAGTGGTGACGCATAATAGATGTGACTTATACGGCGAAGCAATGTACAGGTAGTCACCGTGTTATGAACGGGTTCCGGACCTAAGGACCGTTTGTAGCTCGATTCTGCCGTAGGTCGGAGCCGAACACACACGGCGCCGCAAGTCCTCATTTTCGGCCGTAAATCGAAACTGAAACCAAACTGAAACCCCTCGGCGGCCGTAACGTCTTTTTAAACACGTTTTTTTCAATGTAAAACAACAACTGCGCACTTAGAACACCGATTTAATGTGTTTCCAAGCAGTTAGCTAACAAAATACAGGTGGTCACCGACTTACGGCGCCATCCACTTACGGCGCTCCGGACTTACGGCGCCGCCCCCTAGTAACATCATCGCGTCGTTCGTTGCCTTTTTTATGCAGCATTTTATAATTTTTTTGTATTTTTGGTTTTTTTTTTGACAACCAACTGCTTGGAAATGCATTTAGAATCATTAATACGGCCGTTCGAAGTTGTTTTACATTGAAAAAACGTGTTTA
>JARVGV010000645.1:4318688-4329209 GCA_031762435.1 Hypsolebias longignatus | reverse complement strand
CACCTTTTTCCATCCACATTTTTCTGATGTTGTCGGTACCGGGGTTTGAACCGGCGATCTTCCGATCACAAGCCCACTGTCTAACCATTGCGCCACCACTCCCCACTATAACATAACATTTGTTAGTCTTTTGAGGTTTGTTTTCCTCTTTAGCTGAACTCAATATATTAAAGTCAAATCTTGAGTTCAATTGACACAATGTCAAGTGGATCAGTTATAATACTCAAGTGTAGGTGCAGTATCCATCCTAATCGCCACCCCCAGTCACACACAGTGGAAGGAAACAAACAAAAAAAATAATAATAATAATAAAAATAAAAAATAAAAATGCTATTTGAACCTGCAGCTTTTAACTGTGAGACAGCTGTGCTGAACAGCTGCTTCGTTGTGCAGCTCTTGGTTAAAGTGGTTCCCACTCAGTCCCTACCTGAAGAGTGTTACACAAATATTTCATTGTCTTCAATATGTGAGCATTAAGAACATGCAACAAAAATATATTTACTTATACGTATTACCATAAATATGTTTATTTGACAGGTATGACAATCTAATTTAAACAGGCTATAAATTAACTAAATAAATGTATTAGGGCATCACTATTTAAATCACAAATAAATACAAGTATTTCATTGTTCTCACAGTAATTCTAATCTTTGCATGCATTTTGTCGTGTACACTGGGGCCAGTGCATGTTTAGTTTAGTTTAGTTTATTTATTTTGTTCATTTTTTTAAAACAATACAATACAAAACAATTATATGAACAATAACATAGAACTGTGCATGTGTGGCATTGGAGGAAGGAGCTTGCAGACAGAAACACCCCTCTCGACGTCTGTCCTGAGTAAAATGAAGAGGCGGCTCTTTCGAAAAGCGGCGCAGTCGTCAGCACATTCGAACTGTTGCAGAACAACAGAAATAATAAGAGTTGTATTCTTGTTACTTTGTACTTGAATATAATGAGAATCATGCTCCTGTCAGCCTGTGTTGCTCCATCACCATTTTCTACAGGAGCCTGAAAAGGACAAAACCGATATTTTTCTTCATAATTTTAGTGCCCGTTGCACTTTCTCCTCCACATCTGGAAAACATTTTTAAAAAACTACTGGTACACAGGACTACACTATACAATCTTCTAAAGCATGTCTAATAGTTGTAAAGACACCTAATATGTGTTTTTTTTTCCTCCTTGTGAATTTCTTATACAGTACAGTATATGTAAAATCACATATCTGGTTGTCATTTTGTACAAAGTACTTGAAGGCAGCAGACCTCAGTGCCAGACTCAGTGGTGCAACAAATGGGCCATGATTAGACGAGATCTTTGTGCAATTTTGTTCTTAACTTCAATTAGGAGAAACTGAATCCAGAGAGTCTGTTTGAGATTTAACCCAAGATCTTTTCATCTTTGACCTTCACCAGAACGATTTCACAAAACTAGAGACGGGATCATTTATCAGTCATGGAGTTGTTACCTGTTGCACGCTGGCCTCCGCCTGCAGCAGCACACTGATGGACAGAGTTCTCGCCGTTTGTCCGTTTGCTCTGGGCGTGATGATGCAGTCCCGTTCGTTCTGAACAGCTACAGATCAAACACAAAAAACTAAAATTACTGGATATTTCTTGTCTTCTTTCACCATCTGCCCCGTATTTAACTGCAGAACATTGCCACAGATTATTTCCATTGCAAAGTCCAACTATTCCTTGTGAAACTAATTTAACGTTCATCACAAATATTTCCTACTTTGTGTTACGTTCTATTTGGTCGAACCCAGTGGTGCAGGCTGCACGCTGAACTCAGGGGGTGAAAATAATAATTTATTTCAAAAACACAGACTGGTGGGGGAACAGACTTCTGGAGTCACAAGGAACACAGGAAACAATGCCTGGACAACGATCAGTAATGACACTGACGAGACCCAAACACAAAACATCACAGGTGTGGGAAGCAGGGAGTGATGGACAGGAGCACAACACAAGAGGGCACCATCCTCACACTTTGGACATTTAAAACATTAATTAGGTGGTTTTCTTTATATGTGTGTTTTGAATCAGGCTGTTTATCATAGATGGTTTATCCAAGATGATACATTTTAGTTGCAGAAGCCAGTTATTTAATTGAAGCTTTATAGACTCATTTAATGTCTGATCTGACAATAACACCAAAACAAAAGCTACATAAAACACAAAAATAAAATAAAAGCTGATAATGGACGTCAAAGCGAATGCACAAAATCCTGCTGGTTTGTCGAGGAGATGTTGATTTTTGATGACTTTTCTCTAAGAACCTTTATCGCCGTCGTTCTGGACGACCTCTGACTGATTTCAGTGACTCCACAGAGTCAAACATCATGAGTGAGCGTTGCAGAAATCGTCCATCACAGGCTCTGCGAGCGCATCAGTCGGACGACAGTGAAGCAGAAGGAGCTGCCGGCTCCCCCTGAGCTTCACTGACATTTTTTTTTTTTTGTTTGACAAAGTTCCAAATGAACCTTTTCCCACATCATCCATTAGATTTAGATTTTGCAGCAAACAGTCAAAGTGCTCAGAGGTCAAGTTAAAAAAGGGAAATATGCTGGAGTCTTGTGTTTTGCTGCGCTTATTTGATTCTAATGCACGTTGGCTTCAGGCTTAAACTGCAAGTTGCGGCTTGTTATGGAAATCAGGCAAATTACCGAGGTAAAGGTTTAAATTTGGGCCTCTGGCTTTCATTCAGAGGACTGAGAGTAACATCTTCTGAGAAAACGCAAAACAAACATGTGGAGATGCTAAAGAATTTTAATTATTCATGTGCGGGGAGTGGACTCTTGTGATTCCATCTCTTTCTCCCGGTGAGTCAGATAAAGATAGGGCCTATGATTTGCACAGTGCACATGGAACTGAGCATCAACTGACAAAACATTCTCCTTTGGCTGCTTGTGTGTTTTCCTCCTCGAAATAAACACGATGCGTTTGAGGCCCAAAAGTAAAAGTTCACATTTTAAAACATGAAGAGTTTGTAAGCTGAACACAGAGAAACAAAAGGAAAGTGTCGCTTCTGACCTTCTTTTCTCATCCCGGCCCTGAAACATTTTCTTAGCCGGCAGTAACGGCACTGGTTTCGTTTGTCTTTGTCCACAACACACTGCCTGTTGAACCTGGGACAAGACATTTTTTAATCTTACATTTACATGATAATGCCAGCCTGCAAGATTTTTCCATTAAAATGTTCAAAGACTTCAGTTCATGAAAAAGAACAATAAAGTTTTGTTTCTAAGAGGAGCTACGATGAAACTCACCTGCAGTTGTACGTGTGGTTGTTGCGGATGCTCCTCCTGAAGAAGCCCTTGCAGCCATCACAGCTGGATGCACCGTAGTGTTTACCTGTGGCCCTGTCTGCACAGATAAAACACCGACTTCCACCGGCCTGAGGCACCGAAGAGGCGGAGGCTGACATGGATGCATCTGCAGCTTAAAAACCAGATGAAAAACAGCCACAGACGTCTGTTTTAGCACAGAAACTTCTGAGAGTCTGAGAACTTTGTTAAACATGCTCCACGGCCGAGATGATCACTGATGATCCATTTGATCGTTTAGAGCACGTTGAGACTGATCCCACCTGGGTGAAAGGGCGCAGCTTCAGAACCTGCAAACCATTTGGGCATTGTTTTATAGGTCAGTTGGGTTCAGTGTGAGAATATTAAAAGCAGGGTTGTACAGTTTGGAAACTTCTCTGTGCACCGTGTGAAGGCCAAGAGCCTCTGAGGAGCTCTGCCACTTATTAGGAGGAAGAGGAAACTCTCCATTTAATTAGAACAGTTAGAGGTCAGTGTGAACCAAAGTCCGCTACTCTCCTTTGGCTAATTTCACACCGGGCACTTAGTCTTTCGTACGTGTTGCTCCAAAGTGCACGCAGCCGGTGTTCAAGCGCTGCAGCAGAGACTGTACAGACCCCAGGCAATAACGTCTGCAAATTGCACAGTTCGTTTAGACAGATGAGGCGGCTGGGGATTAGGATTTAACAAGGAAAACGCTTTCTGTGGTCAAAGATCAGTCAGATTGAATTAAGAGATTAGAATACGGTTTGCCTCGCAGCGTTATGGATTGAAGAGCGGCCTGATGGTGAAACTGCTCGGTTTAAACTGATGCAGCTTAACGCGGGATTAACGAGAAGACTGGCTGATTGTTAGATGATTGAGGAAATATGAAATGTTAATTAATGCTGACCTGAAAAGATTGTTGAAGTAAACACAATGGCATATTCTAATCATTTTCATTGATTTATGAAGTTTGATACTATACATATTTGAGCAGGAGAGCCAAACCCTTGACTTGGTGACAGAAAGTAAATCAGTGATGGGCTCTAAACTGATTTTGACACAAACTGCCCATTAGGTTGATATACTAAATTAACTGGTTTCAAATTTCCCCTTTTTTCCATGAAAGCCAGTCCTGTAAATCTGAACAAAGGTGCTAGCATCGTACCTGCAGGATTCGTTTGTCGTGGCCTCAGTGTTGAGTTAAAATGTTCAGTGTCTGTTGCAAAAAGCACCGTCCCATCAAGCTTCATAGTTCCAATAAAACAAAATTTTCAAGACTCCCCCAAGCTGCAAACTGTCAGAGCGTTCATTCCCTTCAGTTCCTCTTTGCAAGATGAGTTCAAATCCTTTCTGTTCGTGCAAGTTTATCTAAAATCCTCTTTGTGGGCTGCAAATTTTCTTTGAAAATGTTATTTCTAATGTTCTCGCAAAAGCTTCCTCCGCGGTGTCCCACTTCCAGCGACCTCTCAGCGCTGAGGTTTACTCCACAGCTTGTTTGCTTCTTTACAATGAGATATCAGTTGAGCACATAAAGGTGAAAGTTCAGAGACTGATAAAGAGTCGCCGTGGAAACAACAAACTGATCAGGCACATTAGCTGCATTTCAAAAACAACTCGTCGTGCTAAAGAGAAATCAATGTGATTTTTAAAAAGTCAATGAAGACAAAGAAGTGTTCAAAGGTTGCATGTGGGATGCTTTTTTTTTTTTTTTAAATGTGAAAATCTTCCCGGCGCTCTCGTAGCTTGGGCGATCAATACGACACAGGCGAGTTACTGAGTACAAACAAACGACAGGCGGTTGAAAAGACTGGATGGTGCTTGATTAACCTTTTGTTTTAAGTTTTTAGCTAAATGACACAATGAAATGCCTCACTGCAGGAGGCACATGTGACATTTGATTACCAAGGATAGTGATTTATTTTTTTTTTGTCTGTGTTGATGAAAAGAATTTAATCCTAGGATGAAACCCAGCTTTTATTCATCTTTACTCATAAACATGTCTTTGGTGGTATTGATTACCGCTGGAGTCCTATTACATGCAGAGAAAATATGCGATGCTCCTTTGATTCAGAAAACACAAGTGTGCATTTGTTTTTTATGATTACTGCTGAATCTTTGCAGATGCCACCGTAGCCCAGACATTTAGTCTACAACCTGGAATGTGCAGCTGATCAAAAATAATCAAGCGAATTAGGACGATAAACAGCCGAAGATGTTCTTTTCGTGATAAAAATGTGTTGTTAAATAAATAACACAATGCACCCCTGCATTTTCCGTGGCATGGACGCAATGTTTGCAGAAGGCTTTACATTTAGACAAACTGAAAGTAAAAGTTAAAACAAGGTCTTATACACAGACATGGACGATGTCTTTAAAAATTAGGTGTACGAATAATAAAAAAAATGTAGATAAAGGTGAATGTAGATGGTGCGCTCTTTCACAAATTATAACAAATTATATGTCAGTCCACATATGAGCTTCCTCGGTGATGGCAGCCATCGTACTCTGGTGTAACAGGATTTCCTGGGTGAGTGTCATTCCTTCCTTCAATGTCATGCAGGCCGCAGGTCAGACCTCGCCTGGCAGTGGCTCATGCAGTCGAGCTTTATTTAAGTGATTGATAGATCGTAAAAACCACCAGGTCATAGGAGGACTGCTGAAACGCTTCCTCTGGTCTGTGAGGCGATTAGCAAAGGGATATAAAGATTTATGAATATTGAGTGCAGTTTAAACATTAAAAAACACAAGATACATGTTATAGCCTGAAAGCTCCTGCAAATTTATTTTTTTTTTAGTTTAGAAATGTTATTGACGTATTCCAACAAAAAGTGTTTAGATAATTTATCTCCCCTTGTATGTTTCCTGTAAACAAAGAGAATCCCTGTTGCACAGGCAGACTTATCTTTGGCCACTAGGGGGCGACAGAGTACACCACATTTAGCCAAATCTGCCTCGTTTTCAGACGTGGACTCGATTTATGTGCATGTACTTTATCATTAAAGCTTTTAAAATACATTATATAGAGATGGAAATTATTGGTTAATCTGATAGTGGAGAGTTTTTGTCAGTATTTACAGTCACAACAAGGAAGATTTTTAATTAGGTTCACAATTGGGACATACATTTTATACACTACAGTATACAGTATCTGGAAAATTTAAAAACATTAACACAGGGACACAATTGTACATATAAAGTCAACCTGACTGACATAAAGTAACGGGACTGTCTAATTGAGAATAGATCAAATTAGAGAAAGATGATTATAGATGTTCCCACATGGTTCCCAAACCTTCATCCAATCCACAGACTAATGGCCCCCAACTATATATGGATAAAATGTGAAAAACATTTTTATTGACTACTAACAACACATTTTATTTCTCATGACAATTGTGGCAAATAATGTATTTAGCAATTTTTTTTAATATTTAATTTTATTCTTGGAAATCATCTCAAGACTCCAAGCTGTAAGTGGGTGCAGAGAGAGGACATGGATGTAGTTGGAGCTAGGACAGAGGATGCAGAGGACAGAGTTAGGACAGAGGATGCAGAGGACAGAGTTAGGACAGAGGATGCAGAGGACAGAGGGAGATGGAGAAGGACGATTTGCTGTGGAGACCCCTGAAGAGGGAACAGTTGGAGGAAAAAGATCTGAAGACCTCAAACGGGGCGTTTTGCAGCTCATGACCCAAACTTTGGGAAACATTGTCATTTGTCTCTTGATGCAATTTCTGAACAAATTATTTGAAAACGACAAAAAGAACAAGTTTGAAATTGATTAGAGTTTGCAGCCAACTTCAAAAGAAATTAAAATTCTTTAGAATTATTTTTTCTTCTTCATTAAGATGAGCCAAACATCAAGTTATCTGTTAAGTGGTACCTTGTTGCTTTTGGATTCATTCTCTGCATGCCATGCAAAAAACACATTTGACTCTTCTAAAGGTCTCATCGCAAATGAAAAGAGGTTAGTTTAGGATTCAGTTAGGTGTTCCAACATGTCAGAATATTTAATGCAAAAGGAGACAAACATTAAGCTTTTCGAATATACATCTAAAGGTCCTGACCTTAAACTTTTAGGAAAATGCGTGGACTGTGCTTAAACATCAAAATCTTTCCAGAAGGCTTAAACGTCTGTCAATTATACCAAGAAGGTTAAATATCCAACCATAGTTCTGCCTTTAGGTTCTGTGGGCCACCAGAAATGTCAGGTCAAAGGGCAACTTGCCAAAGGCCGTTCAAGCAAACACTAGCTGTATCAAATGTACGCTCTTGACTTTGCTTGTATAATTGTGACCCTGTGCTATTTTCAGAAAATCCAATATACATTTAAAATGTGCACATTGTTTCCTTTAAAAATCAAGATCCAAAATGCACAATCATTTTGCTGGAGCAAATAAAACCATCCAAAAAGTAATTAAAAATGACCGTAATGTGGTCACATATTTAATTTTAATGATGAGTGAGAATAAACCTGCAAGAACAACTGACAGCATTTTGTAAAAATAAACTATTTAGGTGGTGAACAGTACTATAGTCACTTTGAGGCATTCAAAATACAATACAGTATATACATAAAAAATATGAGTTTAAAGACCAGGAGAATTTAATCCATGGGTCCCAAACCCATTCTCAAGTAAATAAATAAATAAAAGATCATGAGATTCAACCTCCAAAATGTACTTTTCTAATTTTATACACATATTTGAGCAACACATGACGGATGTTGGAAAACAAAGAATAACTAATTAAATGATAATGATATAAAATTTGTTAATTGGTGAACCTTAAGAGAAAAATAGAATCCATGGCTTTTGGATTTGATTCATAAAACAGTTGGTAAGTAAAACAAAGTCCCCCCCCCCCCCCAAAAAAAAAAGTGGTCATAAAAACATTGTAAGCCTGTGATTTAGTGCGGCGACAAAGAATGGAGGCGTGTTCATTCATCACAGAGCGCAGCTCACCAGGAGAGATAATGTCACAGACTTCAACATGTCTGGGAGGCACTGGGAGAGAAAGAGTCAGCCTCCAGTTGCCCCCACAACCCGTTTTATCTGATGACTTTTCCAGTCAAACACATAAAAACCACCTGACATGAAGTCTGTCTCTGCTACTCTGCAGCTTCATTGTTAGTTACGATGAGATATAGATGTTGTGAACTCGAAAGTCAACGATCAAAGTTAGGAAGACTAGAAAAGCGCACCCACATGAAAGGAACAGAACTTAACGTTTTTACTGCGAAAACTGTAAAAGCGGTCAAAATAGATGTTGGACCGTTCTGAAAAGTATCAAACTAAATAAAAAGCAGGAGAATAATCAAACTCAACTTTATTTTGCTAAATTAAAAAGATTACAAAAAAGGAAAAACAATATAAAATGGTAAATAAATCATTTACCATTATTTTATCAACTGAACTTATTGAAGTTCCATGATTTGGTAGATTATAATAGCTTATCAGTTATGTATAGAGCTCAGAATAACTCATTACCTTTAAATATCCAAATAAATTTAGTTAAAAGACAAAGTTGTTATAATCTTAAAGTGACATGATTTATGAACTTTGCAGAAAGTGGCACAACATAAATATCCTTAATCATTCAACTATGTTCGTTTTTGCAAACAAACATAAATATATTACAATTCCATTCAAAGTCATTTTAAATTTGGCGCTGTGGTTTCGTCACTGGAAATCCGCGAACTTACGCATTCGTCGTCTGTGACGTAAGATTGGGCATCTCTGCTCCAACGCGCATTATAAATAATAATGGCGGAGCATGTATCAGACGAATGTAGCAATTTAAGTGAAGATTTGAGCGATTTGTCTTCAGTTTGGGAAGCTGAACTTAGATGGATAGATTTTGCTATCTGGCATGGATTGTGCTGTATAAATAAATTTGCTTTGCCTTGTAAAAATTCACTTGAAGCCACTGAGGTGCACTGTGTCACTTTCATGCATAGCATTTCATAGCATTGTTTTAATAAACAGATGCATGAGACAAAATTAAAGTTGTGGTTTTCCACCAGTATTTACTTTGTTCAAACTGGTCCATGCAAGTCAGCTTTTTGTGTTTTTATGAACTCAAAACTTCAGCGTATGTTATGGCTGCACAGAGAGAATTAGGGGCTTCCGTCTTCTTTAAGGCACTTGTTGACTGTAATGAAAATCTGGTGACATCAAAGCCTGAAGTTCCAGCGCAGTGGCTCTCACCGTCAGCGCTGACACACTGTGGATTTACACGGTATCTTTTCAAATCTCGGTCACGGTTTTTGAGATTGTGCATGTACTGAAGTGTTGTTGATAAAATAAGTTAAGATGTGGGCTGAATAGACTGCATCTAAAAAGGTTCAAGAAAAGTGCACTCCCCTTCTGTCTGCTTCAATATTATGACCCCATCTGGTTTGAGAACTTGTCCTCTTTTGCAAAAGGGGAACTCTTACATCCACAAAAATGTTGGGGGTTCAGGTGTCAGTTTTTTGCTTTAGCTTAATGTTTTTAACCAAAAATGGCAGAAATAAAGAATGCTGGGTTTCAAAACTGTTGCTAGATCAGGATCAATTTTTCTCCCTTGGAATATGTTTGTTTGGTTGAATGTGTGGACAAGAGAAAGAAAAAGACAAAGAAAGACAAAGTACTGTGAAAAGTGATAAAAAGCTCTTTTTCCATGGTTTTCTGTGAACCACTGCTATAATTAAATCCACTTGTTCCCAAACCTGTGCTTAATGTTTCCCGTTAGTCACATTTGAGGATTTTCAGACTGCACCAACAAAAGTGAAAGATTAAATGGAAAATGCAGATGTGCGAACAGTATGGCTTGTTTTATAGCTATCATGGCTTTTTAGTAATTTAGAAAAACTAATGTGCATTGACAGGGTTCCCAAAGTCCACTCATAAATAAATACAGTATGACATTCCTCTGCAAAGGAAAAGCCTGGAAATGGGTTCTTGGTTGCTTCAGAGAGAAGCACTTTTAAGAAGTTGGAAGATTTCTTAAAAAAAAAATAAAAAAAAAAATCTCCTGATGCACGCCCAGTCATGTAGAGAAATGCAAACCGAATAGTTGGAGCAGTTTGTAGAAACCGAACAGCTTCTTCACAAATGCATGAGAGCCAGCTCTTCAGGACAAGACTCACTACCGTATTTTTCACCAAAATTACCTATTAGGCTGATAGAAGATCGCCGGTTCAAACCCCGGTACCGACAACATCATTCGCACCACTCTGGG
>JARVGV010000645.1:4296536-4307484 GCA_031762435.1 Hypsolebias longignatus | reverse complement strand
ACAGTAATTGATAAGTGAATTGAAGCAGTGAAGCGAGCAGCTGCAGGGAATCGGAGGCGGTCTGGGATTCAAAGTAAACATGGATAGATTCCACAATCAACAACATTTACAAACGCAGCAGAAGGAAGCTACTGAATTTGTGAAGAATGTGCAGAGAGGCCGGTAAACACAGAAACATGAAGCCGGCAGATGTTGAAAATTAAATACACATGTGTGTGTAGCTGAAAGGACTGTGGGTTTCTTCTGATGGGAGGAGTGGAGGGTTCTTCAGGGAGAGCACACAGCTGTTCTGGGTTATTGCTTACAGGTTTACATTTAGCTGGTCCCAGTTCAGATAAAAAACTAACTCTTCCATGTAAAACTAAGATTTATATGTTTGAGTCAGAGTGTGCAAAACTATAGTTGAAATTTTTATTGAAACTTACTGGTAAGTGATCACTGATTTTAAATTGGAGAGTAAAGTAATTTCTTATCAAAACTTTAAAAGTTGAATATTTAATTTTTATTCAATCACATGTCCAGAATAAAAGAAATAGTTGAGTTACAAGGTGCACTTTAGACAAACAACTCAATCGTGTCATACGACGTCCGTTTATTTCACCGTTAGGATCATTTCTGTTTGTATGTTCTCTTTTTATGTGACCAATCATTTTTTGGAAGAAGAGCCATTTTTGCATTAAAATGAATTTAAACAAATCTGAGTCAAACATATATTTTTAATTAATGTATTTATGTATTTTTTAATAATGCAACATTTGTATAAATTCTTGCAGGATTTAAAGCTACGATTAATAAAAGCTCAAATAATTTCCCCCCGGCCTGGCACTTTGTCTCGTTATGTTTAACTCATTTTGTGTAGAACTAATCTACCTTTTTCCTGTTCTTATCTCTCTAATCACCTACTCTTAATAAAGTATCAGATTTGTTCACCTGCAGCCTCATAGTTGCAGGTGAGTCACCTACCATCAAAATTTAAGATGTTTTGTACTGATTTTTTTTTATCCTTTGTGATTTATCTCCTTTTTTCTCGCCTCCCCATTAACTCACAACACCTCTTTGGTCTTGACTACACTACAGAACTACTTGATTAAACCAAAAGTTTTTTTGAGAACAATTCTCTGCAGAAATAGTCAAAAAGACCTGAGCACTGAAGTGAAAATTGAAGCAAAGAAATGAAGACGTTATCCTTTTGCTGGTTATAATGCACATCTTATTTGCAAAAGAAGGATCTATAAGTCAGATAAGATGTTCATATTCACTCCAGCTGCTTCCCATTGGATCCAGTGATGGAGAAATACACCTTATCTATTTGATCTTAAATCATGTTTAAGGGCAGTGGTGCTACGGAAGGGTGAACGGTCAAATCTCTATTTAAAGAGGTGAAGTTTGTTTTGTGCCAGTGGGTTGTTGGACAAAGTTAAAGCTCTCCTTTTTCCCCACAGGTGGCCTAAGATCATTAGTTTTAGGTTTTGAAGTACCTGGCCTTTTGATGTTTCTATGTTCTCTTTAGGCATCCTGGCCTGAAGGATATTTAATATCACTCCTACAAATTTCCAGTTAGGAATAATTTGAGCTGAGCATCAGTCAAAGAAACAGCCATTTAAATACATTGGTCACGGTTAAAGAGGCATAAAATGAAGCCAGATTAGACAGAGCACCTTTTTCTGAAGGTTGGCTCTAGCTGACTGCAAGTCAACCTGGGGCAGAAGGACCTGGAAAAATTCTTCTTCTGCTTCTAATTCATTAAAAACAACTATCAAGCTCTGCAGAAATTTAAACTTTCAGCTTTACTTGCTCCTCTTGGCAACATGTGATGGTGAAGATTGTCTTGTAGGGTGTAAAAATAATATTTCATGTATGTTTACAGGAGCAGTTGTTACTGAACAAGGAGGATCTTCTGTCCATCGTCATTTCAAACATTCTTCCAGTCATATCTGGTTCCTAATCATAATCTTATCACCAATAGAATCACTCTGTTTCCACGTATATATCAAATTATTAAACATGTCTCTATATTTAGTTGAATCAAATACATTGGATGGTTTTAGTCTAAAGAATCAATCTTCTAAAGAAAGAAAAAAAACTAAAAGTTTTTGTATTCACTATTTTAACCTAAACATCAGGGGGAAAAAAAAACACATTTTCAGTACACTTTTTCCTTTATAATAATTTTTCTTTGCATTTTCTGAACAGGAAATATCAGTTCAATTACTCAGTCAGGCATAAACCTGTCTATCTTGGTTTGTAAATCTCTAAAGTGTCATGATGGTGGAGTTTACCCAGAGCAAAACGGACTGACAGACTCAAAACACTTTAGAATATAAAGAGATTTATTTACAGTGAAATGTTAAATGTGTGGGATTCTCAGTTTTTCCAACTTAACCACCTTCCACCACAGCAACCAATCATCTGATGAGCTACACCTGCAACTAATGCTCTTCTGAAACAATCTGAATTCACCTTTACTCATTTTGTTTCCCACTTCCTTCTGCAGCCAAGCACCTGTTCACCTGCACTGTAAATAAACAGTTTGTATACTTGAGCCTGTGTCTCTACAGTCTGCCACTTGGGGGTCATAAAACTGACCATGTTAAAATGTACCATGTACAATGGGAACATCTGGGAAACCCTGGAAGGGAATGAGATGTCAGAAGCTGCATGGAGCAGTTAGATAATGCAGGTTGTAGCTTTCTTAGAGGATGTTGGTAGATGTGCAGCATAGATGGGAAGGGTGGGGATTTCAGGTTAGAGAAGGTCTCAATGAAAAGAGCACATAGGCTGAGCATGGAGGCAGTTGGTTGGAAGGCGTAGGAGCAGTTGGAGGAGATCCACAAGGGAGGTTCCTAACTCACGGGTAGGTACAGGGGGTGAGGATTCCAGGTCAGCCACAGAGGTCCAGGACAGGAGGCTAAAAAACAGGTTCTGTGATGCAAACATCAGGTGAGCTTAACTTACTCAGGATGACTAACACAAGGAGGCTGAAGACAGAAATACCAGAAGGTAAGTAATGCTCCAGCATGGTAGGAAGCTCCTCTGCAGCTCTTACAGTTCTGGCTCTCATTAGCTCTCAGCTGTTGGTTGTGGACTCCACCTCTGGACTCATGAACCTGCAGGAAGAGATGGAAACTCTGCATAACCAGAATAAGCTTTATTGGGTGTTAGGATGGAGTAAAACCTTCTTAGTTTACACATCCCCAGGAGCAATTTGATGAGTTAGCCTATTCAAAGCGTAACGAGGAGGCCAGATTCAGATAAACCACAGTAGATTTTGTGCAGGCAGACGGTTCATCTCGTCAAACTTGAGTTCTGCTGGTACTCTCGATGATCCAAAATGGCCAGATTTGTGGGCTTTCCACTGGTTCCATGCTATCGCTCCAGGATACGTAAGATTATCAACGTTAGTGGAGAGCCATTTTCTTTCCAGCTTTCTAGATGCCTGTTTTAAAGTACATTACTCAGAACTGAACCAAGGATCCGGTCTCCTCTGATTACTTTCTTTTTCACTGAGAAAAAACAAACAAACAAGAAAAACACTTACAAACAGGATATTTTGTCAAATTAATTTACAGTCACTTATTACAAAATCCCATTCCTCAACCACAATCTAATCATTGAAAATGTTCAAAATCACTTCAGGACTTCTTGTCTTCAACTTGGATGCCCTTAATCTATCAAACTGCAGCACCAATGCAATTAACCCTTAGAATGTTCATTAAGAAATTAGGTAAAACTCAATTATAAATTGTCTAAAAATAGTAATCTCCCTGGTAGATGGATCACATCAGGTCTGAGCTAATCACTAGTTTGATTATCTAGTGCCAATATGATTGTGCATCACAGCGATTATAGGAACAAATGTCAAGATAATTTTACCTTTTTTTAAGTTAAAGCCTACAGGCACTGGTTTTGATGCTCAAACTTGTATATAATTTATGCCACCATTAGTTAATAGCAAAATCTCTGTGTATTGAGGTGGCTACGTTGTTTTGTATTTTATTATTTTGTTTGATCATTCTGAACAGAAAAATATTTTTCAGAACTTTCAGTGACACCACTGGTGTTTTGGAGTGCAAAAATAAATCTTCTGGTAGACTTGCTTTGTTTGCCACAATCACTTTGAGGTCGTTGGGAGGAGTGAAGCTGTGCACTCATCCAGTCTTGAAACAAAAGCATTTTTTTTCTAGACAACAATAGACAATCATGCAAAAAAGTACCGTGTATAAAATGAAAATTAAATAGAAGAAATTATATATAAATGAAACACAAATAGCTACATTATAAAGCAATGTAAATACTGTACTAAAAATAAAATCATGTCTGCATTTGTTTTTACCATGAACTTAACAGTTGTTTAAAATCCCTCCAGAGAGGTCAAAGTCGACAACTTCTGATATTTTTGCAAGGAGTGAAGTAAGAGAAGGCCCTTCTGCCTGGTTTGGTCCACTCTGAGGGCACACTGCAGGTAATGATGTCCTGAGAGTGCATGCATATAATGGTAGTACATCAGGTCAAGATCTCAGGTGCACTGAAACTTTAAATTAGTCAGTCTCTGTAAAAATACATAGTGGTTTATAATTGAATGCCTTTAATTTAACTGCCAAATGTCTATGAAGTAGACTGCCAACAAAAACATCCGTCCGTCCATCCATCCGTCCGTCCGCTTCTTTCTTTTCGGGTCATGGGGGTCACTGGTGTCGATATCCGGCAGTCCCTGTTCGAGAGCCAGGGGACGACTGGACAGGTCTCCAGTCCATCCCAGGGACACCTGGACAGGTCTCCAGTCCATCCCAGGGACACCTGGACAGGTCTCCAGTCCATCCCAGGGACACATGGAGAAAAATGAGACAACCATTCACTCTCTCTCTCTCACCTAGAGACAATTCAGAGTTCCCAATCAGCCTGACATGCATGTTTTTGGTCTGTGGGAGGAAACTGGAGTACCTGGAGGAAACCCATGCATGCACAGAGTGAACAAACAAACTCCACCCAGAACTGGACGGGATTGATCCGGGGCGATCTGCTCACTGAGAGGCGGCAGCTCTACCAACGTGCCACCGGTCTGAACGCCACCAATAACAATAACGAGGAAAGTAAACACAAGTTTAGTAAAATGTTTTACAAATGCAGTTGTCACATTGCTAATTACATCAGATTAGTCCGACACTAATAATCATTTAACCCTTTCTGCTTTGTTCTACAGTAAAGAACAAACAAGTTGATCTCAAAGCCCTTGTTGAGGTCATTCTTCAACCTTCAGTACTGTGCTCAATTCTAAGAAATGATCTTGATTTAGATTCAGTAATCTGACTTATTTGTGGCGTTGTGTTTTAGTTGAGAGTTTCGTTGGTTGTTAAATAACTAGATAACAGGGAGTAGCTAATCGTTGTGATGTAACTTTATCCTCTTGGTTTTCCTGGTGCTGGAAGGAGACGGTAAGAGGTGAACGTCCTGTAAGTGTGGAACTGCCGTGGAATGGGCTGTCAGACTTGATTAGATGCAGCAATCTCTATCTCAGGGGGAACGTGGCCAGTGGTTTAAAAGCAATTTCCATTACCTGGCTTCATTTTATTAACTTCCGTACCTTTACCAGACAGCTTCCCTTTGACAGTTGTTCCTCCTTTCTCTCTCGTACTTCTAAAAGATTCCTGCGGTAGCTGATTGTGAAACCTTCCTTATCCTGTTCTCCTAAATTACAAAGTAACCGTGCCTCAGTCCTCTCTATTGTGCCAAAAGTGTGCCGGATGTATTGTAAATACCAAATCGTACATGAACCTGCCTGACATCCACAATGATCCATCAGAAATGGTCCACCTCTCAGTGTACCTCTGATCATCTGTCATAAAATATCACTGCAATGTGATTATGGTCCTTTTAAAGATTAAAACAGACCTTCTACTGTTTAAATTGTCACAAACTGCATGATTTTGAGTTAAGCATAAATGAACTTCAACGGTGATCTCATGTCGCCATTTCACCTCCACTGATTTGATTTGTTGTCCTTGACTAATTTGGGATTTTCTTGCAGCCCAAGTGAAGGAGTATGACGCTGGTGAGCCTCCGATCTTCTCAGCAACCTCTTGGGACCACAGTGAAATGGAGGAGGAGGTGAAAGATCATGTTACTGTCACAGCATTTAATTAAATAGTCTGCATACTTTGTCCTCCATTAAGCTGCTTCAGGCGTTCTTTAATTGGCTCGTTCCTAATTTCATTCAGCAGTCCTCTGTAAAATTTAACAATATCAATTTGACACATGCATTTAAATGTTGACTTTATGTATATTTTACCAAGCTGGTCTTAAGATTTTTTATAAGAACTTTTTTGAAAGGATTGATAATGCCCTCCTTTGGAACTCTCTCTTCTAATATTGCTTTAGCAACCAATCTGGTGCATTTATTACACATAATAAAAAAAAGTTGATTGATTTTATTTTTCCCCACATGTTTTTGTGTGTAATTTTTAAAGGGACAAAGCAAAAATAATTAACATGAAGCAGTAAATGTGCTAGATTTTATGATGCGAGCCAATGACATGAGGGTTAATTTTTTTTTTAGCAACGTACACATGTGCATGAACAAAAACTAAAAATGTTTTCTAACAGGAGCATATGAATAAGAAAAACTATACTTGTTGAATGATGATATATTCTAGCAAATAGTTTAATTTGTTCAAGGTTTAGAAAATAAATAAATGCAAGCGAGACTACCTGTCTCAGTTATAACCTGTCTAATGAATGTAAATAAAGCGTAACAGTGTTAGCCAGCTGCTCTGTAGGTTTTTAAAGTTACATATGGAGCCCGATGTGACTGCAAGATGTCTACATACATATACAATATCAGATTCCTTTCACTAAAACAAAATGCAATACAACAGGTTTTTTTTGTAAACATCTTGAGTACAATTAATATTTTTAGTACATAAACTACACAAAGTTCAAATGTTTCTTATACTGTTACAATACCATATTCATAGTTGGACAGTAACATTTGGACATACATCTCTTTAAGCTTTAAACTAAAAATGTGAACAGAGATGGTCTAAGAATAGAACCTTGTGGGACTCCTGCAGTGCAGTCATGGGAAAAAAAATCTATTCCATTGTCAAAAACATTTTTTATTTGAACATGGATTTCATCAGATGGTAAATGGTCTGTACTTATACAGCTATAGCACCTTTCTATCTTATCGAGATGCTCAAAGCACTTTACAACACAATCTGTGTCCTCATTTACCCATTCATACAGCACTTTACTAGATCTCTACAAAGCTAACTGAACAAATCATTCTAAAGAGACTAATCAGTGCTTTAGATCACATTCATACACCAATCAGACACACATCAGAGGCAACTAGGGGTTCAGTGTCTTGCCCAGGGACACTTGGACATGTGACCGCTGGTGGATTCGAACCCCAAACTCTTGCGTTGGAGGATGACTGCTCTAACCACTCAGCCACAGCCTCCCCGATGACCCAGATGGGTTTGTTGTAGTCTCAGGGAACTCGCATAGTACAAAACCAGAATGAGACAAGACTTCACACTTGAAATAATTAACAGTGTTTATTATTTACAGTGAAATAACAGTTCGTGCCAGGATGGTCCTCTGGAACCCTGAGGAGCAAGGAGATGGGTCAGGTACTGAAGGTATTTGTGGAATGGTAATCTGAAATAGGTATTTTTTGTCTTATAGTTTTGGAGGTTTGCCTCGTTTTGGGATGACAGGCCAGAAGGTTCCAAGATGAAGGCACGATTGAAGCAGGCTGGCGGTTGGAGGGCAAAGAGCACGAGGAGACACTGGGATCCAGAAAGGACAGGACACTGAGACGCTCTAGGAGTACGGAAACTGTGACACGAAGAGAAGACGAGGTTAGTATTTTCACAAAGGACAACAACTTGTCCAGAAGCATAAGCACCACGGGGCATAGGTAGCTCCAGCAGAGAGTGGAGCCTGACTGCAGCCTCATGTAAAGAGGGATCCTCATTAAGAGATGGCCTGCAGGTGATGTTGATTAGAGGCCATCTTGGACCAGGAGGTGCAGAAGGCTGTACTCGTATGGTACCATGTTTACGATTGTTGTTCTCAAACGTGGCTTCTGATAAGGAACAGTACCTGTTCGTGAAGCACAGAAAGTCCTTAAAATGAAGTGTTACATGTTTCTCACTTACATTGTTTTATTTTAAACACGTGGCTTGAGAAAATAATAATCATCAGTCAAGGTTTCTACCATTCAATGTGATTCTTTTTGCAGATCAGACTATGAAGCACAGAAATGTTCCATTTTCTGATTAACATGATGTTACTACTTCAAATGTTCATATTGAAGGAATGGCCTGAATAGAGAATACATTACTCTTTTTTTTTTTTTTTTTTTTTTTTTTTTTTTGGTAATTCATTTCAGTCCCTCTCCTTGAACATGAAGTCAAAAGTATTTCAAGTGTTTAAGAAGAGAAATCTGTGGTTAAACACAACTTAACGTTGACCATCTCTTATTAAAACTGCAATCATGTATAAAATTGGATTAATAGATTTATTTGTCAGACGTTGAGGAAAGAAATTATGAAATCATGCACTCTGAAAAGAGACTTATTGGACAGAAAGTTAATTTTCTTAACTGCAGAGAGGATGCGTCCCCTCCACAACACACGTCTCACCAGTTCTACAAACTGCACACCAACACATCCTGCTCTGCAAAAATATATCAGGGGTTTATCTCGTTGCTGGGAATAGGTAAATCCTTCATGGTGGAAGCACTCTGTTGGTAGGATTACCTCAGCATTCACCCACCGTTTTTCTACTTATTATCAATTTTTTTCTCAGCAGGCGAGTTTTAAGGCCAGTGTTTTAATGTTCAGCTCGATCCAATCCCCAGCGTTTACACAGGATATAATATTTATTTTAGTTAATCACCTAAGTATTACGCTGAGCTCAGCGGTCTTAGCGGTTGGTAACAGGATTATGATAGTTGAAAGTCAGGTCACAAACATAATTCTTTGATATACGGCATGAAAAAGTTTGCAAAGTAAATTTTTACTTTAAAATAACCTTGGTTAGTAGTCCGTGAGTCTCACCTGCTCTGTCTTGCATTAATAAAATCCGTCTTTGTAATGTGACCGTGAAATTGGAATGCCATTTTTCTGCTTCAAAAATATTACTGTAAAAGAATTTTAGTGAACATGGTCTGCGACAAAAAAAATAAAAAAAATAAAACACAATTATTATAATAGAACGTTTTCACTATGTCTTATTTGTTGCAAGGCTTTTTTTATGTAGCGCTCTTTCACAGCTCAGATCTCCCCTGAATGACTCACTTCAATGTGGACTTTGCACCTGCTGTTTTAAAGGTTCATTTCAAAGTTACGATGGAGGCCGACACCAGAGGAACCCTGACTTTGATTGATCGCTGAGACCATTGATCTAATTTTGAAACCTCTGAATTTTTTTCTCCGCATCCTTCCTTTTTTTGTGGAGTAAAACTAATTTCCTTGCGCCTCATGCGGGGCTTAACACACCATGGTGAAGAGAGAGAGGGAGAGGGAGCGAGAGAGAAAAGAGTGAATAAATAAATAAATAAATAAATAACCCCAGGAAACTGGGCTTCCACAGTGGCACTGGGATTTTTATGGACTGGATCGATTAAATTTGTCTTATTTGGAACAATGGGACTCTGTAACTCAGTAAGAGGTAATGTGGTTGAAAATGCCTCTTGCTGTGCAGCCATTAGGTGAAAGAATGTTGCCAAGATATTTTTTTTTTAGGATGTGGGGATTTACAGAGGCATAAGACTGGTCTGAGCTAATTAGATTCAAGGGAAGGCGAGATAGTGGGATTGTGGGTGGGCATCCCGGGTTATCAAGACCTGCTGCGAGAGTGAGAGGCAAAGAAAAAGACTCCATGGCTTAATGGAAACCAGTACCAAATTAATGGAGAGGAAAGACTTTTTCTTTTTTTGACTTCTGCTTTTGGCATTCTAATACCAGAGAGTGGGAGTTCACTCTTCCTGAGACGTATTACAACTGAAAAGCAGTCTAATTAAATAATTGCTGTATTCTAAAGTGGCAATTTGAAACATGGTATGTAATTTTATTGAACGTTAATTAGAAAAAAAAAATTATTGTGGATTCTTTCTGTGAGCTCTAGAGTTAACTGCATAATACCCCACCCCACATAAAAATAAAAATTAAAATTAAATAAATAATTACAAAATTAAAAAAGTAAAACAAAATGAAAGACATTGTTTTGTTGAGGTGCTTAATGAACTCAATCTGTTTGATTATTGATTGGGGGGTCCACAAGCCAACAGCTCAGGGTCTGAACATTCAGCAAGTTTGTCATTATGCAAATTTAATTCAAGATTTAAAGTCTATTATATTTTAAGTCAGCCCATTCGCAGGTGGACTGTGTTGTATCATGACAGGATCAGTCAGTTCAGATTTTTAAAAGTGTACACAGGTTTTTGTTGTAATATAAAATCTAGTTTAATTTTAAATGAACTCATCGGTGGGCTGGACTGAGCTCATCCATGAGCTTGATGTGACCCCCGGGCCACCTGTTGTGTTTATAAAAGTGTACAAATTTTAAGAGACTGTTCTAAATTTAATTTATTATTATTTTTTTAGTGAAAATAAATTTTGTTATAGTTTCAGTTGCAATAGTATAGAGTACATGAATAAAACACATAAAAGGCAGATGTGTTTTTTTTTATTTTTAACATGTTAAAGAAATTGTAATGAACAGGAACCATTCATTTCTGTTGGGAGTGCTGTGTGGTCTGCAGTTTTCCACTTATGAATAAACCCATCCATCCCTTCTCTTTACCCGCTTCGGTCACATAGGTCACTGGTGCCGATATTTATCAGTCACTGTGTGAGAGGCGAGGGACAACCTGGACAGGTCTCCAGTCCATCACAGGGACACATAGAGACAAACGAGACAAACAACCATTCACTCTCTC
>JARVGV010000645.1:4275755-4287460 GCA_031762435.1 Hypsolebias longignatus | reverse complement strand
TATGTTTCTATATACAGTACAGTATACATGTATAGAATTCCTTCAAAAACAAAACTTTTTTGAATCTGGCTAAACAAACAGCTTTGAATTTATCTCCCTATATTACTTTAGCTTTTACCCACTGTTTTTTGATCATTTTAGTTTTTAGATATTGTTTTGCTACATTTTAGGGATGCACAAAATTGGATTTTTGGCCTATCACTGATATGCCGATATGTTAAAACAACAAAAATAAAACTTCCACACCACCGACATTTTGAAATCTTCTCTGTGCACGTGATGTCATCGCGTTGCGCTGCCATTGCAGGCAAAAACAGTGCCCTTTATATCGGTGAGCTATGTTAATGGAATGGCCGATATTGAATTTTAAAGCTAATATTGGTCGATAAAAATACCCTGCCAATAATATTGTCCATTATTACTACATTTAGTTTTTAGCCACTTTTTTGTTCATTAGATCATTTACCTACTGAACTGCTTGTTTGAACATTTAGTGTTCTCCTAGTTTTAGGTTTTAATTTCAATGCAATTCAGTTTATTTCTGCAGCTCCAAGTCACAACAGAAGTCGTCTCAGTGCACTGAAGAAAACCATTCACATACATTATAAAAGCCAATCAGTAAACATTATCAAAGTTCATGTTCAATAGTCCAGGAAAAAAATCCAACAAAGTTAAGTCAGGTCCTCTGGACAGTTTGTCTGTGTTGAAACATTTCGTCTTTCTTTCAAAAGACCACCAGTCCGAGGAGCCACAATAAGCTCTGTCCCATGAGTAGCACACTCTCATAGTGGGCCAACCAGTTTGATGGTGGTGACATGGTTTCTGGAATCTGCCCTCTCCCCCGTCGACTCCTCTGAGGCAGTAAAACTTATTTATCTAGGGAGGCCAGCAGATTGCATGGTCCTGATAGATCAAATCAGATCTACCTTGAAAATGAGTCATCGAGACTCAATGAGAGTAACCTGTAAACATAAAGGTTGCATGAAAACTTTGTTAATGTGGAGGTTAAAAATATATATCCTGATGAAAATTAATACCAATGTTTTTAACATTAGAGCTGGAAGTCAAATTAGTACTATCCATAGAAAGTGAAAGACTGCTAAATTAATTCCTAAGATGTTCAGGTCCAACAACTACAACAACTGTCTCTGAGTTTAAAACAGAAAATTAAGGTTCATCCATGTTTTTATGTCTTTAAGACATGCTTGTATAGTAACTGATTGGATTCACTGGGTTTAATGGACAAATACAAATGTGTATCATCAGCATAACAATGAAAATGTATCCCGTGTTGTTTAACAACATTACGGAAACACAAAGTAAAGAGTATTAGTCCTGAGGAACGTCATGATTACCTTTGATGTACAGTATTAAGATTTGTTATTTACATTTATAAATTGTATTTGATCAGTTAAATATGATTTAAACCATTTTAGAGCCATTCCTGTAATTCCAACATCATATTCAAGTGTCTGTAGTAAAATATTGTGATCAACTGTATCAAATGCAGCACTGAGGTCTAACAGGACCAGTGTAGACACCTGTCCATTGTCAGAGGCCATGAGAATATCATTTGTAACTTTCACCAGTGAAGATTCAGTTCTGTGATGAGCTCTAAACCTTGACTGAAACTCTTCAAACAGATGATTTCTTTGCAGATGATCACACAACTGACTTGCAACTTTTTTCCCCCTAGAATTTCTGAGATGAAAGCTTGATTAGATGTAGGTCTTTAATTGGTCAAAATTCCTGAATTAAGATTAGGTTTTTTAAGTAAAGTTTAATTACAGCAATCTTAAAAACTCTCGTAACCATTTATTAGAGACAAATTAAGCAGAGCTAAATAAAGGTTGAATGAATTAAGATAAATACGTGTTCAAGCAGCCTGGTTGGGATGGGATCTAGCAGACATGTGGATGGTTTGGATGAAGCTATTATTTATGATAATTCATAGAGCTCAGTGGAACTCTAAATTGTCCCTAGCTGTGAGTGAGAGAGTAAATATTTGTCTGTGTCCCTGTGATGAACTTGCGACCTGTCCAGGGTGTACCCCACCCCCCTCACACAGTGACTGCTGGACATGGGCACCGGCGACCCCCGTGACCCAAAATGGAAGAAGCAGATAAAAGATAATGGCTGGATGGTCCAAACATATGCAGGTTCTAGTGACATTTTCAAACCTGCCTCATCTGAAGGTGAGACACATTTGATGAGATAAATATGAACAGAGGCAGCATTTCTTCTGCTCCAAAACGGCACAATGATAATTGTTCTGGTCATACAGGGCAGCTGAGAGGTTAGAGCAATCGCCTTCCAATGCAAGAGTTTGGGGTTCAATTCCACTAGCAGTCCCTGGGCAAGACACTGAACCTCACTTTGCCTCAGATGTATGTCCCCATAGTGTACGAATGTGATAAAGCACTGATTAGTCTTTGTAGAGATCTAGCAGAGAGCTGTATGAAAATGAGGGCACAGATTGTGTTGTAAAGAGCTTTGAGCACCTTGATAAGATAGAAAAGTGCTAAGTACTTTTTAATATTATGAATAACACCGGTGTCTGTTTGACTGTTTATCCCGTACAGACTCACTGTGCAAATCAAAACAGGTCAAAACTTTCAGAACATTTTCACCTCCAGTCTGTATGTTAACCTGTGTGTGATAAAAAAAAAAAAGTGCCCCATGTTGTTTTTAAAGTCAGAATTCTCAACTTTTTCTGTGACCGAACACAAAAGATTATAACTTTTCACTAACTCTTGGCTTGTGTGCTACAGACGTATGTCAAAGTGATAAAAAACAAACAAACTATGTGTTATGAACATAAAGGCAAAATTACAAAAGTGAAAATAAGACTAGAGAAACCTGTGTTTATATTTTTACATTGTCTTTTGATCAACTTTAAAAACTGATTTAAATTTTTTGAATGTGCATGTTTCTGTTATTTAAAGTGCATAAAAGTAAAAGTTATAAATATGAACACAATGTCATCAAGTTGTTGGAAAGCAGAAAACTACTGGGATTGCATCTTGATTTGTGCTCCTCTGTGCTCCTCTTGCCTGCAGAGGGTGATGTTGGCCCAGACATCAGCTCACGTTTGTGTTTAGCACCTGCACTGTTTTGCTCATATTTCTGCTTAACATTCACACATGCAAATGTTTCATTATATCATGTAAACCTGTACATCAAGGTAATTTATTACTCTTTCCCACATACAGTCAAATTCCTTGCTAATACAGCGTCACACCAACACCCCCCTGCTTCTGTCTTTGTTCACCTTCTCTGTGTTGTTGTGGATGTAGAAGGGCTGCAGAGGCAAACTATGCTGTGAAACTGAAGGTACTTCTGTAATTTACCAGAACATTAAACTGAGATTTGAAAAAAAAAAAAAAAAGTTAGAGAGTATTTAACAAATCCCATTTGGTAGAAAATGGTGCATGTGAGAAGCTGCTCAGCAGACTGTTGTTAAAAACAGTCCATAAATATGAGAAATAGTTGAGGTTGAAGAACAGGCTACGGAGGTGGGAGATGAGATGGCGGTGGTTCAGATGGCCCCCCTCCTGGCGCCGGCCGTCAGAAGGAACGAAGTAGCCATTTTGTGGCGAGTGCGGTGGTGCGGTAGAGATGAGATGGTTAACACCCTTCTGCAGTATAGCTACCCTCCTCTCTCTCTCCATCTCTCTAATTTTCTCCCTCTTTCTTTTCCTTGCTCTTCGCTCAGTCGACTATGAAGACACTTCATCTTCCCTGACAGCATGACCACTGCTGCATGTTCTGAAGCGTTCAGCATACCTTCATTGCATCATAAATAAATCAGAGAAATGACTTTTTCTCCCTCTTTCTCTCCTTTATTTCCCCCCTACAATGGCTGTTATCTTGAGGAGTGACTGGAAAACAGAAAGAGAACGTGTGCTGCTGGATTTCCTGTTTGCCTTTCACTCCTGGCGTGGAACGTGCAGGACCATCACACTCCAGTCCCGTTTTCACGTTATCTCAAAGGAACAAAATTATTTTTCCCTTCATAATGATATTCGGTTCTTGCTATGACACTATCTGCTTTAATTTTAATTTAAATGTCATGCATGTGAGGGGTTTTCTGCATGAACGTGTGCACAGTGGATGCAGGTTGAGCAATAGGAACCATGTGGGGTCCCCCCTTTTTTTTTTTTTTTTTGGCCTGTGTTTTTGAAAGGTTTGAAGATTCATGGCAAGAAGGGGCACATATAAACTTGGGTGCATTATTATGTTGCTGAGCCCAAAAAGCGAGAACCCCCCTACACACACACTTACACACTTACACACACACACACACACACATAGGAGGCACATATGTACATTTGTGGGGATGTAAATTACATGAGCAGGCAGTGCGGTGATGGGTGGATGAGAGAGGAGGGTGGGGCTGGTGGTGGTGGGGGTGTCAAGAACTGCTCCTGCCACCCCCCCCCCCCACCCCCCCACCCAACTGACTCCCAGTTACCCACTCCCTCCACCCCTTCCTGTAATCTCTACTCCTCCATGGGTAGTCTCAAACCTTGTGTTCGTCCACCACCAACCAATTACCTGGCAACCCTGCCCTTATCCCCAGCACAGGCGTGATGCTGCTGCATGATGGGGTTTTTGTATATTGAATTCCATCTCCTGGTGAGATAAAGGGTGTAGGAACAGGGCTCTGCCGCTGTGCTAGATAAGTGTTTCTCACAAACCGTTCCTCGCCGCTTCTTCTGACACTGATTGTGGAGAAAAGAGACATTGGGGATGGCAGAGGGAGGGGGCGGCGTGTGTGGGGGACAAGAAGCGTGGGGGAGGAGGGTTTTTGTTGCAGCAAGACGAGACCCAATTTTCAATATGATTTTCCTTTTGGGGTTTTAATTTGTCATGAGGCAGCTCAGAGGGAAGTGGAATCCAGCTCCTAAACGATTTCCTGTTTAATGCTTGTAAAAGTCTGCGTGTCACCGCTTGACGTCATTATTCAAATATCAAGAGAGCGTTTTCACTGGCAACCCTTCTTCACATTGTGGATTTACCAAACGTCACATATTACTCAGTGGATTGATAGTTTATCTTCATTTAGGACGGCCGCTCAATCTACAGAGGTGACAGTTATGGAATGAGCAACTCTATCTTTTTATTCAGCTTCCTCCCGCTCCTCTCGGTCCTATTTGTAAGCTGTCCCGAGTATATTCCCTTGGTACACAAGTCCTCACCCAGGTCCATCCATCTGTCTTTTGTTTGACCCTCTGCAGGGAACTACGCTCACTGGTCGTTCTGGGGAACAATGTAGGTGATGGACCACCATTCATACATCAAACCTGCCAGTGCAGGACAGAAACATTGACAGTAACGACCAGCGCAATATGTATGAAAGGTTAAAAATAGATGCGGGCAAGGGCTTGGAAAGTTGAAGCGGAGAGCTTTTCTGCATGACCCTCCCAACGCTGGCCCTCCTGCAGATTCAGGGGTTAATGGAAGCTGCCTTGAGCACGGTAGAAAACATGCTTCTAGTTAGTTCGAATGAGTGATACTCAACTACTCGGACACTAATATGCTCCAATTGAATTTCTCCCTTTGTCGGAGGGGAGTGTACCGCTGGAGACCCTCCCTCACAGCTGTGCCCTAACCCTTCTCGCTTCTCGGCCAGTGCTGAGCCAAGCATGAAAGGTCAAGTGCGAGGGGTCAAGTTTAACCTGAAACCAGACAGGACGAGGTCACTGGGGCCGTGCACTGCTCAGTAACAGTTTGTGTACTTATTTATAAAGGACATACAAGAAGATACTGCTCTGCAACACATCACAAGAGGATTTATTAACCCAGAATACTGTGGTCTTGTTTAAACACAGAGCTGTACCTGTTTAAGTAAATGCTTTTTTCTCTTTTGATTCAAATGGAAGTTATGCAGGAACTAAAATCTAATCAGACCGAGCACTCTTTGATGTCCTCTGATGCAACGTGTGTGCTGCAGTCTTTCTCCACAGTGTGTAAACAATTGTGAAATCTTTCTGTCTGGAAACACGTCACTGAGCCAGGCTGTGCACGAGGCTGTTTTATTGCTTTCACATGCTTGAAATTTAATGGAAAGTTTGTGCTGCTCTTCTGTTTTAGCTTTGTAAATTGCCTGGATCTTGAATCTGTTCATGTACATAAACATCTGCATCTCTCGCTCGAGTCTGAATGAGTCAGTCACACACACTCCCAACGTGAGTCAGCCCACACCTGGAACAGATAAAGGCTCTTTCATGTTTGAAGGGCTACAGTGAGGTCAGCCAGCGCTGGTGTTGAGAGCGAGTTTCACTGTGAGTGAGTGGGGCAGGAGCAAAAATGAAAAGACGCCATATTTATGTCCAAGTGTTGTAGAGTAAAGAGGTTTTCTTAGTTGTAATTTCTTTCTTGATTCTTTACTCCACCCCTGGTTTCCTAACGCGCCCATCTACTGTCCTGTCTTCGAACAGGCAGATAAATGAAATCTGCATGGGGCCTTCTGAACGATCAAGTGCAGTATCAACACATCTATGAAGTTTTCAAGCTGCCATTTCAGTCTTGTTCAGGCGTTTATTGAAGACGCTCACCATGTTGAACCCGTTACCGATTGGCAAATTCACGCTGTGCTTATTTCAGCAAATCTGTTGAGATTGACTTGATCACACGTGATGATTTCACGCAAAGTTTTCTAACAAAATGAAACGAATCAAGAGCAAAATGTGTAAAACATTACCATCTTCTTAAAGTACAGCCCTCATGTTTGCATCGTAACAAACCCCGTTAGACATTTGAAAGTCTAAATGCGTTCTTGGTTTTCTTTCATGTGAATTTAAGTTTTTATTGTAAACATGAGTCAGAGCACAGCTGGTGTTTGTAGAACATAATACAACAGTTCATATATTTTGAAGAGTTTTAATCAATTGATTGAGACAATTTCTGTCCGTCATGTGTCTTTCTGCACGTCCCAGTGTTTCTCTATTCCTTGTGTTTCTGCTCCTCTGCACAGCTGATCCTAATCACTGCAGGTGTTTCCCACTCGTCTCATTAGCGTCTGGTATTTAACCTGTGTGTGTTTGCTCCCCTGGTATCCAGGCATTATCCCTTACATGGTGTCACCATCTGCATCTGCATCTGCATCTGCATCTGCATCTGCATCTGCATCTGCATCTGCATCTGCATCTGCATCTGCGCTGTCCTGTCATTCTCCAACAAGTAAGTTTTGGCTGCTCCATCGGCTCTTTTTGTTTTAGGAAAACAAGCGTTCTTTTTCTGACATGATATTGGAGTCTCTGGTTATCAGCTTGCACGTGGGGTCAAACACACCGGCAGAATCATGTCATTAATATCTTCGAGCAGGCACAGTTTAGTTAAAAAAAAAAGTTTTTAATTCAGATCGGACTGAGCTAAAACGATTTGAATGAAAAGGGTCAAGACTAAAGTGGAATGCTGATGTCAAAACAACTTTAAATCTTTTTATCTTCTTCATTGTGGTGTGTATGTATGTGTGTATTTATTTAGATATATAGATACAGGAGCACATACTTTTACGTGAGTGACCTAATTAAGTAAGCAGGACCCTCCATGACCAGTTTCTTGCAGTATTCTAAATAAGAGTGAGCCATGGCACCTGTAACCTTGTAAACTTTCCATTGCAGGTGTAATTCCCTGTAAAACTCTATAATTTACTGCCCTTTGGGAGCGCACTGTCTCAGGGTGTGAAAATCAATAGGGTAGTGGAAACGGATTGGGCATGGTGTCCATGCTCAGCCACAGTACGTCAGCTGTTAGGATAATTCTGTAATGGCAGGGGATGAGGTTCAACCTATCTAATGCTCCATCTGAAGCAGATAAATGTTTTACAACACCACCGTTTAACCCTTCCTGCCGGCTGCACCCTGCCCCCAACTTGAAGGCTCTGCCCAGGGACTGCCCCTATAAGCTGAACTGCGTGCTGTGATGATGGTGATTCCATTGGCTCGTATGTGTGTGGTTCACCCACTCTCTACGCCGAGTTCACGCTTTAACTCTTTATTCTCAATAACCTTGTAAAGATGGGCTATATGCTAAAATGCCTCAGGCTATCTTTAAAACCCCCAGTTGTTTCAGAGGGTAAGCCATGTGTGAAACATGTGTTGAATCTTACAAGATGGTGCATGTATAATGCAGAACAGAGTGGATCATGTTAAACCATTGAATTTTATCATCCTAATTTGGTGCACTAAGTACACAGACTGGGGAGTTCACTATACACGAACAAGACTGATGTCATCACAGAAGATCCAACCATTATCTTTACCCGCTTCTTCCTGTTTGGGTCGTGGGGGTCATCGGTGCCCTTGTCCAACAATCACTGTGTGAGGGGCAGGGTGCACCCCAGACAGGCCGCAAGTCCATCCCAGGGCCACATGTGGACCAACGACCATTCACTCTCACTCGCCTCAATTTAGAGTTGATTTTGGTCTGTGGGAGGAAACAGGAGTACCTGGAGAGAACCTACGCATCACAGAGAGAACATGCAAACTCCACCCAGAAAGACCCCCCGACCGGGATTTGAGCCAAGGTTACCTGCTCACCGAGAGGCATCAGCTCTGCCCGTTGCACCACCGTGCCGTCCTCACCACAGAAGGTGAGGGCTAAAAGTCAGACGTTGATCAAAACAAACGGCAGCTGCTCATGTTTGTTTTCAATAAAGTGAACAGAGACAACTATTGTGGGAACGAGAGTCGGAGTACGATGGTGAGGAAGGGGCTGCAGAGGGGAAATCTCTCACAGACTCGCAGCCCAGTGTGCATGACGTGTGCGCTTCAGCAGGGAAATGCAATCCATTCTGTCAGAAAGATGCAGGGAGCTCACTTTGCCTGCTGAGATTGACATCTCCAGCAATTACTTGTTTCTGATTCAGCAGATAGCCAAGGAAATTAATTTTGATCCAAAATGCATGGTCGGAAATTACCTGGGGAAATTGTGCATGTGTGTGGGGGGTCTGGGATTGTTCACCCCCCCCCCCCCCCCAACTCTATTTCTCCAGACGTACTGATAAGTGCTGATTTCACTGTCACCAATAATAAAAATGTATTCAGACAAAAAAAAAGTCTTAAGCATTTTTACAATGATTTTAGCTCCTGCTCTTCAAATTGTTTGAACCACCCAATTATACGTTACCTCCCAACAGCTGGATGCTAACACTCAGGTCTCAGCTAGAAATGGACCTATGGAAGTGCTGCCCTTCATTCTGCTTCCTGTTTCCACATTCAGTCTTTTAAAGTGAAAAGAAGCGCACAGTTAATTTTTTTGGACTTGGTCAAATCTTACTTTAGTTAATGCAACGAACGTATGTGGTGTTTAATAAAAGTAGGTTTGCCAATGTTGCGTTGTGGTATTGATGACTTGTTTAACTGGGTCTCAGACTTGTTTCATACTGTAGTTGTGTATTTTTTCCTCTCAAGACCACACTGTGTCCATAGATGATTCACTATATAACTACTGTCGTTCATTGTACAGTGCACCATGCAAAACTGAACAAAACTTCATTTCTCCACATCAGTATATGTTACAAAAACAATACAGAATAAATTAAAAAAATACTGTACATGGATTTTGTAGACTGGGGTTTAGAGCAGAAGATTGTGTGGATACAACAACAAGTGCTTTGTGTTGTCATCCTTGTATGGTCCCATACGTTGGCGAAAAAATTAGTTCTCTGCATGTAAACCATCGCACCTGGGATACACCCAGGTGGAGCAGTGGGCAGCTATGTAAGTGCAATTAGGGATTGGGTGTCTTGCTCAGAGACACCATGACATATGGGAATGGCTGGGGATTGAACCTGGGACTTTTGGGTCCTGAGTTGGCTGCCCTACCTCTACCCCATCTTCTTCATATGTTTGTGAATGTTCATACATGGACATATAAAACACATGCATGTACTGCACATACATACACAATACACACAACTAGGTATGCATAATGTTGGATTTTTGGCCGATATGTTAAAGCTTATTCGGCTGATAACCGATGTGAGGTCCTCCCGAGTATACTGGAGCCCTAATAGCTTGTGGGATTAAACTGTTGCATAATCTGGTGGTTCTGGTCCTCAGGCTGTGGTACCTCCTGCCAGAGGTCAACAGAGTAAACAGTCCATGTTGTGGGTGGGAGTTGTCTCTTGATTTTATTGTCTCTGGTCAGACAGCACCTCAGACCAATGTCCTGGATGGATGGGAGGGGTGTCTTGATGATCTTCTCCACCGTTCTCGCCACCCTCCTCAAATCCTTCCAGTCTGCAGCTGGGCAGCTTCTTCCCAAACTGAGCTGCAGCTCATGATGCTCTCCATGGTTCCTCTGTAGAACGTGATGAAGTCATGGGGTGGGAGGTGTGATCTCTTCAGCCTACGGAGGACGTCCAGATGCTGCTGGGCTTTCTTCACTACGGCCCAGTGTTTCTTGTCAAGACAGCTGATTGGTGATGTGCACCCCCAGAAACCTGGTGCTCTCCACCACCTCCACCTCTGTGTTAATATCTACCCCAGTGTGTTTTAGTTGCTAAAGACAAATAAAGAATGTCACCTTTTTTTTTTTTACAAGTCTACACAAAATAAATTCTCAGTGAAGCTAAAAAAGAAATCAAGAAAATCACGACCTTCGTGTTCAGCCTTTTCACAATTTGAAGGTAAATGCCATTTGTTTCTTACCTTTTTTTAAAAAGCTTCAGATCTATATTGTCAAACAGTAGCCTTGTCAGAAACCTTTTTGCTTTAACAGTCAAAGCCATGGTCCAATCATTGTTGTTTTAGAGGTGACTTCCTGGCAGAAATGCACAATAAAATTCAAACCTGTTTTCAAAAATGTAAAATTGATAATGTTTTCATTTAATGGAAATACCATTCATTTATAAATAAGTAATGGGCTTCTCTGTCCATTGCCGTGATATATAAGAGTAGCTTTTTAAGGAAAAACAAAACTACTGCTTTTTGTGTTTTATCTTTATTGTTTTTTCTTCAGCGTAAGTCTAATTGTACAAGTTTGCAGTCAAGACAAGGTTTATTCAGTCTGCTGCAATCAGCTGCTACACAATGTATAAAAATGTGCATGTGGACTGTCTTTCCTCAGTTTTCTCCATCAACAAAACGTTTATGATCACATTTCATTACTTTGTTGATGTGTACAATTTTTGCTATCCCAATATAGGAAGAGCTGAAGTAAAACCGTTACTACGCAGCAGCTAACAGCTTTGCATTCCCGTTGTTAAATGTCCCTTTTATATTTTGACAATAAAATACAAGGCACTTGTAAACTTGGAGTACCTGTACACATCAGACAGCTGTAAATGCACTGGCATCCCTGCTGGTTCCATCGCTCTCTCTCTCATTGTTCTTCCTGCTGATGCTGGTTTTTTGTCACGTTCTTCTCCAAGTTTCCACCATTTTCTCAGGATTAAACGCAAAAAACTGGTTAAAATCTTCATCAGAAAATGGTTCAAACGTAGAGATTAAAGCCTTGCCTGAAGAAAGGAGAGTTGCAACACTCAGACTTTTTATGGGCTGCGTTGGAGAAAATGTGGGTGGGGCCACTGTTTGTGTGTTGTTGTTGTTGTTGTGATGGAAAAATTAGATTTTTTTTATTTTTTTTTTATTTTTTATTTTTTAACATATGGGTGAAAGAAGAAGAAATGGAGGCCAGGTTTAGTAATGCCGTGGGGGGGGGGGGGGGGGGGGGGGGGGGGGGGGGGGGGGGGG
>JARVGV010000645.1:4261183-4275655 GCA_031762435.1 Hypsolebias longignatus | reverse complement strand
ACCCACACACGTTTTTTCCATAGAAGTACTGATAAAAGAAAATGAAATTTTCTCAACACATATTCTATGTTTATGTGAGGATCCATATATTTATGTGCTCCTCCGTGCGCCACCCCTCCCTCTGCTCTCCTTTATGTCTGACAGATCCTGAAGGTTATATCATGTCTGGACATCTAATCAGGCCAAGTCTTGAGGCTGAATATGTTGTGCCCTCCCCATTCTCAAAACCCACCCTGTTTATTCTGAACCTGCTATTATATATTCAAGCCTTTGTCCAGTCTCTGCTGTGATAAGTGAGCATGACCTTGGAAAATAAAAAAGCTGAGGAACAATTTTTTTTTTCACGATTTTAATCCCTTTTTTTGTAGCATCTGTTCAGTAGGTTTGGCTGTTTTGTACATTGAACTTGTCCATGTCCGATGAGAACTTGTATTAAAGCATTTGAAATGCACATAATCTATTAAAGGAAAAAACAAAAACAAAGACTGTATTGAATTAGCATGTCGTCATAAAAGCTCTTTTTGTTTTAGCTCTCCCTTATTTGCTGTAAATATAAAACCACAAACTTCCACAAGATCTCAGGCCCATTTATTGTTTTATGGTGCAAAATCTATTATTGGTGTTCATTCAACCTTTATTTAGTCAGGTTAATCCCATTGAGCCTCGAGGACTCGTTTACAAGAGAGACCTGGTGTGTGTGGTTCTCTGGTGAAAACAAAGACTTAACCTTAATTTTTGACTCTGCATGGAACTGTAACCAGTAAACACTGTTTCAGCTTTACTAACTGGAGCACCACCGTTAGGAACGAGAACACTTCTTAGGGTAGAGATACCACATTGCAAGATCAAACATCAATTCTGTACTGAAGGTGTGACCCTTTCTGTGAAAGTTTCTCTCAAACTGTGCAAACTAAATGCCCCAAAGCAGAACAAAGTCACCAAATCTGGTTGTTAAGGGACACCCATTCAGATTTTTACATTTTCCTAAAGGAAGCGCTGACACATAGGTCGCTTGTCTGACTGCATAACTTTTTTTAACCTCTATACATGGTTGTCTCAATCATTTTTGGTCCCTCAGACTCCAAAGTTAGCATGCACTTTTGTAGTGACAGTTTTTTCTTCAATGCAGTGCTGCATCACAAGCCAGAGCCACTAAAACACGTGTCATTAATCCCCCTTCACCGTATCTTACATCTTACCTATAAGACTAATTCTTCTCAAAGCAGTGAATTTACTTAATACTGTATACTGATTGTAATAAAGCACCATTCAACCAAGCAACATGATTTTATAAATACACAAAGACTATAATGAATGTATGATAAACAGTTAATGTATTTAAAAGGGTTTCCATTGGCTGTATTTTTGACATCAGTTTATTTCTGCCCCTAACTTTTGCTTCCTGCATATAAACTTGATATTAAGGCACAGCTTTCGCTGGAGCGGTTCGCAGCCGAGTGTGATGTGGCGGGGGTGAGGATCAGTTCCTCCAAATCCAAGGCCATGGTCTTGAGCCGGAACAGGGTAAAGTGCCCTCTCCGGGTCGGGGAGGAGGTCCTGCCCCGAGTTGAGGACTGTATCTAGGGGTCTTGTTCATGAATGAGGGGAAAACGGAACGTGAGATCGACAGGCGGATAGGTGCGTTGTCTGCAGTGAAGCGGGCGCTGAACCGGTCTGTCGTGGTGAAGAGAGAGCGGAGTCAAAAGGCGAAGCTCTCAATTTACTGGTCGATCCACGTTCCTACCCTCATCTATGGTCATGAGCTTTGGGTTGTGAGCGAAAGAACGAGATCTTGGATACAGGCGGCCAAAATGAGTTTTCTCTGCAGGGTATTTGGCTCTCCCTTAGGTGAGAAGCTCAGTCATCCAGGAGGAACTCAGAGTAGAGCTTCTCCACATCGAGAGGAGCCAGTTGAGGTGGCTCGGGTTAGGATGCCTCCTGGACGCCTCCCTGGTGAGGTGTTCTAGACACGTCCCACCAGGAGGAGACCCATGGGAAGACCCAGGACACACTGGAGGACTGTTTCTCAGCTGGCCTGGGAACGCCTTGGGTTCCCCTGGAAGAGCTGGCCCAAGTGGCTGGAGAGAGGGAAGTCTGGGCCTCCTAACTTAGGCTGCTACCCCCGCGACCTGACCCGATAAGCAGAAGAAAGTGGATGGATGGATTAAGGAACAGAAAACACATTATGGGCAGTTTGATCATGTTAGTCTCATCCAGCGTCTCTGAATGTTGAAAATATCAACAGAACAAAAGTTCCTCTTTTCTAAAACATACTCTATTCAGGCAAGAATGACCACGAGAAAATCAAATGTTAACAGACAAAGCTGCAGATGGTAGTATTTTTTTAGTTATTTTTTTAGTGAAAAGTGTTTTGGGAATGGAAAGCGAGGGCGTTTGACCCTTTGCTGAAGAGAACCCTCCCCTCTACATCTGTCCTCGTTGCAGTGACGCAGCAGTACTTGTTTCTGGTCAGTAGATGGCGAACTTTGTTCAGCTTCTTCTGCTTCCTGCTCACTGAAGCTTGCTTGCTCACCCATGACTTGTGAAAGTGCTTTGGGGTAAGCCTCCCCAACCCATCATCCTGCACCCCCCTCCCCCAAGCCCTAACCCCTCCCCTACCCACACTTCCCCAGCCTCAACACCCCTCTGAGCACCCCTTCCATCTTTGCCATCTCCTCCATCACCCGCACCCCCCTTCTCCATCCAGGAGGCAGAGTCACTGAGGTGGCAGTTCTAACAAGCTGCCGGGGACCGCACTGCTCAAATGAGGCAAATCAAAGAGAGAAGGGGGAGTTGAATCGGTAGCACCATGAACCCCCTGCAGAGAACAACCACTCTGATGAATATGAAATTAATTTGTATTACTTGACATGATAAGCCCAAGGATAAGCCTGTGCTCAGTCGACATCTTTACCTTAACATCCATCATGCATTAACAGATTTATACAAGAACGTCTGCCAAAACCTAAACCTGACCAACAGGAAGCTGATGGTTTTTGTGCTAATTTTAGAGCACCAGAGGATTAGCATCTGTTGTAAAGCAGGTGAAGGGTGCATCACATGCTCCGGTATACTTTCCAAAAAACAAAATGTATACTGTAAAGCATGCAAGAAAGATGGAGGAATCAGTTTTACATTCACTGACTGATGGATTGAAATAAGTGCTCCTGTATCAGTTGCTCTCTCTCTGTCAAGATCCTCTTCCTTCAGTCTCTCTGCACTGTCCTGATTTGTTGTTTTTGTGACACCGTGCAATCTCATTGGGTCGTCACCAGGGTTTGTCAGGCTTGGGATAAAACTGCACCCGTTTTATCCATTTAAACAAATAAATGAACAAATGAATGGACAAAAAAAAAAAAAAAAAACTTTCTGGTCCTTCAGCAGTTTGGGTCGGACACTACTTTAGCAAACATTCAACAATGTGAGAGTGACCATGAATGCCCCACACATGCACAAGTGCACATGCAGATACCCTTATGTGGCATCTGCACGCTTCATTTAACTCATACAGATGCAGGGCTTTATGGCTTCCTTAAAGCCAGAAAACAAGGAAGTGCACAGAAATTGTAAAAGCTCGTGTTATCCTTTATGCTCACAAATGCTCTTGGCATGAAGAAGAGCCATTGAAATTGCTCATCCAAGAGAGAGGGGAATGGCAAACGTTGTGTATAATAATGTGAATTGTAATGCCTCAGTTTTATGCCCCTATTTTCTCTTTATATGTGTGCAGTGTGAACCGAGATTTCACAATGACTGTACAATTAAAAACAAAATAGTGCCATTCACACAGAAAAGACTGTTTCATGAAATAGGTTCTTTTCTTTTTTCCCCCTTGGTGTTTTTAAGGCCTCCGTGAGCACGAAGAATTGAAAAGTCAGTGTAGCTTACGCGTGGAGTGCTGTTATTATTTATTTCCTGAGAGATGTTCTTTTGGCAGGCTTGCATTTGAATGAACAGAAGTTATTTAAACGTAATGAAGCCTGCTTGCACGTTTCTCCTTTTGTACATCCAAAGGGCCTACGTTTCTGCAGGTACATGAACGCTTCTTGCGTTCTTTAAAACCAGGTGACCTCCGTTTTTAATAATAATCTTGAAAATTTTTTTTTTTTTGCAAAAGCGAAAATCAGATTAAAATAAGATGACTTGTGTTGTTTAGAGAGAGGCTTTCTACAAATGTGCAGCGTTGCACTTTCTTTCAAACCTGCTGAAAATACAACTGAATCTGAGAACTCCGAATTTCGCCTGTGACCTTTTTTTCCAAACAGGAAACGAGTTGGACTCGGGTTTAGTCTGCTTTGTGACTGCATTAACCTGCACTGCATGCATTAGCCTTCAGAAGAAATCCACAAGCAAAGGTGTGTGTCAGACTGTCTTCACTTCTTGGTTGTCTGATGAACTTCTCATGCTTTGCTTCAGCACCAGTCATGACACACCTCAGTCATGCTTTGAGAAAGTTCTCTTCAATAAAGCAACATGTGTCAAGCAATGGCAACAAGATAATATTTTAAAAAGTGGCACCTTGTTGACTTGCTAATTTTGGCTGGCAAGTCATTTCCTCAGTGCTTTATGTCTCCACACTGGCTGCTGGGGGTGTTTTTTCTTTTGTAGTTCCTGAGTGGACACAATAAAAGCAATTTCTGCACAAAGCCACTCGAACATGGAGTGATCGGACAAAACGGATTGGAGGAAAATCTGGGCCACGGCAGAATCCAGCGTGCTCCTCTGCTAACCTCCGCTCGAACAAACACAGCAGCCATTTCCTCCGTCCGTCCCTCGAGCCCCTCGCCACTTGCTGAAGACCCAGTTCAGGCTCCAGCAGCAGAGCTGTTCTGACGTCTGCTATTTCTTATCTTCTTTCACATTGTGGTGAAACAGCATTTTTTTAAAAAAAAATCTTAACTTCCTCCAACATGTGTATAAAATGCTTTTTCCAAGTTAATTGATTTGAACAGTTACATTTGATACATGCAAAAATATGCCACATCATTTTGTTAAGGCTGTTTGATTTAATATCTTCAACTTTAAAGTAATACAAAAAATAATATATATATATATATATATATATATATATATATTAGATGCGATTTTATTAAAATGAGTTCTTACATTTTTAGTTTAATTAAAAATAAACTTGTGAATTATATTGTCCTAATATATTTTTCTCTGGCATTTGCAGTTTATTAAGAAACCTCTGAGAGAAATGATGTGTTTTATGTACAGGTGTTTGGCATCTGTTAACCTGCTGAGGGAGCTGAAAGATGCTGTTGTGTTTTAGCAATGGCCGAACTGCAGAAGTCCAAACAGACTAAATCCCTGCCACGTCATTAACCGGTGAAAACTGTCATGACATATAAGATAAAATGATAAATTCTGCAATGATATAATTTGCTATCAGTCTGGATTAAATGGTGTTTTAATAATATTCACTTCAGTTAATTCCGTTTTTTTTACAATAACCAAAATATGACAGCAATAATTTAATGCCTTTGTGTTTTTGGTCATTTGTGAGAATATTTACCTTTTTTTGCTCATAGTTGCATAATTATTCATATAGAAACCATTTTTTAAGCATGTTTGAAATTGTTATTTTTTTCGTCTATGATGGAATAAAAATGTTGTACACACCCTGACATGGTGGACTGTCTGTGAAAAAGAGGGATTTTTTTTTTCTTTCTGTTTTTGTTCCCTGGTCAATCTTTAATTTTAATCTATTCAATTCAGTTTATTTATGTAGCACCAAGTCACAACAGAAGTCATCTCCAGGTACTGAACAGAAATATTAATACATAAAATAACAATTTAACATTACATTATTTATCTTATTTGTAAAATAAATAAACGTATTATTGTCCTTTTATGTATTTCTGTTCCCGCCTACCATTTTTTCTCAGCTGCTCTGATAGCCATGAACCTTGTCACTCACATTTTCCATCACCTTCGGTCTGTGGAGCGTAAGCGACTCCTGGAAATGGCCACTGAAGCGGATGCGAGGGTCTGACAGAGTCACAAAGCAAGCTCAAAAAGAACACAAACACACACATGTAAGCATCAGTGTGGTCTCCACAAGCCCAAGCTTCAGACCTGCTGTAGCACACGACAGCAACAACAGAAACACACGTCTGACAGAAAACATGGCAGTGAAGTTCCATCCCATCTGAGGTGATCCGACTGAGCAGATGAAAATGGGAACACTTGACAAAAGCACTTATTTGCACGGACTTTTTTTTTTTTTCTCCTTTCAAAGTATTTTGTGCAGGAACTTGGTAAGAGGAAAACCATGTTTTCTTGTGAGCTCTGGTGAAAGAGAGCAGAAAACAAGGAAGAGGAGAGTGTTCTGAAATGTTTGATTCTCAGACGGCAGGAGCCATCTCACCGGCTCGGGGTTCTGTCAGCTCAGCCGTGGTTCTGTTCATGTGTGTTTCTTTTGGTGCTTTTTTTTTTTTTTTCCCAGCTTCTGGGATTCTTTGTTCTTTCAACCTTAAACCAACATTGTTTTTTTTCTGCTTACGTTCAAGGCTGGAATGATTGGCTGAGACAAAAAGGGGATCTCATTCATGGCCTTTCAGCCAGCTGTCATTTACATTTAGTTACACATTATTTTCCTCAACTAACTGTTTTTCTTGATGCTTTTTGTTACATACACATTGTTGGGTTTGTCATCTTTTTATACTAATAAAAAATTAATTTCCTCCCACTCCTATCTACCCATAAATGTCTCAGTGAACAACATAATCACTTGTTCTTCAGGCATTAATTGGGATTTAATTGCCCCAATTACTTCATTATCTCGTACATGATTAAGATAATTAGCTTAGTGTTAAATACTGTGACTTTTTTTTTTTCCTCTAAGACGGGATGAATTCCCCCTGATTAGTTAATGAGATTAATTATTTCTCACTGATACATCAGGTATAATTGCGCAAATTCCCACCTGTAATTCCACTTTTCACATCATTAATGAAAAGTCACTATAGTAAATGAAGACATGCGTGTGTTTCTTTTATTATCAGGTAATTAATTACAGGTAATGTGTCTGACAGTTTAAATGTAGATATTTCCTGTGTGTTAGTTAAAATTTAAAAAAGGTGCTACATTTCCCTTCATTTTCAGATTGTTCGTCTAGATTAAAGTTGGGGAGGAACATTTTTGTTCAGATTTGTACAGAAAAAAATGTATTTTTTCACCTAACACGCATAATTTTTCAGGTATCTTTCCTCTGATTGGACATTGTCCCACTCAGATTGTAATTGCTCGATATGCATGGAAGTGAGTTTGAAAAGTGACTTAATATCTGTCTCCCTGATGAGTTTGAAATAGATATTAGGTCCATTTCACAGAAACTGTAGCTTGAATAGAGTCAGCATGCGTTGAATAAAGCTGGATCAATCAGCATGGTTAGCCTTTAGTGGAATTTAACCATTGGGAACATAACAGCCTAAGTTCAATATGGGATGCAGTTGGAAAATCTGTCCGTGCTGAAATCAGGAGACGTCTTGCAGCTCTGTCTGTGTTTCTGTTGCCTTCGCTTCTCCACCCTCTGTCTTTCTGTCTGTGTGTTGGCACCCAGTGGGTAGAGTCAGTTTTACTGTCACTACCTGTGAAATTGCATTCCACCAAGATGGATGCTTTCTCTTAAATTCATGACATCCAGGGAAGCACAGTCACCCCAAAACTGTTTAATATGGATGCCGTCGTGGCGGACTCACACACACACACAAACACACACACACACACATTTCTTTTTTCACATTTGAACTCAGAACATGCACAAAAAAACCCACATAGACATGAATGTGCCCGTGCATGCTCACAAACGCACACGTTTTTTTTTGCCCCAAACACAATGCATGGCTGGTGTTTCGTTCCTGCTGATGATGAAGAGCGGTAGTGACAGTGCTGCTCTCAGTAGGGTTGATGCATTACAACACAGCGCTGCCATGTTGTGTAAATTTTCTGTCTCTCCTCATTGAAAACACGGAGGCTTCTCATCTAGAAAGTATTCAAGCGCACGTTAACTTTTTCTCTACACCTCTGATGCTTCCTTTCTGGAGTTCCACAGGGGGGTCTCGTGCAGGGCGGACCAGCCGCCCAGACTGACGTTGAGAGGAGCCTTTAGGCTTCAGTGCTCACCTTTTTGTTGTGCAGACTCTAAAATTCAGTAGAACATGATGGTAGTTCCAGTATTAAAATGTTTGATGAATCAACCTCACAAAGTTCTGCATCTAAACGAGTGGACATGTTGCTGCTGTAGTCAACTGTAGATGTTGTCACCATACAATACCACTTTATTTATGTAGCACTTAGCGACAAGGTGCTGCACAAACAGAAAAACAGGCAACACAAAAAGCAAATTACAAAATGAAGTAAAATCAGAATATAGATGTAAAAATGTTGCAGATAATATAACGACTCAGCTGTGTGAAGCAAACAGGTTCAGACACAGATCATCTGGTGTTGAAAGCTACAGTTTTTAAGCGGGCTTTGAAAACCGAGAGGGGGTGGGGGCTGTCTGACGAGCAGAGGTAAGTCTTGGACTTGCGACAGAGAAGACCCTGTCACCTCTGCATTTAAGACGAGTTCCTGGAACTGTGAGAAGTAACTGGTCCACTGATCTTACTGGCTTATACCGCAAATAGTAATTAGACTGATCTTAAAAAAAAAATTGCATAATGCACAGATTCTCTGACTTGAAACCATGAAACTGGATTTCCCGTGAAACTTGAGCTGTGACTTCTGAGGTAAATGGAACGCGGCTTTTATTTGCACTGCCAAAAGCAACTACAGGGCGGTGGTGATGGATTGGTGGTCCACAGGTCAAAAGGGCAGAGGAGATCCACAGTTGATGGGTTTGTGGGCTGCAGCTACAGAAATGTACCGATTAATAAAACAACGCGGAGCACAGATAGGCCTCTGAGGGCAGCAGTGGTCCTCCTCTCCTTTCCTTTCCCCTTCAACCCTCCCCTCACTCATCCACTGTTACCCTAATATAACCAAGACACGGATCCCCAAGAGTCCTTGGGATTGTGGTCCAAAGGGAAGGTGGGGGATATGCATGTGTGTGTGTGTGTGTGTGTGTGTGTGTGTGTGTGTGTTGGGGGTCATCATTATTTTTCTTTGGGGCTTTGTTTTCCTTTTCAATGCAATGCTACAGCACACAACCACCACCCTGCTCCTTGTGTGTTTAAGGCCAGCAGGGCGGCCCACGTGCACATTTGCTAACAAACAAAAAAAAAAAAAAAAAAAAGCTGTAGTATTTTCTCCTGGCACCTTTGAACAATATAACAGTCAGACACAGCTCTTTGCACAAACATGGATACAGGAGAAGCGAGTGCATGTGGTCTCTTTTAGGAATCTCTCCACAGACAGTCTGCTTGAACAGTGTTGCAACATTTCATTCCCTCCGTGCACGTTGGGTTGAGCTAAACTTAGGCGCCGTGCGATAGCTGCAGGTTGCATGGAGTTTCTACACCTTGTTCTTTGGCGAGTGGGGAGAAGAATCAGAGTGTAGAAAAGAGGGTTCTGCTCAGAGGGGGGTTCAGAGGACAGGTTCTGTGTAATCCTATGCTAAATTCAGCATCAGATCTTTAGGGGAGTGGCGTAAAAACCAGTATGTTTTTCTTGTCTTTGCTTTTCCCGCAGACCTAAAAAATGATGATAGCACATGGCTTTGCAGCTATCTCACCCTCAAGGCAAAACGTATGAGGCTGCCAGGCGGCGTTAACTCTTCCTCTTCCTCAAGACAGCTAACCCCCCTCCAAGGATGCTGATGTCTGGAGAGGGAATGAGTGGAAATTTGGTCTGGAGTGGGGATGGGTTTGGGTGGGTGGGCGTGATAAATGGAGAAAAGGGAGGAAAAATGGGTATGATTCCAAAAAAAAAAAAAAAAAAAAGTGCATTGTGTCCCCTTGTTCTTTGTAGAACATTTAGCTTTGACCCTCCTTCTCTATTCCCTCCCACAGCCCCCCCCCCACCCTCCACCAAACCCATACACAACACAGAGAGGGTCCAGGATATGCGCAGGACACAACAGCCGCCTTTTCTGTGTGTTTTCTGCACAGATGCATGTGATGTATATCTTCACTGTGTATATGTGCACACGGTTGCAACAGGCAGACACTGAGGGAGGAGAGAGCACAACAGAGTGACAGGAGGGAGTGAGGGAGGAAGAGAGGGGGAGGCAGAATCAGACTGAAACAGGAAACAGGAGGGGGGGGGGGGCTTTATATGTTGGTTTCATGTTTATGGTGCAGAAAAATGTTTCCCTTTTGATATTTTTCCTCCAAGTAAAGTGAAAAGACAGAGTAGCTACTTGTGGTGAACTTGTGTGCAGCTGCAGACCAGTGACTGTTGTACTGGGCAGACTGGAGGCGACCCGGGTAAGTTTCCTTCTTTCTCTCCCTCTTTATGCTGCTGATTATGATGCTGCTGATTGATTGGTGCGTGCGCGGCTGTGGATTATCACGGGCGCGCTCGTCACCAGGTACCTGATGATGAGAGGAGGGAGAGGGGAGGGGTGGGGGGAAGGAGAGGTGGGGGCTGGAATTAGATGAGCATGGCCGGCGCGCACATCACCCGCAACTCACTGACTCTCTTTCTGATTTCTGTTTACTCTGCTGTTGCACATTTGTGCACAGCTTGTGCAAACACAAAACAAAAAAAGGAAGAAAAAAAAATTGATTTTGTGCATTTGTGTGTATTTGTGCATCATCTCCATGCGCACGTGCGTTCCCAGCCGGCACATGTTGCCAGCCCTCTCCCTCAGTCGAGCCGGCGTGTGCTGATGAGGCCACGGGGAGGGGTTTGCTGATAAAGGAAAAAGCCAGAGGGGCCTTTTTTTTTTTTTTTTAGTAAATATGCAGATGAGGGGCATGTACAAATGGGAGGGGGCTCGACGTGAACGCGTGCCACACGCTTTTACTGTGTATGTGTTCTCCGTGGGGATCCTGATCCTCAGCAGATGCCAGCGCTTGGTGTGATCTTTGTTTAGAGCATCCTCTGACAAAGAACCAGACAAGTGCACATGAGAGCTGGGGAGGGAAAGAGTGAACAGATCAAATGTGAAAAATACAGTTAAAGAACGAATGTGGGGGGGTAAAACTGCAAAACTGCTCCGGGGCATATTTTCACCCCAATGACAAGCCGTGATGATTGCTGTTTTGCCCCCATCCCTCCTCCCTTCTGCCTCCCCAGACGTTTTTCTAATTCATTTGCATGTCAAAGCAGCGGAGGCCACTGCACAGATTAGTATGAGATGACATAATGATGTAATGAATTAAATGCTCCTGTTTAAGCTCTGCACTTTGCTCTGCAAGGAGGCAGGACAGTGAGCTAAGGAGGAATTAACGAGGGGGGGGGGCAGAGGCTCTGTTGTGTGTTTGTGTAGTCTGTAAATACATTTTAAACATGGGATCGCTCCTATTTGATAAAACTAATCGTATGTTTTTTCTTTTAGTTTGCCCCATTGTTGCTACTTTTTAAATTTAGCCTTTTATCACAATTTAATGTTCATATTTGCTTTGTTGAACTGATCTGGTCAAAAGTCAGTGTTTGAAATTATTGTGATGAATAAGGATGCAGCTACTAACTCTAATTGTCATAATAATCTAGTTGTCACATTTGTGCTGTTTTATTTAAGTACACCAGTGACACTTTGTTTGTAGTAACTGGAAAGAAGAAAAGATCATTTAAATATCCGATGTAAAACAATATTTTTTCTAATTTAACTCTCTTTGTGAGTAAAATTTTAAAAATCATATTTTTGCTTGGAAAAAGGTGAGCTCATGTGTTTTAAATATCTTAACAAAACATTTGAAGAATGTTAGAATAGAATTATTGTTTTGTTAAATGCACGTGATAATCCATTTCATGCAGTTGTGTTTTGGCCTCTGTGGAGAAACACCTGCTGTGTGACACAAGCTGGAGTTTTTAATTCCCATCGTGTTGCAGACGTGCACGTTTTACATTTTACTCCTCGCACTGCTTTCTTGTTCTGCACTGATTTGCAGATTCAGTTTATATATTTTTTTGTTGTCTCTTCCACATCTTATAAAGAATTGACTTTAAAATCCCTGCTTGATGAAGACATGATGATGCATATGACGGCAGTTGACAGATTGAGTTAGAGAAACAAAAGTTAATCTGAGTTAATAGTTACAATTTGACAACAGAATTTGAAACTGAGCAGAAATATTTAAACCCTCATCGTTTATTTAAGATTACCAGTAAAGATTTTAAAAAATAAAACCTGTCCCTTGTTGCTGCTGGAGCCATGTCCAGGCGGGTGTGGCCGTGTGGAGTCAGCTGGCTGGTGCAGAGGGTAATGAGTATGCACCGTGACAGCTGGGATAAAGTGTATGGATGTGTTTGGTGGGAGTAATCAGCTGCAGACCATGGGGTGCACGAGGGTGATGTGAGGCTTTATGACTGCTGCGCATTCACAAACACACACACACACACACACACACACACACACACACACACACACACACACTGAGGTCCACTGGGACTTCATGCTTCACCTCACCCCTGTACTGGACATAACCCGAGCTTCTCAGCTTGTTTCTTCTTTTTGGCTTCAGTAGAATAAATTTGTCAGTATATCCAGTGCTTTCTCAATATTATGTTTTTTTTTTTTTAATTCAGCGTCCGTGATTCAAATGTACTTACAAAAAAATGTTAGAAGAAAATAAGAGACACATGATTACATTTTAAATTGTGTTTAACTACAATACAAATACATAAAGCTGCATTTTCTGAACAGAGATGAACTAGTTAGTTTGTTAAACGTCCCTCACTGCAAAACGTTGAACGTGTTCTTTTAAATAAACAATTTTCCAACATTGCAGAAGAAAATGGAAAAAAAAAGTGGCATCATGCATTTCTCTTGGTGGTGCAGTAATTACATTACTGAACAGATTTTCTTTGTTCCAAACCACATCTCCATTCAGGTTTTCAGAGCCCGTGGCTGCAGTACTTTACAAATAATTGACACAAACTGGGCCCTCCCGGCCAGTGAAATTGAACACACTAATAAATGCATAAAGGGAAAAATAAATATTGATCACCTGGTATATGAGAATAACATAGCTTGGATTTGATTTCCATAGTTTGTGGGTTATTTGTTGCATGTGATTGAGGGGCGGCACATTTGTCTGCAAATATTCAGCACACAAAAAAAAAGTTTTCTGACGGAGACGAAACAAGGAATTATTTAATTTGGACTTTTAATAACTCTTCTGAATGTGTATATCTGTGTGTGTGTGTGTGTGTGTGTGTTAAATGAATGTTTGATAGAATTGCATGTGTTGGAGTTGGAGCCCTTGACTTGAACTCTTTGCCCCGTCGTCAAGTTTGTTTTCTTTTCTACAACAAGAAGAATAGGTGGGAAAGAGGATTATTGGTATTGATCTACCCCGGAGGATCATTAGGCATCACTATCAATTCACAGCTCCGACCACACAGCCTGAGCCCGCGCAGACATTGCCAATTTGTCCCTATTAGAGAATGCAGTTTCAGAGTGTCTGATGTAAGAGGCTGATCAGGCCGCACCGCAGAGCAGCCCTCCGGGGCCTGCTTCAGGCCTGACCTCTTGCTTTATTTCCAAATTTACAGAATACACAACTCGAGAAAAAGTTTTTTTTTAAAACACCCTTTTTTATTTTGTTTTGCATTGAATTATCTATTTGAAACTATGCTTAGGGCAACAAAGAAATTCAGATGTTTTTAGATCCTGTCCACTTCCTGCCAGTGTCTTCCTCTACATTCCCATATTTACCGATGGGTCATTGGCACTGTAGTGGGATACTTCAGTGAGGCTTAGCCAGCCTGGCCACTTATCTATGTAAGCTGGCTGTTCTACACTAAAGCTGCGAGATCCGTTGTCACTGACTTTAACCCTCTGCTGGGTTCAGGTGTGCAGGGAACTGCACCGCTCACTGCTTCTCCACGCCATGATGGGCGGTAGATGCCAGCAGGCAGCAGTTGTTCAGTTAAAACACGTGTGCAGTCCATTTAGGATTATGTTTTCGCGGAAGGAAGCTGCTGCCTTCCTTCAGGTGTTCCCACCGTGACGCAACTCGCGTGGAAGATCTGGCAGTTGTTTTACGCCAGATGCCCTTCCTGATGCAACCTGGGCTCAAACCTGCGGCCACAGGATCGCTGACCACTGCGCTACCGGCGCTCCTCACTCAATATTTTATATTCATTGAAGATATATTACACACCTCTACGTTTTGTATGTTATGAAACTATGATAAACTTTGTTCATAAGTTTGCATTCAACATTTAAAAACTTGGTTTGCCCAAGGTTTTCTTGCTGTATTTACATGAGTTAAACAATCTGGAACAAAAAACTGGTGTTTTTATTGCCACCAATAATAGTGTTTACATGTTAATTTTTTTTTCATTTTTTTTCATTTAACCTTTATTTATCCAGGTTAGTCTCATTGAGCCACGAGAACTCATTTTCAAGAG
>JARVGV010000645.1:4068089-4081294 GCA_031762435.1 Hypsolebias longignatus | reverse complement strand
AGAGACTCGGAGTAGAACCGCTGCTCCTCCACATCGAGAGGAGCCAGTTGAGGTGGTTCGGACATCTGGTAAGGATGTTCTCTGGGCGCCTCCCCAGGGAGACACTTTGGGCATGTCTGACTGGAAGGAGACCCCGGAGAAATCCCAGGACATGCTGGAGAGACTATGTCTCTCTGTTGTCCCATGGGAACGCCTTGGAGTCTTCCCAGAATAGCTGGAAGAGGTGGCTCTGCTCAAGCTGCTGCCCCTGAGACCTGACTTCAAAACGAGAGGAAGATGATGGATGGATGGATGGATGGATGGATGGATGGATGGATGGATGGATGGATGGATGGATAAACAAAAACAGGAAGTGGGGATGTCAATACTGACACTAAAGTTAAACCAAAACCAGCATCAAATCAAAGATAGTTTGAAGAAAACCAAAGAAAGACACTTATGCCGTATCAAACTAAACCATTTCCACCTAGACAGTTTTGTCTAAATACAGAACACTGATTACTCCTTATTAAGTAAAACATGTTAACAATATGGCACAGGCTATACTCCTCGTATTGGCCAGAAAATTGATACGATGTATGAACAACAAAGTCATTGTTCTAACCTATTCCGAACGCCACAGTCTTCTGAATATCTCAATGAAAATGATTAAGGGGACAAATTATATTTCCCCTCGTGCATCACCTTGACTGACTGTAGCGTGCTCATCCATTCCATCTTTGTCTGACTCAAGATGCTGCGTCTATGTCAGCCAGGCTTTTGATGTTTTAAACATTATCATTAATAATGTTTTCAGAATCAGAATTAATTACGTTGCTCCAGTGTCCTGTTCTCTTCAACTTACGGAGAGGCATGAATAAATCAAGACTAACCACATTTGTCTTGAAACTTTGAGGTCAGGAATTGGTATAAAAAATGTTACGGTGTCTGTCGCTTATGATCATTAGTAACTGAGCAAAAGATGAATGATGTGCCAAACGGCACCAAAATATACATGCACATAATATAACATGTATGTATCACTTGAGCGTTCATCAATATGATGAAATTTAAGTGAAAAGTTCTGCTGCAAATCTACAATGCATGAGTTTTCAGCCCAAATGACAACAGCACCGTGCAGAGATGTCAATGATTTGTTTCAACAAAATATAAAATATTGGAACTGTCGGGGTGTCCGCTCTGTGATGTCCTTTACTGCAGGATGTGGCAACTTTTGAATGAATTTGGATCAGTTGCCAGAGAAGTATTTTTGCAACTTCCAGATGTTCTGTTATCTATAATTCCCAGCTCTGTTCTGAGAGGTTAAATGGGCTGGAAAGTTCCTGTCCAAGTCCTGTTATACTCATCAAGCTCAGGGAAATGTAATTAGTGCCTTTTTGAGCTCACATCGCTTAGCAACTCACCCCTAAACAAAAACACGAATAAAAGTCCCTTTTCTTTTAGCCACACCTCCTATAGATCAAACACCTCCTCTGGAGTGGCTCTGACCATATCCATGCTTAAGGGGCCCTGTAATCTGAAGACAGGACGAGGAATGTATGAAGCACCCAAGGAAACATGAACTGCTATTTTCCCACAAGTATGAAAAAATAGCAACTATGTCTCTGGAATCTTTCTGACGCAGTCGGTTAGTGGGATGACTTCTGTACATTTGGGATTTGGACAAGGGCACAGGCCATGGTGTTGTTAAAGTGTTTGGCTTAAAAGATCTAAGATGGGCCTGAAAATGAAAGTACGCTGCTGATGAAGGTAAAATCTGTTAAAGAAAACCAGAGGAAAACAAAAACATAAGAGAAGCTGCTGGGAAGCCCCAGCAGGGAGCAACGAGTTGTTCCTGATTATTTCATTTTTAACAGGCATCTATGGGGAACCATATTAATTGTTTGTTGGTCAAACTATCATTAAAAAAAAAAATAGATGCCCGTGTGGCTTTTACAGAGCTGCGAGAGGGAGCTAACGGAGCAAAGGCAGGAGAAAGCATCACTGAAAAGTCCCCAAGTGCCCTTTGTAGAGACCCAAATTGGCTCAGCAGTTCTTCATGCATTAGAGAGAAGATGGAGTTGCCAAACACAAAAACAGAGCAAACTTCAATAAGTCTGTACTTATTTCCTGATCTAATTATGCCGTCCCCCCGTAATCGCTGTTATATTCATCATAGTGGTGCATATTTATACGGTCTGTTTTCATCATAGTAATGATGTCACTCTGGGATTTCCCAGCAGAAAGACAAAGCAAGAGACGTGCATGAGAGGATGTGTGTGAAGTGAAGGATGCCACGGCAGTGCTCTCATACCTTCATGCAAATTTCTTTTGAACTTTTGTTCTGGACTTCCTCTGAAGACTACAAACCCACAACAATGAACTCAGCCCTAACCTCCAGTTTTGTCTGGGTCTCATCTGGGTCCTGGAGCTGGCACTGAGCCTACAATTATGGGGAGTGGTGGCGCAGAGGTTAGAGAAGATGGGCCTGTGATCAGAAAGTTGCAGGTTCAACTCCCGGTACCATCAACATCAAAATGTGGATGGAAAAGGTGAAATACCCATATCTGCCTCCACCACATATTCTGGGGGCCCCTGAGGAAGGCCCTTAACCCCCACTGTTTGCTCTCCACCCACACACACACCCAAAAAAAACCCATCTCTCTTGAAAATGAGTTCTCATGACTCAATCAGACTACCTGTAAATATAAAGGGTAAGTGTGTGTGTGTGTGGGTGGGGGTGGGGGGTGGGGGGTGGGGGGGGTCATAGTTACTGAGCTCAAAAACCTAGAGACATTATTTCTTTCAGTCTTTTTCTTTCTTTCTTTTTATTTTGTTCTATTGTTCTTTCATTCTTTTGTTCTTTCGTTGTTCTTTCTTTCATTCTTTTGTTCTTTTTCTTTTTGTTCTTTCAATCTTTCTATGTTCTTTCTTTTTATTTTTATTTTCTTCTTTCTTTTGTTCTTTCTTTATGTTCTTTCATTATATTATTTTATTCTTTTTTGTCCTTTCAGTCTTTCATTCTTTTGTTCTTTCCTTCTTCCTTTCCCTTGTTCTTTCTTTCTTTCCTTTGTTCTTTCACTCTTACTTTTTGTGCTTTTTTCTTTTTCTTTGGTTTTTTCATTCTTTCTTTCTTGCTTTATGTTCTTCATTCTTTCTTTCTGTTCTTTCATGCTTTCTTTTTTGTTATTTTTTCTTTCTTTATGTTCTTTCATTATTTCTTTCTTTATTTCTGTATGTTCTTCATTCATTCTTTCTTTATGCTCTTTCTTTCATAATTTCTTTATGTCCTTTCACTCTTTCTTTTTTGTTATTTTTTCTTTCTTTATGTTCTTTCATTCTTTCTTTTTTGTTATTTTTTCTTTCTTTATGTTCTTTCATTCTTTCTTTCTTTCTTTCTTTTTTATTCTTTCTTTCTTTCTTTCATTCCTCCTTTCTTTATGTTCTTTCTTTCATTGTTTCTTTCTTTCTTTCTTTCTTTCTTTCTTTCTTTCTTTCTTTCTTTCTTTCTTTCTTTCTTTCTTTCTTTCATTAATTCTTCCTTTCTTTATGTTCTTTCTTTCATTCTTTCTTTCTTCCTTCCTTTTTGTGTGTTTCTGAATCCACTCTCACTCCAAGTGAGCCCGGTTCCTCCTGTTTTCTACCCCCACAGTATTTGGATATATATTTAACACCCACATGTGAGGCCTGGTAGAAATGTCTGGGGAATGGAAAGGAAAACAAGCATGCCCTCTGTCCTGGCCCTTTAGTGCTGCTCTGCTATAAATACCTCCGGGTGGTGCGCCAGTTCCAGCACCAGTGGCATGGGAACTTCTGCCCCCCACCTCCCCCTTCTCTGGTCCACTGCTTGACCACTCATGTCTAGTCTGGGAAGGTTTTAGCTAGCAGGCAGGCCTGAAGGGTGGGTGAGAAGGTGTGTGCAGTTCAAGGAAAAAGAAAACTGTGTAGCTCTGATGGTCCTCCTGTTTGTTTCGTCTCCTCCTCTTACGAGCATCCTCCTCCTGTCTTCTCCCTTTCTCCTTCCCTGTCATCTTCCTTTTCAGAAACACTTCATGTATACTGCATTTATTCTGTTTTGCCTTATGAAGATTGTATGAATATGTGCTTTTCAAAGCTCTAAAAAAAGAGATCCCCTTTTTTATGCTGCAGTGAATTGTTTTTTTTTTTCCCCCCCCCCCCCCCCACCACACACACACACACACACACCCAAAATTGATTTAGACTTTTCAAACGTTTGTTCTTCACAGCGCTGTCTCCCAGTGTCGATGCACGACAGGCTCAACTCATATTTTCAGAGTTTGAGGTAATAGTTTTAAACTGACAGACTAAACAGACTCCCCGGCTGTTCCAGTTCTTCAGAGTGAATTGATTCGTGTGCACAAACACACACATGAATACACATGGGTGACTGGCTTTGTCGACTGATTATTCATTTTATTTCTCCTTTTTGAGCTCAGGGGCATATGTTTTAAAAATATGAATTTATGGCCTCTTTTGTGATGTTCTTGTACTTCTAACATGTCCACATAGTTCCATACAGTAAATGCAAGTCAGGAAACGTCTAAGTTTTAGCAACAGAACTAAAAGTTTTCATAAAATGCTACGTGTGTTAATAATTACAAACGTAGTGTGCATGTTCAAGTGTTGATCAAGTTTTTTTTTAATTTTGTAACTTAACAAACAGGACCCACAGATTGAATGTCTACATTTTTTCTTTCAACTCTTTCTAGCTGTGTTACTCCCCTCCATCTCATTTCTCTATTTCACCCCTACAAGTCTCACTTGTTATTTTTTGGTACAAGGTCTTTTAATTAAGTTTGACATAAGCACAGGGATTAAGTATGCGGTTGAGGAGGGAGAGAAAGGAGCTCTGTTACAGTCTCAAGGCCAGCTGTAAAATGGAACCAGATTGCAACACTTGGAGCTGGAAAGTTTGGACAAAAAAAAAAAAAAAAAAAAAAGAGGTTTAGAGCCCGGCCAAAAGACTACTGCATGTCCAGCCAAAAAACGCTAATGTGAAAACTCCTCAGGCAGAAAACTAACACTCAGTCTGATCCAATGATAATTTCATTTTCTGCTAAAATACTGCTGTCTCCTCGAGCGATATATTAACAGTTGTTTGCCCAGCCAGAAGACTGATAAACTTACGCTGCCAAACCCCGCTGCCAAAAATCATTGTAGAAAGCAAAGTACTACCTAGTTAACTACACATTTATGATCTGAGCCTGTAATCTAGTACTTCCTTCAAGAAACAACAGCTAATTTGTGTGCAAGCTTGAACTTTATTACTAAAACCTGATCAAAATGTCAAGGTAAATTAGGTTTAATTATTTGAGCTTTGTTCATTAGCGACAGAACAAAACATACAAATAAAAAGTCATTTAAACCAAGCCATGAAGCAGCAGAAAAACACAATCATGTGCTATCACTCAATCGATGACACCAAATATAGAAATATAGGCTAAGATCAGCCCCCAGTGCACCGAGCGTGTCAATGGGATTTTCTTCTGTTCTGAACTCTGAGAGGTCTCACATGGAACTTTGCATTCTTAAATAACTCCGGCAAAACGCTTTAATCTTAATGAGTCTGAACAGCAAATCTCTCATCTGCTGCAAAAAGGATTAGAAATGAAAAAAAAAAAGGGAAAATACACCAACGTTCCACTTTGATGAATTGTGTTTAGAAAATCCTTGGGCATGAAGTTTTCCCAGTGAACAAAGCGTTCGACGAAAACGGATGCTTTTTAAACAACACAACTTATCAGAGAGGAACAGAACATGCGTTTAAGTGAAAACACAAAAGCTGATTCCGACTCCCTTGCAAATGATAAAACTCCTTTCTTCAATCTATTTCGCTACTTTTGGAATTGAACCTGGAGTAGCTTTGCACAAATTACGGGCATTGTGCTTTCAGTGCCTCATCAGTGTTTATTTATTCGCCCTGACGCATTCTGTCATTGTTAAGAATAAATAAACGACTTCATAATTTTTGGCCTCCTGGTAAAAGCTTGAAATGGATGAAGCTGTGATGAAAAAGGAAGCTGATGAGCGCAGGCAGTTTAAGCACCGAGAGATGCTGCGTCTGAAACTACAAAACCAAACTGCAGAGGGTTTTTTCCTCACCGCTTAAAGACGATGAGCTTTTCTACTTTATTGTGAAATCTTACTTATTTAAGCACACCATTATGCAGAGGTGTTTATTTGTATTTGATTAATGCATTATTGATAATATGTTAATGTAATCCAAATCAAAGCAGTTCAGTGTTTACTTGATTAATTATTACGCTGTGGTGTAATTTCCCCAAACAAGCTCTCTGAGTGGTTGGGATTAGAGTATTAAGCCTTTGGCTAGTTCAGAACGCTCAAACTACAAAGAGCCGTACTGCTCTGGGACCTGGTCTCGGTTCTCCCTTTCCAACCCTGCACCTACCTCCCTAAACGCCCTCAGGCCTTCAGAAGACCAACTCATTTCTGCTGTATTTTTATATATTTTTTACCTTTCCGTCCAAATCAGGGCTCCTCTTTGTTTTCTCTCTTGAACCTATGGATATTTTGCTGATGCAGGTCAAACCTCGATCCATATTCATGAGAAAGCATCAAAAACATAAAATACATGTTCAAATAAGCGATAAAAATCCATGTTTTTTTCATATGTGCACGCGTTTCTTTCTCGCACGTCTGTCAGGACGTCAACCTGTTTGCAGCGTCATGATAAACGTTACCCATATTGATCTCTCTGACACACACTCCAACACGTTGAGCGTAAACACCTGGTCACCGGAGTGTTCAGTTGAATGACAGATAACATCTGGGAAGGCTTCTGCTATCACAGGAAACATTGTTCCTATCTCCGCCCATACACCTTGCTCTCCCCTTTAGCCTCTTCCTCCCCATTTTCTGCTCATAAGCACATCCTTCTCATTGATTTTCCATTAACCCCTTCTAGACTGCGAGCATCTGCCCACCCAGACAAGCGGACATCAGCGGATTGATTAACAACATAATGACATCACTACTGCTGCTGGTTCCCATCAGTCTGAGCAGGTCTGCAGACTGACCCTCGTCCACACCGGCATGTTTCAGGCCTTCATGGTCCCTCGCCATAATCTATTTATTTTTCTTCTTTATTTCTGAAACCCTTCTCAATATTCTCTGTTTAATTTCTTTCCTAATTGCCGTCTGTCCTCTGCATCCTCCTCCCGTCTGTTTACTGTGAAGTCCTCCGCAGCTCCCAACACAAATGCTAAAACCTTCAAAACGCAGCACTCGGTCTTCTTATTGGTTTTCACAATACTATGATAAAACGCATGAGTGCATGTTCCGTGTGTGCAGACATTTCACTGTTAGACATGTCAGTTATGTGCTTATGCTTGATTTTTTTTATCAGTTTTAGACAGGATTTGAGATTAAATATTATATTTATGTCTAAGTGCTTTAAAACTCAACTCTACCTTTCTGTAGGAATATTGTTAAAAAAATCATCACTGATGCTCTTGATTAAAAATACTGTTTTCATATCTTTTGCTAAATAAACTGTTTATTCAAATCTACATGTACTCAACGAACAACACATCTGTCTGTGTTTTTTTTTTTTTTTTTTACCAACAGTTGTGGTGGCAGAACAGCCAATACAGTCTGTTTTTGTTCCATTTTGTTGTTGTGAGCCACAATGGAAGCACGTTAGAAAAAGCCCTTCATTCAAGCACGGCGTGCCTCCATCAGTCCCAGTCTCTGATGTACAAAGAGCCCAGAGGAAGGAGCTTCACAGCTGTTTGTAAATTATGAGAACAGGAAAGGTCAACAAAGTAATGCAGTGAATATTTTTTTGTATAACACATTTTCATCTCTCTCTGTTCCGTGGTGAAACAGCGGGGCTGCGCCCTGCCTTGGTAGTACTGGTGCATTTAAATTACTGTTCTTGCCTGGAGAATAATGGTGAAAGCATAACCTCATTGTATTCTTTGATAAACTCTGGAAAATGCACGGTATGAGCTGAGGAAGAGGCACGGTTCAGGGGCACAATTGCCTTGCAAATCTACCATGGCGAAGTTTTTCTGGGGGAGAGAGTGGAGGAAACGAAGGGAAAGCTTGTTAGAACTAAGGAGATGTTGGAGGAGTGAGGAAAGCGAAAGGAAGATGGAGGATCTTGCATGTGGAGGGAGCAGGGAGGTCTGTTTTGCGGGGACACGTGTTATCTTTGGGCGCACAGGTCTTTGTTTGCAGGGCAGAGAGGTGTAGAGTTCCTTTCCATGTCAGTGCCGTTATTTGGGGCTCAGCGCTGCGGGGACAAAAGCAAAATAATCCACCACTGATTCAGGATTAATTTTCAAGCTAAAAAATATTAATTCCCAACCACAAAAGAGGAAATGCAGAATCTGTCAAAATGCTCAAGCAAATAAAGAACAAACAAACAAAAAGAGCCAGACATTTGACCAGAAATCTCATTCCGAGTCTTTTTATTTCAGCAGGTCCTGCAGTCTTGTCTCAGCATTCTGTTTGATTTTTATATTAATCTTCATAATGATTTTCTTTAGAAGAGTGAGAGCTGGAGGAAGCTGAAGAGCTGCATGTTGTTTTTGGCCATTCTTTTCGCTAAGCTTTGGATTTAAGATGTGGATTTGAATATTTATGATGAAGAATAATGGAGGTTATAAAAATAAGTCCCCGCAGAGCCAGGCTGTAAGTTATAGGGGTAAGCAATGCCTCCCACATCAAAGGAGCCTGGAGATGTTGACCACTATAGTGTGATGCCAGTTAAAGCCCCATAGCTCTCCATCCTAACCCAGTGGAAGGTTTGATTCGCCTGAAGATTTATGATACAAAAGTGTCGTTCACTCTGAGACAGTGTGAGCAAAATGTTTTAAAATTAAGTCATTCGGTGGAATTCAGATTTGGTAGCTTTAGGGGAAAAGGAAGAGAAAAACAAACCTGCCCTCAGGGTGAGATCATTTGACTTGTTTCAAACATCGCTGGATTTGTTTGGAGACTGAAACAAGTGACAGTGTTTGTGTCTGACATGCGAGTTCCTCTTTTAGTTTTAACATAATATCACTTGATCCGACGAAAATAATGTTTTAAACATGCTGGTTTGCATTTAAAACAAGTGACTCTTTGCCTCCCAGCTCCAGTTGTGTTCATCTTTTGTAGAACCCTCAGAAGCTGCGATTCCACGTCGCCGTCACGAGAACAGTTCTGAGCTCCTTTTGAGCAACTCAGCAGCGCAAGTCCCAACAACTTTATTGGTGACATGACGGTTGGAGAGCTTTAAAACTGTACCTAGAGTTCACTGCTGTCAGATTTTGATTTTGATTTTTTTTTTTTTTACTTAAAAATGGGTCCATATAATCTCATGTGAATTAAAATAAAGTTTTTAAATTGAATTAGTAGTGTTGAGGAAAAGCCGCCATGTAGCCCTTTTTCTTAACACACACACATTCAGCTCAATTCAATTCAAATAATGGAAATTAAGTGTTGTCGTAGCTCATCCTGGTTTCATTCAAGGGTTGTTATAGATGCTGATAGATGTGAGCAGGAAGGATCTCCTGCAGTGAATCTGAAGAATCTGGCCACAGAGCTCGATCCTTCCACTCAGATCCAGCTTCAGATCCGGCGTGCCTCTGGGAAGCAGGACTGCCCGAATGCCGGGCAGAATTCTTCCCTGAGCGATGATCACTCCTCGCAGCAGTCTACGAGCTCCTCGTAGCCATGGATAATTTCAGGAACTGCAGAGGGCGTGGCACGTGGGGACATCAGTGACTGCACTAATATCTAGATCAGTCTGGATTGGCAGACTGAAGGTGCTGGGGGATGATTCCGGCCCTCCCGTTGTCGCGAGCCGAGTTTACCACCAGCTCCAGGATCTCGACGGTTAGATACTCGAGCACCGCCGCCAGGTTGACGGGAATTCGTCCGCGGCGCCTCCTTTTTAACTCGTTTGGTATTTGGGGCTGTAGTTGAGTTATTTGAGCTTTTGAGATGTTAATCAGCTGCTCCTGGTTGTTAAAAAAAAAACACATTGTTGCCATGGTTACGCATCATAACAAATGCCCAAAAGTAAAAAGGTTTCAAGAAAAATCCTTCCAACTGCACAGTATCCAATACCAGAGGAAGTAATCATCATAAAAATAAAAAAAAGAGGAATTAAAGTTTTCAAATGCAATAACGCAGAACGAAGTATCAGAGCTGCTCCAACATGCAGCCGCCCCGAGCGGCGCAATTCTAGATCCTCACTGTTTGCAACATGCACAAGTGATCCCACACCCGAGGGCAGAGGCCTGTTGTATGCCAGCCCGCAAAAACCTTTGTGTTGTTCAGAGAGGCTTCATGGAGTCTCCAATCATTGATAAGCTCTAATATAAGAAGAAAAAAAGAAAATGTAAACGCCATCTTTTATACATTGCAGCATAATGTGAAAGGTCATCTTATCTTAATCCTCAAATCAGCAGCGGCCAGGCCCCTGTTTCATGAACTTAAAGACATAATCTAAGAACTCACTCTAAAGACAGCCTTTATTATCTTCTACACAAAGTCCAATCAGAAGATGTCATTAAAGTGTGCCATGAATGCACTGTAAGGAATGATTCTTTCTCTTTTCCAATCGCCTCCAATCATATCACAGAATCAGCTGGACTGTGCGCTCATGGTGTGAAGCTTTATTATGTCCAGTGATTAATCATCAAGCACTGCCTTATCCCTCTTAGACACACAGCATAGCCTTTTCATAGAAATGGAAAAATAGGACATAAAAAGCTTCACTTTCATCAAGACGGTGTTTACTTGATGTTCCAGCCTTACGTTCACTCTCACCTTTACTTCTGCAGGAGAAAATGCTCCTGATCTAAAACATACAAATATGATGGTTTTGTGTACAGTCTGATGAGAATCACGGTGTTGTTTCAGTGGACGTCTCCAAACTGGGCTCGTTGTCTTTAACTCGCTCTGGAGTTTGGTTTGTTATCGCCGTCATCCAGTGGTGTAGTCTACGTTTTTGTAGTGGGTGTAAAGCTGGTTTTACGTTGGACGTTGGACACCGTTGAAGCCGCGGAGCATGAATGTCCAACGCCCAACATAAAACTAACTTTACCGCGGTCGGTCGTATACTCTGCTTAGAAATCAAAGTACAGGTAGTCCTCGACTTACGACGTAGATACGTTCCTACGCGGCGTCGTAAACCGATTTTCAACGTAAGTCTGAACGTACGTAATTACCGTACCATATGCATGTACGGTACCTGTTTTACCAAGCACTTAGCCTATCCTAACATGGTACACTACATAATTGTCAAAAAACACATAAAATACTGTACAGTACATTTAATAATGAAATACAATACAGTATTCTTCTGTCGCTGCGCCGCGGTTTTACGACGTAAAACCAACGTAAAACCAACGTAAAACCGCGTAAAACAGTGTAAAACCGCATAACTGAAAATAAGGAGATGCGTCGTAACCTCGAAATGTCATACCTCTTGACCGTCGTAACCCGAGGACTACCTGTACACTGGTTAGTGCTAATTGTCAGTTTATTTTGATTTTTAAGCTTATTGAACATTTCCAAATTTCTCTGACGCTTATATTTTGATAAGAGCGCAACAAACTTTGCACAACAGTTGACTTTGTATTAAAAGCGTGTTATAGAATTTATAAAACTGTATCAAAGCAAAACATGTTCAAGCATTATGTAGTAAATACAGAAGTATTAATTACTGGTATACAATAATTTGCTGGATAAGTGAATGTAATAAACAAGCGCTGCATTCAGATAGATTGTTATGGAAGTTTTTAACTCCCATTTGACATATCAATGACATGTGGCTAATGATATGTCATGTATCATTGGGCACTTTTGAGTGGGTATTCTGAAATTCTTAAGCTTTTCTAGTGAATATACCTGAGTATCACCACTGCCGTGTGCCCTTTCTACAACTTCCAACAAGAAATTTTTAGTGGCCTAAAATTAAACAGTGTACTTTAAAAAATGTCAAGGAAACTGAGAATAGATTACATGTTCATCTACAGGTCAAAAAGTTTGTTGGCTTTTGAGAAAAAGTTTGAGTAATTTGTTCTTTGGGGATTCTTTGTTCTAAAATAAAAGTGTGTCAAGCGTAGACAGGTGGTGAAATATTTATTTGGTGACTGTAGATCAGGTTAAATTGTTGTTTGTTACGGTTTGTATTCCACGCCTAATTTGCCTGCCGTACATTTTTTTTGGGGCTGGGGCGGGGGATGGGTGCAAGGTTGGAGAGCATCAAACACATATCAACTTTAACAAAGTACAGACTCCCTCCTGTAATTAGACAGAAGCTGTAAACAGCCGTGCACGTCTCATACGGATTATATGACTGAGTGTTTGAAGTTTTAAGGTTTTCTGAATCAGCACTGCTGGAGCGCTGCTCTTATAGGACATTGTTGTCTTCAATTATTTTCAGTCATATTCCCGTCTGTAAGAGGCAGAGGATCATTTATTATTTAAAGATGCAATCGGTGCTGTTTATCTGTTTTTTTTTAAATGGGTTATCTTTTCACATTGTTTTTTTTTTTATATATTAAACGAAACAAAATGTAATAAAATGCAGTTTGAAACAGATGCCTGTCTCTCCACTGCAAGAACTCATCTGCCATTAATGTGATTTAATATGTACGGTGGCAAACGGTTGCAGAGAGATGAGAGGTAACGAGCGACGGAGGTGCTTTAATATGTACGTAAAGGGTCTCACACAGACATCAGCTGGAACAAACACACACGGAGCTATTGACTAACAGTCTGATCTGTTTCTATCCACGTTTAGTCTGAGAAAAGACAGCTAGCTGGAAAAAATGCAGCTAAACTATTTTTTCTCAGAATTTAAGTATTTTTCCCCAAATTAACTCAAACGTTCAGAAACAAATTTGAATGCTTTAAATTGAGAGAGCAGTTCCAGATCCTGTCCTGCAGAAACATCTTCTTGTCCAGTTGGTTCAGCCGGTAATAATAATAATAATAATAATAATGAATTTAATTTGTAACCCACTTTTCATTAACAAAAATCTCAAAGTGTTACAAGGTGCAACTTCAGATAATCAGCAGCTTCGGATGTTGTCAGTCCATTAAATGGACGTTATTACTTGTTATCATCACCATTCGTATCGGTCATACTGTCCCTCCTGTACATTAATATTTATTCATTTCAATTTGTAAAACACAAGAAAATACATTTACAAAACCATCACAGAAGAAAAACAAAAAAA
>JARVGV010000645.1:3964408-3975716 GCA_031762435.1 Hypsolebias longignatus | reverse complement strand
AAGCTTACTTTCACCTTCTCCTTTTTTTCTAATGGGGAAGGAAGGCGGGTTTCAGTAGCTCTGGCAAATCAGGAGTGGTATTTTTCCTGTTTCATAAAAACAGATATTCTGTTGATTTGTGAAATTTGTTTAAAAAGTATTTAGGCCCCCATGCTCTTAAATAAAGGTATTTTCCAAACTGACACATGATTTTGAGGGTGGTCAGATTCCAGGCAATGTTTTGTTTGACAAGACGAAAAGGATGAGGCCTAAGTAGGCCTGGCCACGGGCCTCAGCTTCTAGTGAAAAGTTGGGGGGAAACAGTAAAAAGCACGAGGGAGGAGGGGTTTGCTGGCTACCTTCCTTGTCTCGAGGGCCGGTGCAATCGGCAGTAATTGAGATTGATTGGATGTTATTTTTCCTCTTGCAAATGTAGTCCATTAGCTTGGCACATGCATAATCAGTTTAGAGCGCAGTTAGCCGAATGTAATCATGTTCCTTGGTGTCTGCGAGCACAAAATCCACTCCAGATGCAGGTCGACCATGGAAAGATGGGGAGAAAGTGCCGTCACTATCAAACAAGGAATCTTAAGCTAAAAACATCCTGACATCCCTTCCTGTGCCCTGGTCCAGCTTTATTGAGCACACCCAACTGTAAAATATTTTCATCTTCCCTTGTTTGTCATTGACACCCAGTCACATCCACTGCTGGTCCTTTACAAGATGAATCATTGCTTTGATCCCATTTTCTGTCCATAGGCAATCATTTAGGAAAGAGTTAGCTGTTCTTGTTACTTTTTAACTCAGTCCGATAGAACAAGAATTAAGAATGTCTATGCTATGCAGAGAACAAATAATCACAACACATCACATGATTGGAGACAAGAGGCCATAACATCAAAGACGGGGTTAGTGGTTACATGAAAATACAATTAGGTGTTCACTGATGATCTTACTCAGCAGAAGTTCTGGCTTCTCAGACTCTGGAATGTAAGCCATGACCTCTCTCCATTAATGATCAAAAGTAACAAGACTCGCTCTCAGTTCTCTTGGGCTGTTGTGCTGAATGTAGTTAGCAAAACTACCACAAATGGATCTTGGTTGGAATCCAAATTCTTTGTGACCAAAAAAGTTGAAGTGTATTTTGGATGCCTTCCAATCAAGCTGCTCTGTCAGGCAGTCACCTGCTGGGTAACATATGGCTCATCATCTTTGGTTTTTCACACTTTTAAATTATTTTTGTTTTCTGTTTCGACTTGTTCTGAATTTCAATTTTAACTTTTCCAAACGTCCTAACTTTCAGGCTTAAAATAGTTTCCTCTTATGTTGCAATGACGACTCAAACGTTAACAAACTGTCATTTTGTTTAAGAAAAATATGATAGGTAATGTGGCTTGTCCTCTATGTGATGTCAAGTGGGGGGCTTGTCTCCCTCAAATGGCAAACATTTCTAAGAAGAGGAGGGGTAGAAAGAAGATGGAGTGATACAGAGGAAAAGAGGTTGGAGGGTGCAGGAGAGTTGAATGGATAGATACTCTGCTAATTATCATGGCTAGCCTATGATTGTTCAGTAATAGCGCTCAGTGGGAAAGGTTGTAGCAGTTCCAGGAAGAGCAGAGCTCTGATTTACTGGTACTACTGCTCTAATAAAGCGTAAGCTGCACATCCTGGGAGACAGCCTATCCTCTCCCCTCACATACACAAGCGTGAGAACGCACACAGCGATGGACAAGCGGACGCTCACAGTAATCATGTAATCTAAAATGCCACAAGACTCACAATATGTATCATTTTAATAGCTCATAGAGAAGAAAAGATCTTGATTCAGTATACCTGTAACACCTCCTCTCTCCTCACTGCTATGATTCAGAAGCCTGGTTACCATCTTCGTGTTAGTGGTTACCTTCAGGTTTGAACTCTAACATCATTCATTAAATGAGTCTGGGTAAGTTGGTTATGGATGGAAAAAGAAATGATTGGCATCCATCATTTGAATGAAGGGGTCTAGTAGGGTTGTGTGCAAGAGTTTCTCCGCTATTCAAACTCCCGCCCATCGTTAGGTCTGGCTTTCAGCTACGGCACAGCTGTTGCTGCTGCTGGTGCTTATCGTTTGTGCAAAGACCCCACTGTGTGTTTTAATGGGACAAATGGTCCAATGAATGAAAACAACAAAGGCTTATAGATCCACTTAAAGTGCCTAATCTTTTCCTGACTCCATGTTTGACTGCCTAAAGTTGCAAAGAATATCCATCCATCATCTTTACCCATGACGTCCTTTTCGGGTCGCAGGGATCACTGGTGTTCATATCCAGCCATCACTGTGCGAGAGGCGGGGGACACCTGTACAGGTCTCCAGTCCATTGCAGGGACACGTCGAGACAAACGAGACAAACAACCTAAGAACAATTAGAGTTACCAATCAACCTAACATGCATGTTTTTGGTTTGTGAGAGGAAACCGGAGTCCCCAGAGAAAACTCTGCCCAGAAAGCCCCCAGGCTGGGATTTGAACCAGCAACCTGCTCTCTGAGTGGTGGCAGCTCCACCAACTGCGCCGCCAATGCTGCTTGTAAAGAACAATGAGTCATAAATGAGGTTTTTGATCCTGATTTGAAGGGTCCAAGGTAGAAACGAGTTTTTATTTTAAGTGTTTTATGAAAATTATACAAGAAATGAATAGAAATTATGTTTTCAATGTCATCTTGGACATTAGATTCTGTTACTGTGTTTAGGTTGTGTTTTTGTCTTGAAGTGGACAGGAGCTTCAAAGTGTTGTGGTTTGTCTTCAAGTATAAAAACTCTCGCGATCCTTTGATCTTTAGCTTTATCAGCAGAAGAAAAGAGATTGGTGTTAAAGAGGGAACAAATAGGAAGCTAAACTATGTATACTGGTAATTCTTTTTTTTTTGGCACTGAGTTCATCACAGTTCAGAGCAGAGATAAGCTTCATTTAGTTATAACTACTTAGACCACATATGTAAAACTCAAAGCCCGGAGGCCAAATGTGGCCCTCGATGACATCTTACCTGGCCCCAAGATGATATTTTAAAGGTAAAATAATTTTTTCACTTGATTATTTTTCAGTAATCTTTGATTATGATGTCAAAAGTGCAACAGAGAACATCATATTAGACCAATCAAACTCTTTTTTGAGGAACCTGCAACCAAAAAAATAGGTTTTCTAACTTGAGTTCATGTAGATTCTAAAACTGGTCCTTAGTTTGAAAAAGGTTTTAATTTTGACCTCCTTTTTTAAAGTGAGTTTGACTCCCCTGACTTAGACAATGGTGTTGCAGGTATACAGTTTGTATCTCAGAGTCCACTTTATTAGACAAGATTTTCTAAATGTTACTTTTTTTTTCAATGTTAAATGATCATTTCTCTTTCCTCTTATGGTTTAATTCTTCCCCCTCATATCCACAAATAAAATGAAAAACGTGCTTTACATCAGCATTATTTTGTCAATTTGACCATGTAAAAAAATAAAATAAAAATTCCTAGCTAAACTACCGGTTTTATATCCATGCATTTACTGATAGTCTTGTTAGAAAGAAGTTTTTTTGTTGTTTTGTTTTTTTTTCCCACCAAAAACACGCTAACATGATGTTGTTGTTTTTTTAGTTAGATCATTAAATTAAATTATCAAAGCTGCCACTTAAAAAATAGATCCACAACTCTATTCAAGTATCATTGTTCTTCTAACAAACAGTAAAATACTTTGTAAAATGAAGTTCTTTCTTTTAGGAGCGGTAGACATTACTGAGGGGAAATTGAATCTGGGAAAGGCTTCCTGCACCAACTCGAGGCTCTCTGTATCTAATCTTACACGATGGCCTTACCTGCCTCTACCTTGTAAAGATGATATTACAGACATGCAGGATCAGTCATGGTTTCCACTTGTTAAAACCCCGCCTAAAAAAAAAAAAATCACTGCAGAGATGCCAGGAAGATGTTGTCAATTTCACCTTCAAAAACACCCCCTATAGGATTCTTTTCAATCTGGCTCTTATTTCTGGCAGTGGCAGTTTCTGACATGGGCGATATAGGCAGCTGCCCAGGGGGGGCATATCGTCAAGGGTGGCACGAGTACCCTGCCCCGCCTTTCCCTCAAAACAAACACATTATTTGTTCTCGCCTGTTGAGCTTACATTCACTCAACCTTTATTTCTACAGGTTAATCCCATTGAGCCTCAGGGACTCATTTTCAAGAGAGACCTGATTTTAACAAAGTGATGACAACAATAGACAATCATAAAGGATGCGTACAATTTTTTTTTTTTAACAAGTGAAAATAAAATGGTAACTAAAAGGATAATTAAAAGGAAAAGTAGCAACAAAAACAAAACAGCTAGATTGTAAGGTGGTGTAGAAAACATGAACTTAGCAGATGTTTAAAACCACTTAAGAGAGGTCAAGGTCGAGAGCTTCAGATCTTTTTGCAAGATATTCCAGGAAACAGGAGCGGAGTAGGAGAAGGTCCTTTTGCTTATTTCAGTCCTCACTGAGGGGACACTGCATGTAATAATGTCTTGAGAGTGCACGCTGTAGGACACATTGGTGTCCTGTCACCCACTTGTGGGGAGTAGGCGCCCTCCTCCAGGTGCAGGCCTTGTAGCTTCTGCTGGGATCTGACACACAGGTTGTGAAAGATGGGGAGGGGGTGGGGACACTCTCATCTCCTTTGCTGGGCCAGAGATGTGTCTAGTGCCCCTTTTCCATTAGTACCATTGGTACTGGTACAGCACGGTTTGACTTGGCTCGGCACAGTATGAGTTGTGTTTCCATTGTACTTTCATTAACAGTTCTAGTGGGTGGGTTCATGCGAGGCTGGGGCCTGGACCCCGTCCTTGTGTGCTCCTGCAGGTCGGCAGCTCATATGATCCTCAGCGGTGACCGGCAGAGCTCGGCGCCCACAGGAGCACGTGAAGCCGGGGCTCAGGTGGGCCCTGGCCTCGTGTGCTCCTGCTGGTCGACAGTACGGAGGATCGCCCATGGTGACCAGCGCAACTCAGAGACTAGTGCCTAGTCATCAATGCAAAATTCTTGGTGAAAAATTAATGCAACACTGGATGGAAATAGATCTTGTGAGATTGCAGAAGCTTATGGAAACAATGCCACATTGAATGCATGCCGTAATCAAAAATACACCAACAAAATATCAGTGTGAGCTATTTTTTTTTTTTTTTTGGTGACGACTTTTTTTTGGGCCACGCAATGTATTTGGAAGATAAACTTCAAAAGAGCTGTAATGTAGGCTGAGTATATTAAGTAAATCACTAACAATTTGAGACTTAATTTGTTTTAATCAATCCATCTTTAACACATTTACCATGTTTGAGAAGGTCTGTGCTCGTTCTGGTCAGCAGAGACTTCTGAGCACGCTAATGTAGACTATTGCATTAAGAAGAATTTCTGGCTTCTACTTGACATTCTCATGCATGATATGCATGATGTAAATGAGTCCTCGAGGCTCAATGGGATTAACCTGCCTAAATAAAGGTTGAATGAATGAATGAATATACTACTGTACTTTTATTTGAGTGGATTTAAACTTATTAGTTGGCCAGATGAGGACCAGTTCCTCCAAATCCAAGGCCATGGTTTTGAGCCGGAAAAGCGTAGAGTACCTTCTCCAGGTTGGGGAGAAGGTCCTGCCCCAAGTGGAAGAGTTTAAGTATCTTGGGGTCTTGTTCACGAATGGGGGAAAAATGGAGCGAGATCAATAGGCAGATATGTGCGGTGTCTGCAGTGAAGCAGGCGCTGTACAGGTCTGTGGTGGTGAAGAGAGAGCTGAGTCAAAAGGCAAAGCTCTCAATTTACTGGTCAGTACATTCCTAACTTCATCTATGGTCATGAGCTTTAGGTTGTGACCAAACGAACAAGATCGTTCATCCGGGAGGGACTCAGAGTAGAGCTGCTGCTTCTCCACAACAAGAGGAGCCAGCTGAGGTGGCTCGAGCATCTGGTTAGGATGCCTCCTGGACGCCTCCCTGGTGAGGTGTTCTGGACACGGCCCACTGGGAGGAGACCCAGGGGAGGACCCAGGACACACTGGTTTCTCAACTGACCTGGGAATGCCTTGGGATTCCCCCGGAGGAGCTGGTCCAAGTGGCTGGGGAGAGGGAAGTCTGGGCCTCCCTACTTAGGCTGCTACCCGACCCCGGATAAGGAGAAGAAAATGGATGGATGGATGGATGGACTTGGCTAGCGCAGCTTGACTAAGTTTCGTGTCATCTGACAATCTGTCCACCACTAATGAGAAGGTAGCAGTAGCAGTTGGCCGGTAGATGTTGCCCTGGTGAGGCCTGGTTCGGGCTTCTCTCAATGTATGTAGCTCCTAAGCTGTAATGATGGAGAAAGTGAGGCAGGCAAGCTTACCGGCTCTGTAACATCAATACATCAGTGACTTAGCCAGCAGATTAATGGTCTTTGAGTGGTCAAAGCCACAAAACTACTCAGTTTGAAGGTTTATGTTGACTGAAGCTGTAGCTGGACATCAAATAGGGTAAAGACACAGGTGAGAAGAAAAGAGAAAGTTTTAGCTGTGAGGATAAACACAGGATTTTTTTCTTCATGGAGCAGATCATTTTTACAGGCACATGCTTTGTCCCCTTGACTGATTTCTGTAAACTTTTGACAAGCTTTTTACAACTTAAATGCAGTATTGAAAATAATGTTGTGTATTTTTAAACCCTGTCTAGGATCTTGTGTGAACAGTCTACTATGGATAGATTATGTGGTTCAAAGTGGCAAGTAAATCTCTCTGACCGCAGAGAAAGACTGAAAAAAACCAAACCCAGTCATCCATGTTGCTCGGGTCAAGAATTTTTATTTGAAATTGCAGAACCCAGAGGTTTTGCTCTTGTTTCAAGACAGAATGGCCATCTTTTCCTGAATTTTATGGCTCTGGTTGTCCATCCATGTTTTGCCTAATTGCTGCGTGCTGGAGCCCAGCACTGGGAGCTGTAAATCTCATTGTGTAATGGAGAAAATGTTTTCTCCAGATGTAAAAGAAGAGATTTCATCCTTTTGTAATTAAACGGTGCGGCCCAGGGTACCATGCGGTTTTTATTAGGAGCTCTGGAAAAGATTGTTCGACACCTTGTTTTCTCATTATGCCTTTATTTCTTGAATTAAAAGAGTTGGAGAAAACAAAAGATGAAGACAAGCAAAAAATTTAAAAATAAGGTCCAGAATGGAATCTTTTTTTTATTTTTTATTTTTTTTTATAACAATAGTTGTTATGTGAATAATTTTGAGTGTGTACTTTTAACAAACAACAGGTACATTGTAGACAAACTAGTTTCAAATATCACAAAAATATTAGACACTTTTTTTAATTCAAGAAATGTTCTTAAATACTTTTTTATTTACACCAATGTTATTTATTTATTACAATTTGTATTTATTTATTTGCTGTAATCCAAATTGGAGATAAAAAATAAAGTGCATTTTTACATATGCTAATATTTGTGTTTCAGATATTGAATCTTTCGTTTAAAAACCGGAGTGACTTACTAATGTTACTGGTGCAATGTTTCAACGTTTAACATGTTTTTAAAAGTCTTTACTGTCCACTGACAATTTTGATACATTTTTTTCATTCATTATAATTAATTTAAGTTACACTTCCTCCAGCAGGCAAGGTTTTCCTTCAGTAAAGAGAGATGACCTCTTCATCATCTTCATCATTTTTGATTCATGTTTTGTCCTTTCAAAAATGGGCAGTAGACCCACTCTAGATATGGATAGTTGTGTAATGAACAAAAACCTTGTAAACACTTTGTGTATTACAAAGCTGTGGCTGAGTGGTTAGAGCAGCTGTGCTCCATTGGGAGAGTTGGGGTTTGATTCCACCAGCAGTCACATGTTGAAGTGTCCCAGAACCCCTCACTACATCTGATGTGTGTCCCATCGGTGTATGAATGTGATCTAAAGCTTTGATTAGTCTCTACAGATTCAGAGTATCTTTGTAGAGATACAGTAGAGTGCTGTATGAATATGGGCAAATAATGTGTTGTAAAGAGCTTTGAGTATCATGACAAGGTAGAAAGGTGCTAAATAAGTACAGTCCATTTACCATTTACAAAAATACGTCAGAATTACAACAGTTGAAATATTAGTTCTGTCATCAATGTATTTAAGACCAAGAAAAGAAAAGAAAAGAAAACTGTTCATGCGCCTTCACTGTCATGGCATCTTGGGCCGAGATGGGGTAGAGGCAGGCAGACGACCGGGGCCTCGAGAGCCCCAGGTTCGATCCCCAGTCATTGCACATCTCGTGGTGTCTCTGAGCAGCACACCCTATCCCCAAATGCTCCCCAGGCACCTTCAATAGCTGCCCACTGCACCACCTGGTGGTGGATAGGTTCAATGCAGAGAGCCAATTTGGCCATTGTATGGGAACATACAATGACAATACATACACATTATTATCTAGGATTCACACCTCACAACTTCAGAAGCACTGGCTAATACAAAAACTATTGAACTTACAACCTATTTATAAAATACAAGAGTGAAGATTGAATTGGGGGGAATTATAACAATATCACTTTAAGAAATGGGGACAAAAATGCTCTTTGGTGTGTTTCTATTTATGACACTGATGTTCATAGACATCCAGTAATGACCAAATTTGTAATTCCCATATCTTCACTGCTTCATTTACATCATGGGGTTACATTGCACTGCTTCATTTATTTATTATTTATGCTGTTACCAGGTAGTTTTACACATTTGCATTGAATCAAATTGTGTTTTTTTTTTTCATACTGATTTACAGAGGCCTCTTTTTAAAAAACATAGAGCTGCATTCAGTGAAGCTAACCACCGTTCTCGTACACCTCCATCATAAACTTGTCATCCCACACCCACAGGCCACGTTTTATTGCCCACTGCCGATGACTGTAACTCAATCAATTTGACAGAATTCTATATGACGTTGTAGCTGAGTGTCATTCCCAGTACATCCTAAGAACATGAGACTGTGCATAACTTTGTTTTTGTAGGGTTTGACCAAAGTGACTAAAACTCTTGCATTTCTCTCCACTGGAAAATATTCTAATAATCAGGCATGGAAGATGGTGGGCATTTTGCATTTCTTTGAGGAATGCTGGGTCTTTATTTTAAAATATCAACACTTCCAAATACCTGTCAGTAAATTTAAAGCCTTCTGAAGCATTTGCACTCGGTTTTAATAATTTCTTTAGATGGCCATTCTCTGTCACAAGTCTGAGATTTTTCTCAGCTGTCCTTGTTGAATTGGGATAGTCATGATGAAATAAAATGACCGGTTCACATGCTTCTTCAGCTGAGAACTCTGGGAAGTGTCAAAGTTTGAACAAGAAATTGTGACATTTGGAATGCAAATATTTATTCAAACGATCAATTCTGGATAAAGTAATGTAAGGAAAGCATGCACTGTAAAGTCTGTTATTATCATTTATTGCCGAAGGACTTTGAAAGTTACAGCAGAACACTAACCGAAATTGGTAATTAGGAGATCAGCCGTTCCATCTGGAAGGGAGTTTAAGGCTTTTTAAATGAGAGATCCAGCACTGGCTTATTCCCAGTATTCAACTTAACTTTTAAATCATTAAACATGATGAAGCCATCTCCACAAAGTCAGGGGTTTATATACAAAAATCAAACACCATCTGCCATCTCTGATCAGACCCAACAGCCATCAGGCCAGGGTTACCAAGGCAGAACAGGAAAAGCCATTAACTGCCAATCACTGCATCGATCGACAAGCCAGTCCACCACACCTCTCCTCCACCCTCCCATCCACCCTTGCCCACAGACACACAAGCACACTCCACCAGATTTTACTGTACTGTAGACATGTGCGCAGACACACAGCCTTGCTTAGTGTGCACTGCATGGCCATATCAGTTGGCCTAGTTCGTCTCCTTCCTATTTAAACCAACTTATCTCCTGCGTTATCTGCAATCTGGGTTGGGGGATTAACATTCCGCACAGTTTAGATGATCTGTCTTTTTTCATGTTTAGGTTCAGAAATGTCTACACGTATTTAAAGGACAGTCAAGATCTGCACTAGGATGTTTTTCTTTCTGACCATTGGTCTGTTGTCTCCTCATTAGTGAGATGCATTTTAGGAAAGTCCATTTCCCCCTCCATTCTGCTCCATCTACAAATCCATCCACATTTTTTGGAGACAAAAGCAACAAAAAGGTGAAGGGCAAAAAGAAAAGAATAGAATTGATTATTTTCTTTCTCCATTTTCAGGGCTACTTCCAGAACAGAGGGTCATTAGAAGAATATTTTCCTACTTCCCGGTTTAATAGAGATGCGGTATATCAGAGTGATCTGGATCAGAGGTCAGGGCAGGCGGGAGCAATTAAAGCATATAGATCCAGAAGCTTGGAGCCTGTGTTGCAGAAACAGATAGGTGAGGTAAAAGAGATGCAGCGGCTGTATGTATTGAACTTGGCAGTATTAATTTATTGAACTTTGTTACTGAAAACGTAATACCGCATTAGTCCTGCGCATGAATTTGGACAGTGCCATATACACTTTCACATATGAACTTTGTTCTCGGCAACACCCTCTCGTACCTTTCTCTCCTATTCACAGAAATGAGTCGTGTTGCCATTATTTTAACGTTCCCCTTTGATTCAGAGTAAATGTGCCATCTTTTAGGTTACTTGGTTTGGCTAGGTCAGCCCTCTCTGGGGTCGCAATAGGCCGGGACAGAACAGATATGATGGATGTGGCCTGGACCCCGCGCCCTCGCTCGCTGCGGTGGCCTCATCCACACATCAGCCCCATGGGGGAGGGAGGGGAAGGAGGGCAGAGATCCAAACCAGACCAGCCATTTTCTTCCTTCTGCTCATAAATATTTGTGTAGCTGATTTATAAACAGAGGAGCACGGAAAGAGATCAAAGTGAACTCTACTTCTACATAGAACTAAGGCTTTTTCATCACAATGCTCTCTGTTCCCATACCTATTATGGACAAGATGTACATATCATAAAGCATGATGGCAGCAGAACAGAGTGACCACTAGCACCTCAGGGCTCAGTTTTCACCAGAGTGAGAGTGTGGCTGAAGTTTCTCAAACATCTGTATGTGTGATTCCTTTTTGCGTCCACAGCCATGCTGTGAAGAGATTCAGTGTGAACATGAAGTTGCCTCCATCACTGTGGACAGCCACATGTGCTGACTGAAGCAACCAGCTGATCATATTCAGTACACGTGTTCCTTAAAGCAAAAAGCCTAGAAAATATGTGCACCCGCTTCGAATGTTATCAACCATTCAATGGCCGTTATTACTTATTATCAGTCCCATAAGTATCGGTCGAAA
>JARVGV010000645.1:3934991-3958784 GCA_031762435.1 Hypsolebias longignatus | reverse complement strand
ATGGAATTCGTTGCCAACGCTTTTAATCATCGATTTTTATCGATTTTATCGATTCGTTGTTGCAGCCCTAATTATTACTGTTGTTTATTGTTATCATTGTTTACTGCTATTGTTGTCTTTTATATGTTGTCTGGAACAGGTCCCTCTTGTAAATGAGTCCTCATGGCTCAATGAGGCTAGCCTGTATAAATAAAAGACTGAATGAGAAAAAAAAACAAACAAAAAAAAACAGATGAATCCCAGTTTTCATGTACAGGGCAGATGGCAGACTGCATGTATGGCGTCATGTGGGTGAGCCGTTTGCTGATGTCAACATTGTGAATCAAGTGGGTTATGCTGTGGACAAAGAACACCGGGGCCGGTGTGGTTACACGTGGTCTGTGGTTGTGAGGTTGGTTGGATGTTCTGCCAAATTTTCTGAACATGGACATTCCTGCAGTCAGCATGCCAACTGCATGCTCCCTCAAAACTTGTAACATCTGTGGCAATGTACTGTGTACACTGCACATTATAGAGTGGCCTTTTATTGTGGTCAGCCTAAGGAACACCTGTGCAATATTCATGCTGTCTAATCAGCATTTTCAAATGTCGCACCTGTTGAGGTGGATGGATTATCTTTGCAAAGGAGAAGTGCTCACTAACACAGATTCACATAAAATTATGGACAATGTTTGAGAAAAGCCTTTTGTGCACATAGAAAAAGTTTTAGATCTTTGAGTTCAGCTCATGGGAGCAAATACAAAAACATTGAGTTGATGTTTTTTATGTTCTGTATAGAAACACTGAATCAAAGCATGTCTTCATTGCTATGAATAAACAACAGCCACTTGAGCTTAAAGCACAATGAAAACGCCAAAGTGCAGCATATCATACAATGCCCATCATAAGTTCTGTGCAATTTTACCAAAGTTTTTTCTGCTATTATACACTTGTATATTTTAAACGATTACCACAAGTTATACATTGACCACTATCAGGCTAAGTTTTGAAAGCACTAAGTCCAAGTGAAAACTTTGTATTTGCTAAGTTGACTGACAAATACTGCAAACAAGAAAAAAACTTGTGACCAATCAGCAAAGTAGTCATTTAGAGAAATTAAACAAGGCTGATTGCAAACTGATCTCTGAAAGATCCCAAACACACATGTGGAGGACAAATGTTCAACAGAAAAACCAAAGGGCAGTGAAAACCGAACACGTCACTCAGCTGGTAAAATCCACACATTCCCATGATGCCTTTTGCAGAGTTCATACCGATCAATAATCAAACCAGAACATGGCATAGTTAGAGAAACAAAAAGTCAGTGCAACAGTGCACGTTTAGAGTAGGTGAAAGGGCACAAATGAGGAATTTCTACATTTTGTGAAGTAATATTGTGCCTGTATTGTGCCTGTAAAAAACAGAAGAAAAAAGCTAAGCTTGTGTGTTTGCCCCAAAGCTTTATTAGCTTTAGGTTTATAAAAACTTACGCTGCGTGGTGCCCAAGCTGTTCCAGTTTGCTCTGCAGTTTCTCATTTACTTGTTCTGTCTGGAAAATGAAGCAAACATAAAAACTATGAACGGCAGCAAACCTGAATGAAACATCAAAGAAAGTGGAGGGAACACAATCACATATTACAAATTACCTTCAGCACACATGCTCCAATTATTAACTTTTGAGCAGAAGAAATATATTTTTAAAATAGAACAAAGGCTTTTGGAAATTATGAGTAAATTGAGCTTTAGTCTGCCTCACCGCGATGATCTTCTCGAACATGAGGGCCGTCTGTCCAGCTGCCTCGCTCAGCTCTCTGCTCAGCTTGTTGTTCTCGTCCTCCAGAGCGCGGTTCCTTTCCAACAGCTTGGCCGCGCTCTCAGCCGACTCTGCCCTGGAACCGAGGGACAATTTAACCAGCGCTGCCTTTTTCTATGAGCATACATGCACGCCGAGCGGATGTATTCAATATCCTGAAGGAATCTGGAAATGAAAAGTAAATGTTTGTACCCGGAGAGGACGGGGGCTACTCCTCCTCGGGCATGCAGCAGCATCACTTGCAGCTCCTGAACCTAAAGCAGAACGTACTTCTGTTAGTATTACTCTACCACACACAAACACTAAATTTTCACTTCATATGCATTTCAAATTGGTCTTTGTGCTTTGTTTTGATATGCCTGGTATACATATATTGTTTATGAAGACACAAATTTACCAAGACAAAAACTATTTTTCCAAATAAACAAGTGAAGTAATTCCCTTTCAAGCTGAAAACCCAGAATAGCTCAAAGATCCAGTAACACTTCTCATGCACCTGCTGTTTCAGTAGTTTCATTTCAGCTGTTTTGGGGTCGATGTTAACAACAGGTTTGTTTTTAATCTTGCGCGCTCTGTCGGCATATCGCAGTGTGTTGATGGTTTCCTCCATGTTGGAGTCTGCAGGACTGACGCACGCAATCATCAGAGTGTGGCTGTTGCCTCCCAAGGAATCTGAAGACAAACACGCATGTCAAACACTAAGCATCCATTCACTAAAAGTTATTCCTCTAGACATCGGAGTTGAGCTTTTATTCTGTAAAAAAAATAAAAAAAAATAAGACTATGTAATTTGTCTTAGACAGCAAAAATTAACAACTACTATATTATAATATACTAATATAACTACAGGACTAGCAATTTTATTTTTAATCCATTATCAAAATTTAAGAAACACAAACTGCAGGAAGACGCAAACAACGAGCTCGTGTTAGTCTACAGCTAAGTTAATTTCCTAATGATGAAGCAGATGTAAGGATGTCAAGGACAGGTTAACTGTAACATCCCCAATTAATTATTCGAGACTAGTTCAAGTCCAAAGAATATTAATTGTTATTTAAAACGGGTTCAATTCTTTTTCAGATTAGAATATTATTTCTTCTGTGTGACCATTAGAATGAATGAATGTGACATGAGACTTGAATTATATTTGACCTTCAAATCAATTGGTCATTTATTATTCAAATCATCAACAAACATATACATTGATTGGCAGTGATTAATTTTACGGCATAAAATTTATCGGACATTTTAAAACAACAGATTCAGTTATGAGATGGTAATTAACTTATATCTGAAGGCACATTATCTTAATACGTACTGGCTTTGAAGTTTAAGGACGGTTTTAAGAAAAAGATAAAGTTTAAACAGAGGAAAGCTAGTTGTTTCATTTAACCAGGAGCCAGTGGAGCTGCTGCAGGACAGAAGTGATGTGGTTATAGGAGGAGGTTTGAGTGATGACACGGGCAGCTGAGTTCTGGACCATGTAGCTTCTGAAGAAATTTGTTGGGGAGGCCCTAAAGAAGGAAGGTGCAGTAGTCGATCTGGGAAGTCACAAGACTGTGCACAAAGAGGACAGTTTAGAGTCCCCAATCAAACATGCATGTTTTTGGTCTGTGGGAGGAAACCAGAGTACCTGGAGAAAACCCACACAACACGGAGAGAACATGCATTTCTCTAGGATTTGAACCAGCGACATTCTTGCTGAGAGGCAACAGCTCAACCAACTGAGCCGTGCATGCATACTCGTGTACAATAAAATCTCCATAAAGCTGGGTTTAGAAAATGTGTAATTTGTGTAAATTTTGAGTTCTTCTAAATCTTGCAAGACTCGTGCAAATGGGAATTTTTCTTGATTATTTCCATGGATTCTCCGTCACTTCTTCGTGGTATTTGTTTTGTGGGTAAAAACTACAAACAGAAAGTGGATGAAAAAAATGCATACTCTCAAAAGTGCAAAATCTGTTACGCTCAGATTTGGCCTAATTCCTCAATACACACTGTTTTTTTATTTTTATTTTATTTTTTTTTTTAGCTTTTGACATATGACCTCTGTTTAATAGCCTTTTTGTTTGCAAAGATTATTCAAAACTTGGAGATCGGAGCTTCAAGTTTTGTGCTTTGGGTTCAGAAAACAAGTTTGAATCAATCTTCTAACATACCTGGCTGCTTATTTTGCTTGTTACCTGCTTATTAATGCAATCTGCTGCTTCCTTAGATAGGTAACTTTTCTAACTGGCTTTAATGATGAATGTGAATATTTTTGTTCGGTGCCCTGAGACGACTGGTGTTGTGACTTGGTGCTGTATAAATAGATGGAAATAAATTGATTTCTGTGAAGAAAACACAACAGTTTACCGGTAGTTTGTTCTAGCACACTTGGGCGGCTGTGGCTGAGCGGTTAGAGCAGTCGTCTTCCAATGCAAGAGTTGGGGGGGTTGATTCCACCAGCAGTCCCATGCTGACGTGTCCCTGGGCAAGACACTGAACCCCTCTTTGCCTCTGTTGTGTGTCCCATCAGTGTATGAATGTGATAAAGCATTGATTATAGATTTGGCAGAGTGCTGTATAAATGGGTAAATGAGGGCACGCATTGTAGTGTAGAGCGCTTCCAGTGTCTTGATAAGATAGAAAGGCAAAACCATTTACAGTCCATTAAAATAACTTCTTATAACCCTAATACAAGTGTGTTATTTTTTCTAAAAGACATTTAAAGTGTTAATTGGACAAATTATAATTGATGTTTAACATCAGAACATGTGAACCTCATTTGTACTTTTGGTCTTGCTCCACTAAAAATCTACAGATCATCGTCAACCAGCTGTGGACAAGTGTTCATTGTCACTTCTGTCCAAAATGAATGGTTTTGTATTGAAAGTGTTTCCTGAGTTGTGCAGGGAAAAGGGTCAAGACAGGTCTTGATTTGCCCCTCGTCTCCAAATGGTACTTTAACAGAACACTTGTTATTAACAGTTGTTCAGGTGCCTCGTGACTCCGCCCTGTTCTCGCCTCCTGCAGGTAAACTTATTGTACAGTCGTTTCAGCAAGCTCCTCCCAGCATGGATTTCAAAAAAAGCTCCAGGAGGTTAAGCTGTTAATTAGCCAAAGAAAGAGGAGGCTGATAGCTTGCTGTTAATTTGTTTAACTCCTTTTTCTTTATTTTCTTATTTGGGTACCGACATAATTCCCTGCCTGTTTTGGAATCAGAGCTGTGTGTCACAAAAAGCAGAACCCAGCTCATTAAAAAGGAGAGAAATGTGTTTATCTGGCTATGATTAGAAGTGCACATTATGTATGTAGAGCCATGCTTATCCAAATGTTCTTAATGAGAGAGACCCAGGGCGCCAGAGTGGGGCTCCTGTGGGCATAGACCCAGGCTCGTTATCACTACACAGGGCATTGATCTCCCGACCGCCTGCTTGCTTATCCTCCCTCTCCTCACCTTTTCAAAAACGGTGTGTCGCACATGAAATATGTGGACACATTGATCAGCTGATTGAGAGCTATTGTTTAGAGCCCTGGGTCGTTATTGAAGAAGGGATTACCAAACTCTTGTTTTGTGCTCGCGTGTCGAAGAGTGCACCGCTCAGCTCCTTGTCACAGCACACACTCCCCTCGGCTCGCCTCAGATTTGCAGTGGTTCACAAAAGCGCACACACTTGGGCGCACAGAGCACATACAGCGGCCTACACAATCAGCGTGGCCCAAACGACTGCCTGCATTGATTGCCTTCCATCTGCAATTATGTTCCTATTGTTTACTTTCTAGCATCTTACTCATTCAAACAGAATTCAATAATTATTGCTTTATTTAATGTAAAAGTAAGTAAAAGTGGTGGGTGTGGAGCGCCAATAGCTGTATTGTCTTTAAGTGTCTTAACCACTCCCCCCAAAGCTGCTTTGCCTCATGGGTCAATGTTAAGTAAACCTCTCCAAAGACACCTACAGTGATCTATCTTCACCTTTCCAACTTTGCTTAAGACACAGAGTTCCATTTTGTATCTCGGTTCCCTCCAGGAGACAAATGTGCCGCCTGTTTTTGTTCACCGGTAGTGATGGATCATTTCTGCTGCAAAGGCTGCAGAGGAAGCAACATTGCACATTATGGGCTTTGAGACATGGGGACAGGATGCAGTGGAGATGTGGCAGGGATTAAGGAGCAAAGGGAAAGAAAGGACATGGGTGGGGATGAGGTTCAGGAAGCGGTAGGTATGCAGTTTGCGTTTGGAATACGCAAGTCCCCCCTAAGCCACAATGTAAGTTTTGGGCGCGTTGTAACTTGCAGTGCCTAATTCAAAGCAGCCACCACACTTCTGGCACCCAGTGGGGCCTCTGTGGTTGGAGCTGCTGTTAGTGCTGCTGGCAGGCACAGCATCGTTGGCCAAAACTGCAACTCGCTGACTCCAGTCGCAGCTTTGCTAAATAACCTGCTTATGTTCCAGGGGAATACCAGTGTGCCACTTTGTGACAATCAAGCTTATGTCAGACTTCTCATAAACATCTCCACTGCTTTTAGGAAGACACGCATTATTGTTTCAATTTGTGTTTTGTTTGTACACCAAAACTTAGTTTGTTTTCTTTATTATGTTTGAGTCATTATTTTCATTATTATGATTTCAGTTTATAATCTTCATGCTATCACATTATTTTTCAGATATTGTCATTTGAATGATATACTGGTACATATGTTTACATGGACATAAGTAATTGGATTAAATGACCATTTGTAATAAAAGTGCATCATGCAAACGCCCTATTCAGATTAGTTTTTGTTGATTCAGCTCGATCCGAATTAATCTGCAGTCCAAATAGCTATGTTTACATGGACACAAGTAATTAAACAGTCGTTCTGAATAAAAATGTCATGTAAATGCCCCGTTCAGGTTATTTTTTGCTTATGCAGCGTGGTCTGAAAGAATTTGTGATCTGAACAAAACGGGTGGTTTATGCTAATTCATAACCCAAACGGTGCGCACATAAAAACTTGATCTGTTCTTTTTTTTTTTTTTCCCCGATCATGAAAAACTGACCTGATTGCGCATGTGCGACCTACATCATTTCCGCCTGGCTAATGCTAATAATATTAGCATGTTGGGGAAGCAAAACTGGTCGGTGAGTGACACAACATTTCTACTAGAAACTCTGAAAGAGCTCAAAATGATCTGTGTTACCTGTAGCTCAACCAGGGAGTCCAGTAACATTCACCATCATTAAAACCTGCTGCAGGTCCATTTTGGGTGCTCAGGTTTGTTTACGTTCATCCCGGAAGTAAACCGGAAGTAGAACTTCTTCTTCTGTGTTTTTTTTTTAAAGGCGAGTTTACCACTCTGCACATTAGTACTTCTGTTCAGAATAAAAGCTTGCTGCATGTAAACGCTCGTCGTGAACGGATTGTGCCCATGTAAGTGATACATTTGAATTATATAATCTGAAATCATTTCAATCTGGTCAAATAATTTTGCGCATTTAAACATGGACATAAGTAATTGGATTAAAAGACAATTTGTAATAAAAGTGCGTCATGTAAACGTCCCATTCTGATTATTTTTTGTTGATTCAGCTCGATCTGAATGAATTTGTAATCCGAATGAGAGGGGTGGTTTATGCCAATTCATAATCTGAACGGTGTGCATGTAAACACCTAATCTCTGATAATTTTATTCTGATCATGGAAAACTGACATTGCTCATGTGCTACCTGCTACCTCACATGTTTCCACCTGGCTTGATGCTAATTTGTCAGGGAAGTAAAAGTGGTCGGTGAGCGACACAACATTTCTACTAGAAACGTTGAAAGAGCTCAAAATGATCTGGATCACCTGTAGCTCATGAGTGCAGTAACGTCTCCACCAACATCAAAACCTGTCGCGGGTCCAGGTTCGTTTACGTTCATCACGGAAGTAGATCGTCTTCTGTGTTGTTTTAAGGAGAGTTACCACTCTGCACATGTCAGTACTTCTGTTCAGAATAAAAGCCCGCTGCATGTGAACGCTCGTCATGAACGGATTGCGCCCAAGTTAACAATACATTTGGATTATTTAATCCGAATACAGTTCAATCCGGTCAAAGAATTTTGCACATGTAAACATAGCGAGTGAGACACAGGGGTACTTTCATTTTTCAACACAACGGGCACATTACCTCGTCTTCCTTCGGAGTGAATTACCTCATTGGTTATAATTGCTGCAGTGACCTCACTGTGGTGGAATAACAAAAGTGCTGCATGGCTCAATCTCAGACTTCTCACATCAGATAGCCCAAAACGTGATGGGCTCCCTGCGAGCCCAGAACCTGATGCCCACTTTTGTGATTTGGAAAATGTGCTCCTCTCATAGGTCCGTCCTGTTAGCACACACAGCATGGGATCAGGTGTGAATTGCAATTTTATTATTTTTTTAAACCACGTTCGCCTTCTGTGAAACACACACACACACACACACAGAGAAAAGGGCTTTTAGTGCTGAGAATCCGGGAGACAATTACAAAGCAATATCCAAGCAGATACTCAGTGGCTCTCACAGAGGGAATTTGGCAGCTCTCATGGAATTGATAGCTATTTAGCTCACAGATAGTCATCTGTTTTAATGCATTAATTTTGTATTAACAGCACTGCCAAATTTAATGGTAGAAATTAGGCTATGATCGTAATGGCATGGGACTGTGTGTGTATCTTTGGTGGTTTTGTTCACGTCTGTGTGGACATGTGCAATGTTCTTGTTCTCTATACTTTGTGTTTGTTGCAGACACACATTATATTATTGGTTCCTTTGGGAGCCATTCTTTGAAATTACTGGCTTCTTTCTCCCTTCCACCTTTCCAGTAATACCCCCCTTAACCTTGTGTTCTCTGGAGTCTCTCAGAAACCACGTTGTTCTGTGTTAAAGGTGCACTGTTACTTTGCGTTTAAGTGGCTGAAAATGCAGATGCACGCCGCGCTCTGGGTGGGTGTTGAAACTGATACAGGCTAGCGTTGCCCACTCAGAGGCCAAGGTGCAGTGAAGAGTTGCGATATGGAGAGAATGGGGTGATGCCCACACCGCCGCTGTCCCTCTCCACGTGAAAAAGCACTAAGCACTGCTTCAGCCTCCACAACAAGAGATGAGGCCCTCCATCCGAGAGAGAAAGGCTTGAAACGACACATTTACTATTCTAAACCATAAAAAAACACCACATGTTAAAACGAAAACCTTCTGAATCTTCCAGAGTTGTTTTTCCAAAATGATTTGTAAAATGTAGTTAAATGTTTTGCATTGATTTAAACCATATTTATATCCCACATCTTCACACCTAAATCTAATTCTGTCTTTGCGTTTTGCAGTCAACATGTCTTTGTGATCCTGACTGTTTAATCAGTCCACACTTAATAAAAGCCCGCAGCATGTCTCCATGTTGTTGACTGTAACACTAAAGTATAGGCGGTCACACACATTAGCTCGCTCAGCTGAATCTACTGCATAATTGCTATAAATTTCCAGACAGTTAAGTGGTATTAAAAACATCAGGACAGATGCAGAGAGCTTCCCCCTTCTTGCTCCACAGCTCCCCCCTTGTCGAGGCCTTGACAGGGCATGGAGCCCTGCAGACCAGCTCCTCAGAGCCCAACATGACTTTTTCATTAAGGCACCAAATTCCTCCGCTCCAGTTGGAGGTGATTTATCAACCAGACTTCATTGCAGGTTCATAGGAAACAGACACGAGTCCCGTCTCATGCATTATTATGTTTCACATTCAAAGTGTGTGTGTGTGGAAAAAATAAAAATGGAGGGATGGAGTTGGCCTGTGCGAAAACTTCATCCTTTATTTATTTGAGCTTCTCAGCGTGAGCCTAGAAATCTCACACATTGATGATTTGCCTCTGTGCGTCTTGTTGTCCGTCTCCCGTCTGGAGTACTGAACGAGCCTTGGTTTTGATCCATACGATCTCTTTTCTGCTTCACAAACACTAAATATGCCTCTGACTGCTGTGGGTCATGGCCGGTGCTGAGATGGTGAAAGTGCTGGTTTACAGGTGCAATCATTTGACATAGTAGACAGAGCTGCAAGTGCTGGGGCAGGCCCATCGGAGGCCATCTCCCAGACCAGTCAGGTTTATAGTAAATTATGTTTGATTGCAGGGCAGTCAGTCTCAAGTTGACTCCTATATAAACCTTGTGCTTTTTATGGGAAACTATAAAACTCCCAGGATTTATTTTTTTATTTTTCTTTTACCTCATGAGACTAGCTTTGAAGTTTCAGTCAGGTGCTGTCATTTTTTTTAACTCGTCTTCTCATAGATTTTTGAAGCCTTGAGTCATTTGCAGCAGCTCTTTTTTTTTTAATTCAAGACATCTGCTGTGACTAAAAGCAATTTGACTGATTTGCTGTCATCTATAACTGAATCTGTCTCAGATTTCCATCTACCTTACTTCTGATGCAATGTTTGTGCACAAAAAAAAGGAGGCGAGGGAGAAGGGGCTCCGTGATATCCAGCAACACCTATTCATGACTTCATGGACGGCTTAAAACGAGGCGAGAAAGGAGAGCACGCAGAGCTTTTTTACAATCACCTAATAACTCTATTACACTGAGCTCTGGGGCTGACGAAAAATTTAAAAAAAACTCCTATTCCTTTTCCTGGAAGCGGTGTCTTAATGCACATTTTAGGTGTAGAAGTGAGAAATGTGAAACCAAAGAGAATGAAACACAATAGCTCAGAAAACCCTGTGGCAATGTAACAATATTGCCAGAAAATTAAACATTAGGAGAACAGGACAAGAGCATTTTGGGGAGGCGTAATATTGTTATGTTTTTTTTTTTTTTTTTACACACCAAGCTGTCAACACCTGATTTAGGATTAATATAGTAAATATGTAACATGTTCACTACATTTTCACAGTCCTGGATCCCAAACTGTTCATAATTTATGTAAACGATCTATGTGTTGTACCTGACATAATAAAAATATACTATTTGCCAACGATACAAACATTTTTGTGTTCAAGATGACGTGGAACAACTGTTAAAGGATGTAGCTGATGGATTGAACAAACTGAAAATGTGTTTTTGATGAAAATAAGCTGTCCTTGAACCTACACAAAACAACAATAATGTTATTTGGGAACTGTCAATCACATACATAAATTCAAATATAAATAGATGGAGTGAATATTGAAAGAGTTCATGAAAACAAATTTCTAGGTGTCATTATTGATGATTAACTCAACTGGAAACCACACGTCAGATATGATGAAACCATATTATTATACCATATTAACCATATTATTATATTCAACCTGCCTAAATAAAGGTTGAATGAAATGTTCAAAGTAAAGTCTCAAGAAATGTCACCCTCTTAAACCAAGTCAAGTTGGTCATAGAACAAATACCCATTACATGCATCTACTGTTTTATCTTAAGTTATTGTGCAGAAATCGGGGGCAATAATTACAAAACTACACTACAGGCATTAACAATACTATATAAAAGAGCAATAAGAATAATCCATAAAAAAAGCACGAATACACTATTTCTTAAATCTAAATTATTAAATTTCATTGACATAGTGAAACTACAGACAGCTCTAATACTTTACAAAGCCAAAAAATAAACAATGACCAGAAAACATTCAAAAATTGTTTAACACTGGAGCAAATTTATAAGTTAAGGAGGAATCATAGTTTAAAATATGCAAATTCAAAACTACTAGAATAAACTTTAGTGTACCATAAGTGGAGTCAAACTGTGGAATAATCTGAATGATGATCTTAGACAATGTTCAAACATAAAACTGTTCAAGTTTTCATATAAACATATGATTATTGCTGGATATAATATATATTATTCAATTATTGTTGATGCTTTTGTTATTGATGCTAGTTTTGAATTTGTTTTTGGTGAAGTTAAATAAATAATTGTTTATCTACTGTGGTTAACTTAAATAGATACTGTACTGATGGGTTAAATATGAGTTTAGTTGTTATATATATATATATATAGATTATACATGTAATAAATGTAAACATGTGTAAGTGGTTAAGGAGTGGGAATTTTTAAAAGTTCATATTTCTACCCACTCCCTTGAACATGTAAAACAAAAAAGTTTTGACATTATGCTTCATGCTGTATGTTTATTTTATTATTTTTTTCCATATTCAAAAAATAATAAACTCAACTAACTACATTTGCATATTACAGCCTGTCAAACAAGTTGTGTACTGCAAGAGAGGATTTTAATTTTTTGATCAGCGAAACAAATTCTTGCAAAACAAATTAGTGGCTTATATGCATTAACTGATAAAATAATTAAAACTTTTATCATTTTGTTGCAGGTGATTCTTCTGATGATTTGCATTTTAAGCTCCTTATCACTCAAGGCTCATTTTCTTTAGATCTCACTCCCATAAGATCCTAATGCATTTATCTGTTAAAAGTATCTATTCTTTCTAGTAAACTGTTTTTTTAGGCAATTTTATGTTTATCCTAAATATTTATTGCACGCTGAGATTTGCAGTTTTTACCCTTTCTCTCAGCACGTCTCATGTTATATGCGGGCATCAAAGAAAATTAGTGGGAAAGAGGAAAACTTCAGGTAATTGACATTGATTTTTGCCACAGAAACCCACAGCAAGACTTCCCAGTTTCACACAAGTGCAGAAAATGACGGGCATGACACAAGTGACCATTCAGAGTGAGGTACACATGTATCAGTGTGATGCTTGTGGATGATGGTCAATATCTCTGTTGCTCAGAGCCTGGCCATATTGTGCAGGTCTTGCATCATTGATTGAGCCATGCAGGAGGTAATTAGACTGGAGCTTGGTGGTGCGAGTAGAGGTTGTGGTGGCATGGTGTCACTACAGGGTGTTACGCGTGTTGTGACACTACAGAGGGTGGGTTGGAGGCCGGTAAAGTCATGCTGTTAGGTCTGGGGGTCAATACTGACGCTGATTTCCTGTTTTTCTGACGGCTGTCCTGTTGTGGATGTTCTGTTTTCCTTCAGAGTGCCTTCAGTCTCCCTCCTCCTCACCACAGGCTGGTTTTGCCTCTTTTTTCTCCTCTTTGAGTGAGAATTTAACTCGCCATGATCAATATTTAGCATCCCATGCGTGAAACAGGCAGATGTTTGGAGTTTCCTTTTTCAGAAAGGGGAAGCTTCTGTTGAGTGAAGGGGATCAATGCTTCCTTCCGTCTGTGAAGCTGCAGACCCACGGCCTCTGAACGATGGCTGATGTGATTTCTGCCCACGGGCCCCTGAGACTCGCGTGCCTCCCTGGCCTCTCCTGTTCTGTTAGCCCGCGACGCAGACACTCGCACAGACAAGTGTGCAGTCCAAACAGTTGTCTCGAAGAGGAAGAGGTCTGGATGTTAAACAACGGGGCCGTGATTGGGAATTGATTTGTTCATTTGCCAGCTGTGTGAGCGAGATTGAGTCGGTGGTGCCTGGCCAGCTATCTGCCATCTACAATAACTTCTTCCTCTTGTCTCTCGCTCTCCGTTTCCTCCCACAGCACCTGCAGCAGCACGAAAACGCGGTGGAGGGCGATGCCTGCTACTACCACTGCGTGCTGTGCAACTACTCGACCAAGGCCAAGCTCAACCTCATCCAGCACGTGCGCTCCATGAAGCACCAACGCAGCGAGAGCCTCCGGAAGCTCCAGCGCTTGCAGAAAGGCCTGCCAGAAGAGGAGGACGACCTCAGCTCCATCTTCACCATCCGCAAATGCCCTACTTCAGATACAGGTCAGAGCGTGATCCCCGTGGCGTTTTATGCGTGTATGCCTTTTTTTTTAGCTTTACATGCATCAGCTGTCAAAATTTACGTTCTTAATGAATTCATGACTAACCTTGTTTTTTTTATTTACTTCATCGTAACGTTAATATCCTCATCAGTAAATCAAATCTAACTCCAGAAACAAAACATTATTTTAAAAGGTTTTCATGCATCGCTTCTTTCCCACGTTTTGTTGATCCACTCACCTGTTTGTTTGGATATTTCTGCTTTTAAGCAACATTAAGCGTTCCTTTTACATTAATTGACGCAAGTGACAAAATGGGCAATATGCACATATTTCTTTTTAGAAATTTTGCCCCAAATATGATTTGTATGCATTTCCGAAGTCCCCGTTAATGGAAGCGGCTTGGTTTTAGCCATTAAAGGTGCACTGAGGAGCATTAATTCTGCTGGAGGAGGAGCTGAACAACAGCAGCAGAACACCAAAAAGCAGACGTGGCCACAACGGCAGCATGGCTGAAACAAAGTGCCACCACTGGCCATTTATTACGGACTGATTAGGAAGAGTGAGCTGCGGTCAATTAACACGCTTTCTTAGTAGAGATTTGGTTTTCTAATCACTTTAACTTCTGTGCCTTGACAAAGGGCCTCTATTGTGTGTCTGTCCAAGAAGAAACCATTACTTCCCTCACACACATACTCGCTGTCTGTGTTATGTGGTTGGAAAAAAAAAAAGGCCAGCCTGTGAAGACGCTTTGTTCCAAGGAGGCAAGGATAATGAAGCCAGCGGCTGGGAAATGGCGCAAAAGGCAGTTACAGATCTGAAGCAAATCATTAGAGAACATATTTAGCTGAGCAATTAGGGACAATTAAGCTTTCTGCTCACTGCACTCCAAATATGTTAATGACTACAGTACAGTGGACAAGCGAACATGCGAAGGCAAGAGGAAGGGCCATTTAGGTTAAAAGGGATGGGGGTTGGGATGTTTTTCTGTTCCTTTTTTTTTTTTTTTAAGAGATAAAGGCTTTTGTTGTTTGCAAATGTTCTTCATTAAAGTTGTTTTTGCTAAAGAATAGATTTTTTTCTTAATACTTTTTAAAAAATGTTTTGAAACATTTGTTTGCATGCACACGAGCTGTCCAAGATTTAACCAGTGTGCCCTCACAGTGGGTCTGTGTATGAGCACTATCACTACCAACACACACACATACAAAGGCTTTCTTCCCTGCAGAACTTTATCAAATTACACAAACACTCACTTACTTGAGCAGACCACCGCTCTCTAACAGAATCTTTATAATTCTGACGGTTCCTTCTCTGCAGTATAAAATAACAGTTGTGTTCAGACAGATTCAACTTATTTCTCAAATTACATCTGATTATGATCCATAATTGTTTATTCATTTTTTTCTGCTGCATCTGCATTTGTTTATAAGAACATTGAATAAGCATCTTAACCTAATCACCACAAAAACAATAGTTTTCTTTTACAGTCCTCATAACTGCTTACTCAGCATTTCATTTTTTTGGCCATTTCACACCCGTGCTGGTTAGAATTTATAACCCATTGCTCAGTTTGTATCACTGTTTCTTCCTCAGTAGTTCTTCTGTGGTACTACAGGTTTTTGAAGGGTTCAGTAATGGTTTCTACCGTATTTTTCGGCCTATAAGTTGCAGTTTCTTGCATAATTTGCATGCCCTGCAACTTATACACCGAAGCGACTTATTCATGTTTTTCTCCATATTTATAAACCAATATTTGGCTGAGATTCATTCATTCTGACTGAAAATATTGAACACTAAGGATGGAAGATGAAACATTTCTCCCTTAAAGAAACTGGTCCAGATGAAATGGTGTAACTTTTTTGTTTACTACCTGGATGATTGAGTCTACAAACTTTTTTATTGAACACTACCATTTTCAGCCACTAGATGGCACTCAAGTAGTATGGCATGCCATCGTGTATGTAATAGGTAAAAGTGGCTATTAATGCCACAATCAGCTTGCCAAAGCCTTCCACCTTCGTCCAGCTTGCCTGGAGCAAACGTCAAATCATCTTCATTTTGCTGCGCCGCCCCGGTGAAATGCAGCTGATTTGACAAGTGAAGTGAATTTATTAAGTAAAAGTTCAACTGAGACACACCTTTGAAGAAAACAAATAATTGTTTTTAATTGTTAATCTTGTTAAATTCTTGTTAAAGTCCTCCCGTGCGCGATCTCTTGGCCACCGTTTGGCAGCCAGTCGATTTTGGGCACAACACCGGCCCACATTTCCAGGTTGTCAGCGGTGACGTGTAACAAACGCGACACGTAACAAATGCGACGCGTCAGTGGTGATGCATAATAGATGCGACTTATGCAAAGCGACGTACTTATGGATTTTCCACTTTATTAGACATATTTGGACTGATGCGACTTGGTGCGACGTGTACGGCAGAAAATGTGGTATTTATCTATAATGGTTTCAGAACATGCTCTAGTTTGTTAAACAAAGTTGTCCCTGGACTTGTGGGTCACCCAGACTGCGTTTGCCTCCTGCTGTGGTCTTGAATTTGTTTCTCAACAGGTTAAGATGTTGAACTTAAATTCTACTTTTGTATTTTTTTCTAAATACATGTACATACAATTTGCACCTTCGATCCCCACTCAGAAAAGCTAACAAATCAGATCCAACATGTTGTTGGATTTTAGTAACAAATAAAATGAAAGCCCACCTTTTTTTTTTTTTTAAACAAACATTTAATGTTTCACTACTTTGCATGTCAGTGTTTCTTATGAGAATCCAGCAAGTACAATCTGCAGGGATTTGGTGCCGCAAACCTCCTCGGGGTTGGAAGTCTGAGGAGAGCAAGGGCAGCAGAAATTAAGTTTCTCTTTAATTAGACCATACAAGGACAAAAAGGCCTGCATTGTTTTAATTTGTGCTCATCGTAGAAATGTGCTGCTTAGGCATGTTGCCCTGTGGCCCCACCTCCATTTGTCTTCTTTAACCCTTTATCTGTGGGGAAACAAAGGGGGTCTCAGAGGGACCCCTCACACATCTGCTGTGTGCAGAGATCAATAGATAAAACTCTGCTTTGACTTAAACCAGTACATCAATGTTAGCTGGTATTTTTTTAAGAACAGCAACTTCTTACCAAGCAGAAGACGTTTGCAAAATCTGGTGATGTGACACAGAAGGCGAGGGGTGAATTTTCACTTTTGATCAAAGGTGGTTTGACATTAAAAAAAGCTAAATGTATTTTAGGGTTAGAGGTAAAATAATGTGGCCTTACAGGGGGTTGATGACAACAACAGGCGTCATGTGCTCAAAACAGAATCAGACACAGACGGTGATGGAGGAGCCAGAAACCGATACAGGACGAGACGGGAGAACAAGTTCGGGGAGCTCTCATGTTAGATTTATCGTGACACTTGAGTATGAGATGACCCTGTTTCTTTTGAATGTTCATCAGGGCATAGAACTCAGTGACACATTGAGGTTTCTCATGTTTTAATATTTAATCATCTCAAGCCATTTTCTGATCTAAACTTTTTATTTTCACTGTGTAAAGAGCAGAACGAGAGCATGACTTTAAGAAGGACATAGAAGAGCGAGTAGTTCTGAGGAGGAATGTTTGCGTTGTGCCTGAAAGACGATGAGGGAAGAAAACGGTAGCAACGTGTTTGACAGTAGTAAAATATACGGTAGTATTTTCTTCCGTGGTGCCGTGTATGAAGGAGCAGAGATGGAGAATAAATGTGTCTGACAGTGAGGATTAGCGCCTGCTGTAAATCTGCCTCAGTCACAGATGGCAGGCTCTTGATCGCTGGGCTGTGACGGCTTGGCTCTCATCGCAGGAGGAAATCCCTGTCTGTGAGCCGAGGAGACTGGGAAGGGAGAAGACTGGCTGGGGCCACCTGGGCAGCCACCAGTCATTCTCTCCTGTCTGTGTGGACATAGAGACCTGTGTATTCAAGGACAAGGACTATTTTGAGGCGACGCTGTATATTTGCTTTTGGTGTTCTTTCAAATAATGGCTGCATTTCTGTTTGCAAGTGATATTTAAACCTCCAGTTCAGATCAGCCTTGCTTTTAATTACCAGTTTGAAACACTGGCCAGTGAAGCTGTGTGCATTAATAAATAAAAATTAGACAAATGGATACAAACAAATTACTGCATAATAGGGGTGTCCAGTATTAGATTGCATGCTTGTTTCACTAAAAGGGTGTACTTTCAGGGTCAGTCCTCTAATAGCAAGGCCTGTTCTGACAACAGAGGCGTTTCTCCTCCCTTCCCACAAGCCTTCCTCTCTGTCTGTTGCAAAAGTCTTAAGAAATTGTTCATAACTACTGAGTAGCATGTAAAGCCAGTTGTAATAACGTGCAGAAAGTCCGCTTTAGTGACGGTAAACTGGAAGAGTTGACAGCTGCTTCGCCAGAATTTTAATGCAGTAAAAATTCCATCATATTCTGTAGCTTGTCTGCTTTGAAACGCGACGGTGCGTCCCTCCCCTCTTATCATACTGTTTGCTTGACCTGTGGTTATGCTGCAGCTGTGGAAGCTGGGTAACTTCAGAGGTGAGCCGGGCCGTGCTCTGATGGCATGCAAGGTTCAGAGCTTGAGCTTGTGCGCCCCACAGGCAAGACCAAAACAGACAGTAGCCATTTCTGGAATGTCCTCCTTTTATTCATGCTAGTTAAAATGCAAAGTAAACCTTTCCAGAAACAGGATATTGTAGCCCTTAACCACCAGACCCTTTCTACATGCCACATTACGGGCAATCTGAGAGTGAGTTGTATAGACAGACACTGCTGCAATGCGCATTTAATAAAGACGGTTATTGCCCCAGTAATGCAGAGTGGATATGAGGATGAGGGCTGTAGTTCTGGACGAGCAGGGCCCCAGAGGCTCAGCCGGCCCTCTGTTAGTCGCCTGCCTTCTAATCCCTGTCCGACGGGCATCAAGGCAGCATAGGAAATTGTTTGCTGTCTGCAGAGTGTGCCAGGAAATTCATAAATGCATCACTTTTCATTTTGAAAACATTACAAAAGACTATCTGTTTATTAAAAAGTTAAAATGACGGCTTTTTAGATTTTCTAGTCGTTTAGCATTCGTATGGCTCTGCTGCTTAAACTAACACGTCTCTTGCCTCTTCTTTCTCAGTCTTTCAATAAAACCCTCTGCTTGTTGATCCTGTTATAGCAAACTGAGCAAAAGGCCACCTCACTGTTCAGGGACAGGCTGTAAGAAAGAGCCTGGCATCCAGTTGTTTGTCTTCTGAGTACATTTCTGCAAACAACACATCATTTTGCTCTTTCTGGTTGAAGTTAGACTTTAATGTTTTGGTCTTTTTATCTAATTTTAGAGAATAAAATGCAACATTAATATTCAAGATGAACAGAAAAAGTCAATTAACACAAAATATTCTCGTGATGAAACCGCGGAGCCGTTAGATTTTCACACGAGACCACCTTCTATGTGCACCGTATGTTTTGTGCGCCGAGTTTGGTTTACCTGTCACTTTTGTCATGCAGGCGTAAATATGCCCTAGATTTTATTTTTGCAAACTCTCAAACCCACAAATGAGCACGCACGTAGGCGTCTGCGCTGAAAACCAGGCTGTGTGTGTGCACAAGGCTCTCCCTGTCATCAAGCTCATCTTCAGAGGAGGTCGACAGCACATTATAATACCGGTATTGGTTTCCCCCTCGCTTGTCATTACCACACACTTTCCTTGAAAGCTGATCCAAAAGATAGACAGCCCATCAGGAGACAGACATCTCATTTGTACTTACTAAACGTGTTAATGACTTCTATTTTCAGGCCCGCGGACTTTGCTGCTGGATATTGGAGCAGAGGTGGCGATCAGTGGTGTGAGGTGCTGGATTGAATGATCTGCAGAAGCTAGAACGGAGGGGAAGGGGAGTAATGCAGTAGCCCCTGCCGCCCCTCATGTCATTCACATGGAGTGACCACAGCCTCCGCGGGGTCCGTCTGTCAGTCAGGGCTGAGCCCAGCAGTCTGTGGTTACAGGCAGACAGCGGAGGGGGGCATAGATTATGTGCCAGAGACATATTGGTTGTGATGGGTTTAATTATAGCAGCAGTCATGTCACTGTCACAGGTGGATGAGATGAAGAAGAAACATCTACTATTCAATGACTGATGAATGAAAAGAGGTTGATTAAGTTTATATGTACAGTCGCTGTTTATTTCAGAGTAGTCAGAGGTAAAATGCAGTGATTGTTGGTATTTACATGGACAAACCCGTCCCCACAGGTCAACCAAGGTGACGGTAGAAAGTTTTTAGATACCGTATTTGCCACCGTACACATCGCACCGCCGTATAAGTCGCATCAGTCCAAATATGTCTAATAATGTGGAAAAATCCATAAATGTGTCGCTTCGCCGTGTACGTCGCCTCCATTATGCCTCACTGCTGAGGCGTCGTGTTTATGTGTCACCGCTGACAACCCGGAAATGTGGGCCGGTGTTGTGCCAAAAATCAAATGGCTGCCAAATGGTGACCACGGGAGTGTGCATGGGAGGAATTTAACAAGATGAGCACTTAAAAACAATTATTTGTTTGCTCAAAATTATAGCAAAGGTGTGTCTCAGTTGAACTTTTACCCAATAAATGCACTTTAATGGTCAAGTTAGCTGCATTTTGTCAGGGCAATGCAGCGAAATGAAGCTGATTTATTTGACGGTTGCTCCAAGTGAGCCGAATGAAGGTGGCAGACTATGCCAAGCCGATTGGGTCATTAATAGACAATTTTGCCTATTAAATGGCACAGTGGCATGCCATACTACTCGAGTGCCATCTAGTGGCTGAAAATGGTATTGTTCAATTTTTTTCTGCTTCCTTTCATTTTTAAATTTATTTTTTCTTTCTCTATATGCTTTGTAATTTGTTTCTTTTGTGTTTTTAAATTTTAAATAAATAAATAAATAAATAAATAAATTTTCGGTCGGAATGAATGAAAACCGTCATATCTCAGCCAAACATTGTATTATAAATATGGGAAAAATCCATAAACGTTGATTTGTCATATAAGTCGCAGTTCATGTAAATTATATATTAAAAAAAAAAAAAACGCAACTTATAGGGCAAAAAATACGGTTGTCTGTCTCATGCTGTCAAACTATTAGTCAAACATTAACTATACTGCACATTTCCACAGTGGTCACACAGGTAGATAAGTTCACCGTGTTTACCTGTACAGATATTTGTTTTGTTTTCTGTATTGTAATATTTCATTTTTAAAAGCTTTCCCACATGATCCTTGAACTTTCCCCCTAAGGCTCACGTATTCATTGTACATCCAGCACATTCTCGTCCGTGATATTGATCGCAGCGCATGTGCATGCCAGGTAATCTAGGAAATAAAAACCAATAAATTTGTTTTACACTTGCATTGCTTTGTTTGTTTCTGAGTTATGGGCAAACAGGGCTGCTTGCTGACAGGATTAGGCAGCTCAGTTTGACCATAGGCAGCATGAGAGGAGAAACGGGCAAAGTTAGACAACTATTGAGTCCAGGCAGGAAAGTTTTATTTAGACATTTTTTAATAAGGCAGTTTGCACCCCCCAGAGATGGCTAGTAGATCAAAGGCCATGATCTGTGCAATGGATGAGTTCAGGCTGGGTCCAGCAGAGATGATCAGCCCCACTGACAGCAAAAAGAAACCAGAGAGTGAAGGATGCCCAATCCAGAGTCGTGTTGCCCTCCAACTCTGAAGGCTTCATTAGAATAAAGGCAGATGAAACAAAGAGCAGCTGAAAGCACACACGCTGTAAATCCTTATCCACTGTCTGGAAGATGGACACAAGCAGTAAACAGTGTGCATGTGGACATTTTGTACAAGTACATGTTTGTCTGCGCTGCTTAATGTGCAGTTTTATTTTATGCTACATGCGAAGGAAACATCATTATGGACAAACATTTAAAAAAAAAGTTCAGACAGGAATCGCACAAAGCACACATTCATGTTTTCAGTGCATTAGCAAAACCAGTCCCCTCCAGTGCCTGAGCCACATCAGCTAAAAGCAGCCAGGCAGATGGCAGCAATGAGAGAAGTGCAGAAATAATTCAATACTGAACCTCTCTAACCTTTACCTGTGGGCGTGAGCAGCAGTCATTGATTCATGCAGTGCTTGACAGTAACACTACACACCACCTGAGGAGGGTGAGAGGAGGATGGATGAAGAGCAATGGATGAGTTTGGTGGAAAAAACAAAAGAAAGAATAATATGAGTAGGAGGAAAGCGCTACTGCAAGTTGGTGTGTGTGCGTGTGTGTGATGCTGATGGGAACGTAACAAAGATGGATGCTGTAAATTAATCTGTGTTTGCCTAGTTTCCTCATACACCCACAGTTCTGCTGGATGTTGTCAGCAAACAGAAGTTTTCACACCAGTTTGCCATCATGCCACAGGAGGCATCAGCAGCGGCAACAAAGCACCTTCAGGTCTGACTACTTTTACAAAACCGAAAAAAAGAAACGAACATTATTTGTTTGGTTCAGCTAAATATGTTCTGATCTCCATGGCTGAGCAAATGGCGCATCGTCCTCTCCTGCGCTGTGGTTTTATCAGATGCCTTTTGATCCATTCTTCCCATTAATAATCTGGAGCAAAGAAACTAACAAATAAAAAACATTTAAAAAAAAAACTAGAATTTTCGTTATAAAAGTAAAAGTACGCTCATACAAGAGTTTTTGCACAACAAAAAGATTTTAACCTTTCAGATAAACTATCAGTGATGCTGATAAACTATTTCAATTTTCTTTTCAAAGTTAGTCAAAAATTCCATTTTATTTTTATTATAGACGTGAAAGTTTGGTTATTTGGGAAAGTTATGAATAGTTAGTGTTCTACCTGTTGTAGATACAGTAGCCCTTTGAGTCAATTCATGAGCCATAAATAGAAAAATAATCCTAAAATGTTTGCACTTTTATCTTTTAATTCGATTCACTTCAGTTTATTTTTTATAGCAGCACATCACAGCATAAATCGTCGCAGGGCACTGAACAAAAACAATCACATACATCATAAAAGACAATTAGTAAAAGTTCTCTGTCTAAGGAAGCAGCAGGTTGTATGGACTCTCCACTTCATCGGTCTCCCATCCTGAGCAAGCACAAAGGAGACAGTGGAAAGTAAAAACTCTCTCTTAACTGAAACAAACCTCCAGCAGAAACAGGCTCAGGATGAACGGTGGAGTTGCGTTCGGGTCCAAAAAACCAGATGCAACCTGACCCCAGCTTGTAGCCGTCACTTCTGAACCGCACCCAATCTGACAAATTAACAGGAATTACAGGTCCAAACACATTAAGCCTTACTAGCTATAGATATAGTAGCTATACTGCCGGCAGACACATGCTTCTAAGTAAAGGACGCAGAAGATCGGAGCTGAGGGGGCGTTTGCCCTTTCATGGCTGTCAAAGCACATTAAATGCTTCCCCTGCTTCTGCCTGCGTTCTGCTCTGACTTGTGGATATTTTGTGATCTCACCTGTTTGGGTCGTCTGCAGTGCGCGTCCACTGAGTACAGCGGCTGAATGAACGTCCATTTGGGCGATGGATCGCTGGCAGTAGTCCATCTGAAGCTTAACGGAACTTTTTACCTCTTTCAAGGTCGGTCAGCGCACAGTGAAATGGTATCGTGAGGCTGTTGATATGGCAAGCCGTGTTGCCATATAATTGGATCATCAGCCGCTTGCGTCCGCTGATTTATTATGGACCGGCCCAGTCTAAATCCGGGTTGGCTCCGGGTTTGGGTCAGAAATGACGGCTCCAATGAGTGTCCATCTGCTTCAACTAGCTGAGTTTTAGAGGACAGGAATGAGGAGCAGACGAACACAGACCGACCGGTCCGGCTGGAATTTAAAATAAATAATTACACTGGATGTAAAAATATATTTTAAAGTTGGCTGAGGCCAAACCTCTTTCTGTTTACATCAGCAACAAGCGTAATGATTTCAGATGATTTCAATGCTTGATGTTATTTATTTATTTATTTATTTGGGGAGTGGTCGTGCAGAGGTTAGAGAAGGTGAGCCTGTCATTGGAAGGTCGCCTGTTCAACTCCCCGGACAACATCAAAATGTGAGTGAGAAAGTTGAAGCACCCACACCTTCCTCCACCCTCATTTGCCCCACTCTGGACCCTTGAGCAAGGCTCTTAACCCCCCATCCTCTGCGCGCCCGTGCACCCTAGATAACATTATATATATATATATATATATATATATACAGGCGGTCCCCGACTTACGGCGCCATCGACTTACGGCGCTCCGTACTTACGGCTCT
>JARVGV010000645.1:3901197-3916018 GCA_031762435.1 Hypsolebias longignatus | reverse complement strand
TGGGGGGGTGGGGGGTGTTGTGTATGGGACGCAGAGGTGCTGATATGAGGAGCAGACAATGCATGAAAGCCCTCAGCATGGGTCCTGTGTCTCATTGTCCCATGGTACCCTCCTGTCACTTTCATTTTGCGCCTTCCAGTCCAGAGTCAGGCCAACTTTGATACAAGGAAGGGGGCTGCAAAGGATGATGAGGGGGTGGGGGGTGGGGGGGGGGGTTAAAAGAAGAAGTAGGGGGAAAAGAGGGAGTCTGAGAAGTATGAAATAAGATTGCTTTTTATCTAACAGCACAGTGCTAAAGAAAAGGAAGCTGTCCGCCCCGGGACAAAGCAGGGGGCAGCATGCACCTTCACGATTTACAGTGCAGTCCTGAGACACTGGTTAAAAAATGACAACAGCCTCAATAATGATAATGAGAGTAATGAGAGCTTGGACACAAAGAGATAAAACATGTTCCTGATATTCGAGAGGAACTCGACTCAACCCCCGCAGTGGTTGTCCACTGAAGTGGACAAACGGCTGAGCTGAAATCCAAATGCGTGACAAAAGAAGTCAAATGATCTGAGATCCATTTTCAGGTAGGACTTCTTTTCCACACTTTGAAAAGGCAGTTGCCATCACAGCAGCGTATTCAGCTGAGCCGCGGACGGAGGAGGAGCTTGACCCACTGAAAGATATCCAGAGTGACTATTATTACTTGCTGCTGCTCTTCTCTACAGTCTGAGAAAGAATACTGGAAAGTGCAGCGGTTACCATCAATTATTTATCAGGCCGTTTGTGCTTGTCAGTCTGATTAGCATTAGTGTAATCACTGCTCTTCAAGGGAGAAGAAAGACCGCTCTCTCTCATCTGAAGGTAATCTTTCCATTTTTCGGTGTCTCATCTTCACTGGACAGCTTTTGCGTAGCATCTGCTTTTGTCATCTCCACATATTTCTTCCCTTTCGCCCCCTTTCTCCGTGTGTTTCTGTCTGATGCTGGTCGGCCTCCCCCCCCCCTCCCCTTCTTTCTGAACCTTATTGATGTGTGAGCAGTTTTCTCTCTCCCAGCTTGTATAGAGTGACACCTATGGGTCCGACTGGGCCTTTGCATGCATTGAAGGGAAGGCGGCTGAGCGCCTGGATGGTGCATGAGTGCATGTGTCTGTCTGGAGATGCTGGAGCCCATAAACTGTCCCCACTGACTGACTGGCAGAGCAGAGCGGAAATTTATATGCTCAGAACAGATGAGTTTAATCTCTGCGTTGGCACTGGAGCTTATTCAGCTCGCATGATTAGATTAATGAAACTGTTTCATATCATTGTATTAGAGCAGTTAATGAAGACAATTAATTAGAAGACAACCTTCAGGCTATTGTCCTTTACATCTTTCAGATTTGGGTTAGAAATGGCCTTAGCTTTGAGTGTTTCTCCTCATCCATTGTCAGAGTGAATCTACAGTTTTAGCGTCTTTTTCATTTGCGTCCTATTCTTAGGCCACTCTTGACCTTTCATTAATTATAGTTGGCCGAGCTTTAATCACTCTGTGACGCTGTTGTAGCTGAGACAAGAAATGGGCAAAATGATTTGCCACTTAGAAACATAAGAGTGCTCCTGGAATCATGTATTTCTCTATAAATTATGCATTGACTTCTGTGTTGTATGTGCTCGGATTGTCATGCATGTAGATTACACTGCCTTATCGAGATGTTTAAAGAGGAAAAAAAAAAAAACACATCAGTGTGCACGTACATGGTTGGTGCACGATTTTGGGGGTGGGAACAAGGAAGTTAAATAGCTTAGGAATCTTGGCTGCCTATCATTGTAATGTTTAGGTGTGTTGATGTGAGTGGGGGCTTATTCTCACTGCGTGTGCCACCTAGCTGAAACGTCTCGCCCCATTTTTATTTTTATTTTTTAAAGGTGAAACCATTTACCTGGGGATTATTTTGTAATCTGAGCACCTGTGCAGCTGTACAGTGCTCTAATTCTCACACAGCTGTGAAGATTTATGCTGTCAATACAGTAGTTAGTTGGGGTTTCGCCGCACCTCCATACACCTTTTTGTTCCACGACTAAAATCTGTGTTATTAAATGGGCTGTGCCAAATAAAGTGAATAAAACTGCATAAACTAATAATACATCAATCACAATACTTGATTTAATTAAATGATCATTTAAATATAATTTTATTCTGTTAAGTAGAGTTAAAGATCTTAATTTGCACCTTGAACCATCAGATCAGTGTAAAGTTTAGCATCACTCGGCTTGAACAGCTGTTTCCTACAACTTTATTTAAAGGAGGAAGTGGAGTGTCCTGGCCCTGCCTGACTAAAAATACAATTATAAATGCAATAAATAATTATTGTTTAATATAATTATGGCAACAATTATTTTAAAGCCACAGTTCATTCAGTTAGTCTTGAGGAAGGTGTTTGTTGTAGACCAGGGCTATTCAACTGGCGGCCCTTGGGCCATTTCTGGCCCACGGGTGACTACAGTCAGGCCCACTTCATTACAAAAATAAAAATTATGAAGTGGGTTGAAAATAAATAATAATATATATATATATATGTATATATATATATATATATGTATATGTATATAATAAATATATGTTTGTTTGTTTATTGCATTTATGATTAAATGCAATAAAATAAACATATTTTAAAGGTAACAGATCATTGTAAACTTTTGTTTATTTACATAATGATTTTAATCGCTGGATGTCCGCCCCCAAACCGTTGGCTTTCAGAAACCCTGCAGTTTTGTTGAATAGCCCTGTTATAGACGCTGTTATAGATGTTTGTTCCACACACACTTCAGTTGATGCTCGGTCATGTAACGATGCTGTAATCACGTCAGGTGCATTTTTCATTCATGAGCAGGACTTATCACAGTGAGTTTGACAATATGGTAGATACGGACGTGTTCAGCGTTTTATGACTGAAGGAATAAGCAGAGCGGTGAGAGGATAATGTAACATCATAAAAGCGGGTTTGGCTCGGGGTAGTCATGTAGCGAGCTCAGATTGGATGTGTGATGACTGCAGGGCTGAATGCTTGAACAGGATATTTCAGCAGCTGTTGTAGTTTTGTCAATATATCAATAGCTCATAGAGTAGAGACCAAAGCATGAAAGCATTTTCAAAAGAGCATTTAAGTACATTTGCTGAGAATTAGCTGACTTGTGTAATAACTGATAGAGTCTATCGACTGTGGCCTAGTTTACTGTTGTCAAATCAATGCAACTGCATGCAAGTCTCTCTACTTTTAAACAAACTTAACAGGCAAAGGGGATGTTCAGGGGGCACTGGAGGGAAATAAACATGATTGATGCGCTTTTTATTATCTGTTTTTGCTATCTTTTCTTCTGTGTGTTACTTACAAATGGCATTATTGGATATCCATTGTTTGGACTTTGATGCTCCTAAACGGCCTGATATATTGAGCTGAGGCTTTTAAGCTGGTTACAGGGGATTTCTGCCTTTGACTTGGCGGAAAAATACAATGAATTGTGTGCCTAAAAGTTTAAATATTTATGATTTTTTAATAGTACAATACCAGAAGGAAAATGGGGTTACTGGGATTGGTAAGTAATCTAGCAGATTGCAGCAGGGGACAGACCATGTGCTCTGATATAAGCTTTGTTACAAATATGTTTCATCTGTCCACATGTGTGCTTTGTTTCCACCATGCAGTTTAATGCATGCTAAAAAATAAAAAATAAAAAAAACTATAATTTCCTTTATGGTTTTGAGACTATCAATGACAACGAAAGATGCCTTATTATATTTTTTTTAATTCCGTCTCAATTTAATTCTTTTTATAATCCAAGATGGAGTATGTTTCACAGTGTGAGGAGGTGACAGAGAGCAGATTCTGCTCTCTTTGTTTGCTAACCCTGCAGCAGTGTGTCAGCAAATACAATTGTTGCAAGCTCCTATAGAAAAGGGAAAAAAAATGCTGCCGTCCCTTTAAGTGCTTCCACCAATTCTGATAGCATAGAGATTTACATATCCTGTTCTCCCCCCTCCTCACCTACAGGCGAGCTCAGCGAGGATGTGGAGGCTGCTAGTGAGACCACCACAGACCAGGAGGACCAAACCAAAGACAGAGAAAGTGGGGGGGAGAAGGATCTTACCAAAGGGACAGGTAAGGCCAATATTTACCAAGTAGGTTTTAACAGATGTGGACAGCTGTGCAACTGGACGGTGTCAGAAAACAGTTTTATTGTTGTTGTTGTTGTTGCATTAAATCAAACACTTCAAACTGAAAGGGTTTTGTTTAAAATATTGAACAGGATCTTTCAAAAGTCAATATATATTTTTTATCTTAACATTTTCATCGAGCATGTTTCCAATCATTAAAGTTCATCATAAACAATCAAGTCAGAATAAACAGTCAATTTATTTTATATGATCAGTGACATGTGACACATGTTTTGTATTTGCTTCTATAGATGTCTTTGCAACAGTGCACATGCACACACGGGATTTTACAAAAGCTTTTTTTTTTCCATAAACAGACACAAAAAAATATTAGTTTCCTTAAATCATATTACAGTAGTACGTTCTATGTTCCTTTTGATTGGCGTGTGAGTGAAAAACCTTGAACAGGAAATAGGTGCAGTTTGAGGGGCGGAGCTTTGAGTCTGAAGTTTGACTTGATTCTTTACCCTGTTAATATTTTAAATACTTTAAGAAACATGCTCTGTTTAGTGTTCAGTTTTGGTTCTTTTATGTGTATTATTTTTGTTACATTTTTAGGAACGACTTCCACTTTAAATTCACTGTTGAAAAATTAAAGACTGCAGTTTTAGCCAGGTTTGCTGCTGATTGATCCACAGTGATAATGTGTTATTTATAAGACAGAGTTTATTGCAGCTCTTCGGATGAAGTCTTTTGGATAAAATACAAAACATTTCAACAAAAAGGAATCCGTCCAGAGGACCGGACTTAACCTGGTTAGATTTATGAGCAGCATCAGGACAATGTACACAGTTTTTATATTTATTTATTTATTTGTTTTAATCTTATGTAGCTAATATAGAAAATAGATCCAGGGTTTTCTCTAACAGTTTTACTATGATAAACTTTACTTCACATTGAGATTATAATGTATAGAGTATAGTTTGAATTAGATTTCATAGATTCCTGTTTTTAGTATTCTACATAGTTTTTGCTTCATTTTGTGTCATTTACCTGTTGTTGTCTGTACCTCCTCTGTGTTCTTGTTTAAAACAGGTCTCTTGTGTAAACGAGTCCTCGAGGCTCGATGAGACTAACCTGTAGGAATAAAGGTTGAATGAATGATTGAATCCAGGGGGCCTGCAACCTTTATGATGAAAAGAGACATTTTTACACCTTCATCCACTAAATTAAACGTGTCCAGAGCAGCAACAACCTGCTACAACTGTGATTGGTGGCCTGTGGGCCACTTTAGGTTAGTTGGAGGAGAATTTTCTAGTGTTATAAAGCTAAAAATATCCAATGATTTTTAACATTAATTGATATTTTTACCATTTAAGACAACTAAAAAGACCAGCATCTTGTAAAGATGGGAGATTAAAATAAATAAATAAAAACTATGCAGACCTGTGTGATTTTTTTTTTTATTGTGAGAAATACAATTAAGTATAGACATAAAGCAAAAACTTAAAGTGAGTACATATTTGCAAAAGAAATGATAGGAAAACAGCTAAAACTAGTACTTTTTTGTTGTTTGTATAAAGAACCAATTTTTTTTTTTTTTTTTTTGTCATTTGTAAAAAAAATAAAATAAATATCTGTTGTGTGACAGTTTTGGTCAAAGCTTGAAAAAGCCGCTGCAGAGGGACCAAAGAGCCGCATGTGGCTCCAGAGCCGCAGGTTGCAGACCCCTGGGTTAATCATTAAAGCTGGATGTTTTCGTTTTGGTCCGATTGCAAGGAAATTAATGTTGAAACATAATAAATTATTGATTTGCATTAGCAGCTGTTATTCTGTTGTAATTAGTATTGTAAGCAGAAGGCATGATAAAGTAAGAACAGATTGTTGTTTGTTTGAACGTAGAGCTTCTCAGTGGATTAAAAAAAACAATAACTGTCCTGAATTTCAGTACTGAAATTTAATTTGGCAACATAATGAAACAAAGATTTTTCTAGAAATTGGCAGAGAAGCGAAAGCAAATGAAAACTAATCTACTAAACTAAATTCTGTCTCACAACATATTGCACAGTATTTGTGCATCACTGCCTCTAATTCTATATGTAAAACTGTATTATTCAGGTAGTTGGAGCTGTATAAATAAAACATTGTTTCATTTTTATTTTTCATGCTTGATTTACTTTGTATTAGCAAAAAAAAAAAAAAAAGCGTTGCTGGCAGTTCATGCATCTTTCACTGAACTGAACACATTTTTGATTCTAATGACACGGAGCAGTAAGAGGCCTGGATGGATGCTTTTCACTTGTCTAGCTTCTTGTGTTTCTGCAGGATGTTTTGATTTACACTAGTCAGGTTAAAAGCTGCAAAACAATCCGCACCTTTTGCATACCCAAGTTTTCATAAAGTACAGCAAAAAAGGAAACTTCATCAGAGCGTTTGAAGCCAAGCCTTTGTAAAACGTCTTTGATATTTGAACTTCTATTTTAAATGAGGCTGAGTTGTTTGTGCTCTTTGAAAGGGCGACACTCCTCTTTGATGGAAGAAATAATGATATGCATGCCTGACTGAATATGGCTAAAAGTATGTTTTAGCACATCAAAATAAAGCACTTTAAAAAGCATTAAAATGAGCTGGCCGATTAATAATTCACTCATACCTGTGGTGCACAGGAAGACGACTCCTTGCATTAGGATTCCTCCTTTTTGAAAGGCATGCAATTTAATACAAGCATATTCAGTTCCTTTCCTCCCTTCTGTCAGTCACTAATCAGCAAATAAGTGTGTTTCTGTGTTTTCACAAAGGAAATATGTGCTTGCATATGAAAAATTTACAGCTTCCCAGCAGCTTATTAGAAACGCTTAGTTAAAAATAGCATTGCATTAGGGAAACCAGGTCTGAGGTTCTGTTTGATGTCAGTGGAAGGGTGGGTGGGTATAGGATGGTGTGATGGGTTCAAGGCTGTGTTGTCAGTAAAAACGTAGGTGACTTTAGTTTAACGGAAAGGCCTCCTTCTGCCTTTCAAACTTTCTGCCCGTTCAGAGCAGATCTTGTTGGCAGGAAGTGAAGAGCTCGCGTTGTAGTTGGTAAACAGAGGAGCACTTGTTTCAGCTGCTGATTGTCTGAAATGATGCATAGTAAGTACACAGAGGATGCGTTTGTTAAAATACGGAGTATCGGAGTCTTGGCCAACCTGTTATCTCCGAGAAAGGTGTTCAGCCTCCTGCTGTCTGAGGATGAGCCGCTTTTAAAATCCATCATTAGAAGCAGTGAAGTACTTCTTCTCATGGTTGTCATGTAGCTGTTGGAACAGAGCACAACAGTGTTCCTTTACAAATGACAGTCACTGTCAGACAGACGGTACTAGCGAGCAAAGGAGAAAAATAAAGACTTCCTCCTTTTTAAAGCCCCTGTCAATCTCATTTTCTCTTTCTTGTTCCACAGCTCCCCAGTATTCATTAAAATCATTTAGAGGTACATCAGAAGCTTTTGTAAAATGCATATGTATTTGGCTTGTCATCTCTTGAAAGATGTCTTCATTATTCCGTTGCGCTTTATTTGTCTCAAGGACAAAACATAGATGCACATGTAAAATGCATACAAATGTATGTAAATGTCATTTGCTAGAAAACACTGCAAGCAATACGCTGTGCTTCTTTTAGTTATTCTTCTATATATCACGTCTGGTTTTTATTTAAACTGATGGAAACACTTTAATTTTAAAACTTTTTTATAATTATATTTAGAACTTGGACGTGCTGCAACTGAATCATGCTTCATGATTAGAAATTCAAAGGGTCGTGTTATAAAATATGCATAAGTGGATGAGCCTCTTTCAGCTTGCACATTTGTCACCTAGCTGAGACCCCTCTGCTTAAAGGCAAGAGCTTCAGTATGTTAACTGGATTCTTTATTGAAACAGATGGTGTGCACCATGTGAACATCTGGGGATGCAGCTGTGAGTGCAAGAAAAAAGGAAGGTGGAAAAACTGGAAATTGTTGGTACACCTGCAGGCGCAGACAGTGCAGTGCATTTAAAGTGCATGTTTTGCAGAAGGTCTTGTTCGTTTTGAGTGACGGCATTGAAAAGGAGAAGAAGAAACAATATAGAGTTTAGGTTCTGGGGTTTAGCGGAAGCTCATCAGTTTTTTCCTCGTAAGTTCAGTTTAGACAAACTGGAGCAAGGAGTGAAAACTTATATTTAACATTGGACGTCTTCGTTCTGTGAACTGCAACACCTCAGGGAGCAGACAGGCGCACACGTCTGCTAAAGCTGATGAAGGCAAATGTTAACATGGAACGTAAAATACAAATATATGTGTTTTTGTAAGGCACAAAGTTAAAACATTAACCAGTGCCGTTTTTTAAACAGTTGTATGTCTGGTTAAGAATCTTCTTCTTTCAGCTTTTCCCTCTTCAGGGGTCGCCACAGTGTTGTCCTCCTCCATCTCGCTTTGTCCTCTGCATCTTCTGTCCTCACTCCAACTACCTTCATGTCCTCTCTAACATCATCCATACATTTTCTCTTGTCTTTTTCCTGGCAGCTGCATTTCTAACATCCTTCTACCAAAATACCCCCTGTCCCTCCTCTGGACATGTCCAAACCATCTCAGTCTGTCCTCTCTAACTTTATCTCCCAGTTGTTCAACCTGTGCTGTACCTCTGATGATCTCATTCATATTCTTATCCATACTTATCACTCCTAGAAGAACCTCAACATCTTCAGCTCTTCCACATTCACCTTTTGTTTCTTTTGGCACAGGCACTGTCTCCAGACCATGCAACAGAACTGGTCTCACCACTGTCTTGTAAACCTTTCCTTTAACCTTTGCTGCCACCCTTTTGTCACAAATTCCTACTCCATCATGCCTGGACTCTCTTCTTCATCTCTTTACCACACTCTCCATTTTCCTGGACAGTTGACCCTAAATACTTGAAGTCCTGCACCTTTGTGGCCTCTGCTCCTTGTAGCCTCACTGCTCCACCGGCCTCTCTCCTGTTCAGACTCGTATTCTATTTTGCTACGACTGACATTCATTTCTCTTCTTTTAAGTGCATACCTCCACCTCACTAGGTTCTCTTGCATATATCTGAAACGCATTTAATATAGTATTTTTTTTTTAAGTGAGCATTCAAAACAATCATGAAAAAATGAGCTGATCTCAGTGGATGCCATGGATTAGATAACTTGGCTTGACCTGAATCTGTTCTTGCAATATTACCTCTAAGTTTGAGTAGCTACAATGCTTTGGTCTGATGGATCAACGTTAATATTATGATAAGAAATCTACTAGCTTTTTAAAAATTATTATTCAAAAATTCAACACGATAAATTAAAAATACAAGCACTTGTTTTCTTACCTGTACTGTTCTTAATTTTCTGTTTTTGTGTCAGCACTACAAACCAGAAACTCTGGGCAGCTGAACTCCAAAAAAACATTTCAAGGGACCACAAGTACGTTCTGCTTGCTTCCGAGCAGCTCGTCGGAGTGTGTCTGTTTGTGTTTATTCGCCCACAACATGCACCCTTCATCAGGTATGCCCTGCACATATTTTTATACAAACCTTCAATGCCTAAAGAGCTGCATTAACAGATATTATCCATGTCACTATATTTTAAAGGGATGTAGCCGTTGACACGGTGAAAACTGGAATGGGTGGAGCTACGGGTAATAAGGGAGGAGTAGCCATACGTTTGCTGTTCCACACCACCAGTATCTGCTTCCTCTGCTCCCACTTTGCAGCCGGCCAATCACAGGTCAAAGAGAGGAACGATGACTACAACGAGATCACTCGCAGACTAAGCTTCCCCATGGTAATAACTATTGCACAATAACTATTGCACAATTTATTTTAATTGAGCTTCATGACATCGGTCCTGTCCTCCAGGGTCGTCTGCTGTCCGCTCATGATTATGTGTTCTGGTGTGGAGACTTCAACTATCGAATCAACTTGCCCAACGAGGAAGTGAAAGATCTCATCAAGCAGCAGAACTGGGATGCTTTGACTGCCGGGGATCAGTTGCTAGAACAAAAGAATGCTGGGATGGTGAGAATTACAGAACGCATTCAACTTTACTGCATTAATACATTAAACATTTAAATTCCTAATCACAAAATGTGTTTATTAGTTTGAGGATAAAAAAGTAGTTGGTTAGAGTCCTACACTGTCATGCAAAAAAGGAAAAAGAAAACAGTTTGGGGGAAAATGTTACTAAAATGTCTTAAGTAAAAGATGTTGTTTCACAAAATACTTTGATAAGTATGATGTTGGCAGAACAAATGTATAATTTTTGTTCTTTGGTATATAAAACAATGGTGTGAAAAAGAGAAATGCACTGACTGACGCTGATCACAAACATGGTTTAACTAGTTGCTGTGAGCCTACATGACTGCTCAGATTTCTGATGTCAGTAAAAACTAGTTTATTAGAGATTTTTACTGATTTTGACAGATGTCAAATGTTTATTTTTTTTATTGATCAAGACAAATGGTACAGCAATTTTGTTATTTAGATTCTATATTTAGATGGCACATTATATTTAGATTGGAAAAAATACAGTAGAAGTGTTAGACGTCAAAAATATGGCAAATGAGCTGTTTTTATGCATATTCGTACTTTCAATTATCATTTAAAGTACAGTATGTAGCATTTATAGAAATTATAGCATAATAATTTACAATTTGCTAATGAGTTTGCTAGTAATGTTCCTTAACATTTAGTTAGTTGTTGCCTACTCCTGCTCTAAATAAATGGAGATGGAAATTGTTTATAATTCATGTAATTTGTTAATGCGTAGAAGTTTTCCCCTATAGACATGCAAAACTTTCAGTCATACAAACTTGTTCAGTGACATAAACATTCATCTGAAATGAACGCTAACTAAATTCAATAAATCTTGTTTTTCAAATGTCTTCTTCAGGTCTTTCGAGGTTTCATTGAGGGCCAGGTAGATTTCCCCCCTACGTATAAGTATGACCTCTTCTCAGAAGACTATGACACCAGTGAGAAGTGCCGCACACCAGCCTGGACTGACCGCATACTTTGGAAAAGGAGAAAGTGGAACTTTAACAAGACAGGTTGGATGCTGAGGAGCTACAAGTCATGCTATACTAAAACAGATTTCCTTACTCAGAATCTCAAACAGTCTTAACTAAGAAATTAACTTTTTACTTTTACTGTTGCTGTATGTATTTGTGTATACAGTAGATATAAGTATTGGCTATTTAAATGATATTGGAGTAAGGAGTTAACATTTATGTTTCTGTTTGTACTTGTTTTCTAGCAGAGGATATGAATGTTGGTGCAGTTTCTACATCAGGGGAGATTGAGGATGATCCAGAGCCCTGGAGCCCTGGTACTTTGAAGTACTATGGCAGGGCTGAGCTCAAGACTTCAGACCACAGGTAACCACCATGATGCATCTGTAACTATCAGATAAATAACCGTCTAATCACGTGTTTTTGTAATATTACTGCAGTAAAAAGTGCTCATGCTTCTCTCGTGTCTTCCTTTAGGCCTGTGGTGGCAGTAATAGATGTGGACATCCTAGAGGTGGACCCAGAGGCACGGCACCAGGTCTACAAAGATGTCATTGCCAGACAGGGGCCACCAGATGGCACCATCTTGGTGTCCCTCTGCACCTCTGGGCCTGATGACTACTTCAGTGATGAACTCATAGATGAGCTGCTTGATAAATTCACCACTTTTGGAGAGGTCATCCTCATCAGGCGAGCCTACCATGTCAATGCAAATAGGCCAGCGTGTGTCACCTTCACACTTTCACATTCATCAAATGCCTTTTTTTTTTCGTGCAGGTTTGTTGAAGAAAAAATGTGGGTGACCTTTCTGGAAGGTTACTCTGCTCTGGCTGCGCTGTCTCTGAGTGGCTCCACAGTAAGTCATTACATACATCTGGTTATAGTTCAGGACATTTCAGTTGGATCCATGCTAAATGTTACAGGTGGAACAAACGTAGGACATTTAGATTAAAGTAACTCACTATTTGGTTTGTTTCTTATGGGAAACAATTTCAAGATGCTCAACATGTTTGAAGTACCTGCATAGCAATCTCTTGCCAATACCACTGAAACACTTGACGTAGTATATGCCAGTTACTTTTTTGAGAAAACTGGTTTAAAGAGTCCAAAAAGATAAAGTATTGTAATGGAAATGATCATGTTGAGTGCTCAACAAGAAATTGGTTCATTTGAGCGTCTTTACGTTGAAAACGTGGTTGATTTAGCATCATTGTGTATTTGTAACCTTTACCATACACAGAGGGTGGCCCAGTTTACTCTGCATGAAGTAAAGCAGTTAAAAAAGGCATTATTTATTTAGAGTAGGGACAAAACTGTTTTACAGAATCTAAATTACCCCAGTATCACTGTGGTGTTCCCTTTATGTGAACCAGTCTACCTCAACAATTTGGGAAGATTATGCACTATCACTATAAGTGTGAAGCAGAATCCAGTTCTGGCATCTGCTGTTATTTGAATCACATTTTAGTGGAACAATATGAACTTTGATGTGGACCATAATGCTTCATTTCAGCTATGAAAACATTCTTGTTCAAATAGTTCCCAGCCTGATGGGAGTTCTTTGTCTGCTTCGCTTGTTGGTCTTTTTTTTTTTTTTTTTTTAGATCCTTGACAAGCTGATTGACATCCGCTTAAAGAGTCCAGGCTGGATCAAGAGTCTGGAGGAGGAAATGAGTGTGGAAAGGATCTGTGGAAGCATTCCCATGTCAGCCAGCTCCACTCTGCTTGCTGAGGACGTGGATATGGGTGATGACGATTACGATATGGAAGGTGAGGAGTTGTCACCGAGCTCTTGGTCCTTGGAAATAAAAAATGCCAAAAACATTTTCCAACTCTGATTTGTTGTCTTCATGTGTTTTCCTCCAGGTGATGTGGATGATGAGGTAGAAGACATCCTCCCTCAGCACCTGCAGCCTGGAGCAGGCTCTGCTCCTGGATCCTCCCCCCTTCCTTCTCCCCGTAGTAGCCCCTGTCCATCCCCTACCCATGGAGAACCTGCTGCTCCCAGCAGACCCAGCCGTGCACCACAACCCTCTCGCCCATCACAAGGTAATAAAGCAGGAAGTTAAGTAAGATGTCTCAAAAAGATCATTGAATGATTTGCTCAGGTTTTAGTCTCTTGTCTGCTGGAATAAAAACTTTTAAAAGTTTTGTGTTTTCAATATGTGGAAGGTGACTCGAGTACCTCAATTCAGCTAAGGGAAATTTCAGGTAATTTGTGTGAATAGTGTAGTTTGTGTTGATTGTTACCACGTATGTCTCATTTAAGTGTTTCCTCTTGAAACATGCATAGATGTGTGATGATAAAATGTGTGCAGTGGAAACCTTTTATTTCTTTGGTCCATTCTAAATTCTATCTTTGCACAATAAAACATAAAGAATGGAGAGAGTTGCAGAAGGTTCAGGCACATAAATGTGTGTTTTGACAAATAAAATAACTTGTACTTCATTATGCATGAAGTAGAATTTTAAAGATCTTGGGTAAGTTCTTGCAAAATTACTGTATATATTTTAAAACAAGTTGAAAAGTATTCTTTGTGTGTAGTGGTTGACCATGTTTTTGCAGAGTTAATAAAGTGAAAAGTTTATCTTTACATTAAATATTTATAAATGGCAAACGTGTAAACAGTTCCATTTATTAACATTATTAATGTCTATCGCAGAGCTAAGACTGGAATTAGAAACACCCTTGGTCAGTCTGCCCATCTGTATTGTGAGCACGATGTCTTAAAAAATAAGCAACGTGCTGACTTCCCGTTTCGCTGTGTGGCTGATCCAAGATACCTGTTGCCATATATGTCCACATGATGTTCATTTTGAACCTATTAACAAAAAAATGAGCAACATGCCGACTTACATTTCACTGTGTGGCTTAAGAAAGGTCACCCTCGAAAATTGGATTCTTCTTCTTCTATCAGCTTTTCCCTCTTCACCACAGCAAGTCATCCTCATTTAAAATTGGGTTACCATGTCAAAATGTAAGATGTCCACTGCCATATGTATATGAACTGGCCACCCCTATAATTTCAGTAAACTATGCTTTCTAGTTTTTATATTGCTCAAAGGTATAGCTTCTTCTAATGATTGGTATAGCCTGTGGGGTGGCTGGAGAATGATGGCCTCTATTAGCCACCCTCTGTCTCTGCCAGTGTGGTCATGGATTAAATTACAGGCAGTCCTTAGTTTACGTTTGAGTTCCGTTACAACGGCCCGGTCGTATGCCGATTTGAACGTAACCCGAAGTTGAAAACACGTGGTGAACGGTAACGGCGTTTTAAACACGTTTTGTTCAATTTAACACAACAACAGCGCACCTAGAACGCCGTTTTGCTGTATTTCCAAGCAGTTAGCTAACAAAATACCCTAAATTTTTTTTTTAAAAAAACACATAAAATGCTGCATAAAAAAGTCAATGTGAGGTGTGATGACGTCACTGGGGAGGCGGCCGTAAGTCCGAAATGCTGTAAACCGGTGACGCCGTAAACCGAGGACTACCTGTATATTTAAACGGCTCAATAACATGACTCATTATGTCCTGTACAAACATCATATCCATGTCCACCCAGTCTTTTGATCTCTTGCTTGCAAGATCTTTTACTACATTCATTATTTCTTCTTTGTCTGTTCCATTTAGAAAAATACTGTTTGCACAACCCATAATTG
>JARVGV010000645.1:3877548-3891539 GCA_031762435.1 Hypsolebias longignatus | reverse complement strand
CTGAACTGGCGGAAAGGAGCGTGTTTGTTCACAAAATAAATGAAACTATTATGAAAATAGTTCCAAGCGGTGTTCACATCGTTAGTTAATAGATTGTGTTCTATCAATGCAAATGTTTGACAGTTTACTACTCTGGAGCATGCAAGCATGTAACACAATACCAGATGATGTCTGATATTTTAATTTGATCAAAGCTTATTTAGTAACAGTTTAATTGTTTTGTGTTTAAAGGTGACAGCTACTGAGGTGTTACCAGCGAGCATGTTCATACCTGTGCCCAGTTCGGACAGAGAGTCCCAGAGTACGCCACAAGCTCCAGCCAACTTAATCTCTGAGGATACAAAGAAAAAAGCTGGTTAGTATTGGAGAATAAGAAATACTACCTTTCTTTGTACTTGCAGTAGTTTTCCCTATGTGATCTATATTGAGTACATCATCACGTTAAAATTAGATTTTTATTGCTACTTACACACAGATTATTAAATGAAGAGTTATTAGTATAGATTGGTAAACATAATAAATGTTGAGCATTGTTGTTTTGTTTTTTTCTATTTGGTGTATTAACAGAACATTTAAATATTTGACTCTCACAACAAGACATAGAATAGTGGTTTTCACAGGCCTTCTAACTAAACACTACTTGTTTTTTACTCACTTTCACAACAATAATTACTCAAAGTATTATTATCTCAACATTAAGACAACAAATTAGTTGGGCAAATGTTGGCATCCTAATAAATATCCCTTTTCACTGATTTGTTCACAGATGCATCAGAAGCTGATCCGGAAAAAATGGGCTCCCTTCCCACGGACATAGCTGAAGCTCGTAAGTCACCGTTGGAAGATCAGCAGTCAGAAAGGGAGGATGCCACTGGGTTTGTGTGCTGGAAGAAAGGCTGTAATCAAGTGTTCAAATCTTCCAACTCCCTACAAATGCACTTCAATGAAGTTCACAACAAAAGGCCCCAGTTGCCTGTTTCAGATCGCCATGTCTACAAGTACCGATGCAACCAGTGCAGCCTGGCCTTTAAAACTGTGGAGAAATTGCAACTTCATTCACAGTATCATGTGATCAGGGCAGCCACCATGTGCTGCCTTTGCCAGAGGAACTTCAGAACGTTACAAGCTTTGAAAAAACATTTGGAAACCAGCCACTTGGAATTGAGTGAAGCTGACATCCAGCAACTGTATGGGGGATTATTGATGAATGGCGATATCATGGCAATGGGTGATCTAACTCTTGGTGAGGATCCTGGAAGTCTTGGAGAAGATGATAAAGAGGGAGATGACAGTGATCAGGAAGAAAAACAAAGTCCAACAGGCAGTGACTCTGGCTCACTGCAAGAGGATTCTGGGTCTGAGCCAAAACGTGCACTGCCATTCAGAAAGGGCCCCAACTTTACAATGGAAAAGTTTTTGGATCCATCTCGTCCTTTCAAGTGCACTGTTTGCAAAGAGTCTTTCACACAAAAGAACATTCTTTTGGTTCACTATAACTCTGTTTCCCACTTGCACAAGGTAAAGAGAGCTCTCCAGGAGTCTGCTACTGGTCAACCTGAGCCTACCAGCAGCCCTGATAACAAGCCCTTCAAGTGCAGTACTTGTAATGTGGCATATAGTCAGAGTTCTACTTTGGAGATCCACATGCGCTCTGTTCTACACCAGACAAAAGCTAGAGCAGCCAAACTTGAAGCCGCTGGGGGTATCACTAACTCTGCCAGTGCCCATGGTTTAATTAGTGGAGCATCCAGTATGGGTGCTTCATCATCAAGTCCAAGCCCTGCTGGTAACTCAACTACTAGTTCAAATAACCACAGTTCGTCTGGGTCTCAGGCACCTCAGAGTATTCATGGTGGAAACCATACAAACCAGACCCACAGCATTGACAGCTTGGGGAATTCTTCACTAAGCTGCCGTTCCTCGCCATCTGAGAATCACGAGACAAAGAAGTCTAAATTTACAGAGATTCTTTCTGCCAGGGGACAACAGCAACAACAACAACAGCTTCAGCAACAACAACTGGCTCAGGCTCAAGCTCAAGCTCAGGCCCAGCTTCAGCAAGAGCTTCAGCAACAAGCTGCCCTTTTACAATCACAGCTGTTTAATCCTGCACTTCTGCAACACTTCCCAATGACAACGGATGCACTTCTACCCCTGCAACAGCAGCAGTTGCTGTTCCCATTCTACATCCCTGGAGCAGAATTTCAACTGAACCCAGAAATTAACATCAGCAACTCTGTACTTGGCCTAGCTGGATCATCAGCCTCTTCCCTGTCCGAAGAACTGAAAAACTCAGTTCAGCAGGCCCAGCAAAGTTGCTTGCAACAGCAACTGATGCACCATCACCTTCAGCAGCAGCACCACCAACAGCAGCAGCAGCAGCAGCAACATCAACAGCAGCAAAAACAACAACAGTCTCACTCACAAGCTCAAGGCCAAATGGCACTACTGCAGCAGACTGCATCTCTTCTCCAGCAGGCTGAGAAAAAGCAGAAACTTTCCTCCTCTCACAATGACAAGGAAAAAGAAACTCAAAAAGAGAAGGATGTCTCAGACAAAAATGAGGACTTTGTGAATAAAGAATCTACAGAAACCAAACCAAAAGAAAAGAAGGACATTCAGCATATTTCATTAAATATTAATCATGACTCTGGCTTACCTCCACCAAGGATTGCTTCAGATGCTCGAGGAAATGCGACTAAAGCCTTGCTAGAAAACTTTGGATTTGAATTAGTTATTCAGTACAATGAAAATAAACAGAAAGTTCAAAAAAGGACAGGAGGAACCACTGGATCAAGTGGTCCAGGTGGGATAATAAGAGTGGTGGACCCCATTGAAGGATTGGAGAAACTGGAATGTGAAGCTTGTGGCAAGTTGTTTTCAAATGTACTGATTCTAAAAAGTCACCAAGAGCACATCCATCAGGCCTTTTTTCCATTTCGGTCTCTTGAGAGATTTGCCAAGGAATACAGAGAAAATTACGATAAGCTCTATCCACTTAGACCTCCAACACCAGAGGCTGTTCCAGCTCCACCACCCCCACCTCCGCCACCTCCTCCACCTCCACCACCTCAACGAGCTGCCACACCAAATATCCCAGTCTCTGCTGCCTCACTCACACCTCCAACCGTACCTCCCCCTCAGCCTCCGGTTCCAATGACACAAATACCTATGCCAATGGATTTGCCCCTCTTCTCACCTCTTATGATGCAGCCAATGTCTCTACAGTCCTTGCCTACTCAGTTGCCTCCCCAGTTACCATCTGTTGAGCCAAGCCTGGCATCAGACCTGGCTCAACTCTATCAACAGCAGCTTACGCCAGCCATGTTACAGCAGCAGCAGAACAAGAGGCCACGAACACGCATCACCGATGACCAGCTTAGGGTTCTGCGACAGTATTTTGATATCAATAATTCCCCAAATGAGGAACAGATAAAAGAAATGGCTGACAAGTCTGGGCTGCCACAAAAAGTGATAAAGCACTGGTTTAGAAATACACTCTTTAAAGAACGCCAGCGCAATAAAGATTCACCTTACAACTTTAATAATCCTCCAACAACAACTCTAGAGGACACAAAAATTGATTCCAAACCTCCTTCCCCTGAACCTCTGAAACACGAGTTTTATGGAAGTAAGAGATCATCCAGAACGAGGTTTACAGACTACCAGCTGAGAGTCCTGCAGGACTTCTTTGATGCAAATGCTTATCCTAAGGATGATGAATTTGAACAACTTTCCAACCTTTTGAGCCTTCCGACTCGTGTTATTGTGGTCTGGTTCCAAAATGCTCGACAGAAAGCCAGGAAGAATTATGAAAACCAAGGCGATGGAGGAAAAGAGGGTGAAAGACGAGAACTGTCAAATGACAGATATATTCGCACATCAAATCTGAACTACCAGTGCAAAAAATGCAATTTGGTTTTCCAGCGGATATTTGATCTGATAAAACATCAAAAGAAGCTGTGTTACAAAGATGAAGATGAGGATGGACAGTATGACAGCCAAAATGAGGATTCATTAGATCTGTCCCGTGATAGTTATACCCCCTCTGGGTCGTCTTGTCATACACCAATGCCCTCTTCCTCAAGTCTTTGCCCTCTCCCTCCTTCAACTTCAGCATTTGCACACGTCCCATCTACTGAGAAAGAGGAAGCATCACCAGCAAACCCCTCAAACCTCTATGATGAGAAGCCTAAGCAGTTACCAGAGATTTCTCCTGATCCACGAGAAAACCAAACTTCTATTAAGCAAGAGATCGTGCACCAACCCCAGTCTGAGCCAACACATCAAAGATCTCAAAGAGAAGAGAAGATCCAAAATATCACCAAGTCTGTCAAGCATTCATCTCCTTCCTTCTCGCAGCAACAGCAATTGTGTGGCCCTTCATCTTGTCAGACAAGCCAGGCCTCATCACAAAGCTCACTCATGGGCATCAGTCCACACTTGTCCTCTGCCGCACAACAACTGGCACAGCAGATGATCCCATACCAGTGTGAGCAGTGCAAAATTGGCTTTCCCTCCTTTGAACACTGGCAGGAACACCAGCAGTTGCACTTCCTCTCTGTGCAAAATCAGTTCATCCATCCTCAGTTCCTTGACCGTCCAATCGATATGTCTTTTATGCTGTTTGATCCAAGCAATCCTCTCCTGGCAAGCCAGCTTCTCTCTGGGGCAATGCCTCAGATTCCGAGCACCTCTGCCACTTCTCCATCCACCCCGACCTCCACCATGAACTCCCTAAAAAGAAAGCTTGAGGAAAAGGCTAGTACTAGCCCAGGAGAGAATGACAGTGCTAATAGTGGAGAGGAGCCACAGAGGGACAAGCGACTCAGAACCACCATTACACCTGAGCAGCTAGAGATTCTTTATCAAAAGTATCTCCTGGATTCAAATCCCACCCGTAAAATGCTTGACCACATTGCCCACGAGGTGGGTTTGAAAAAGAGAGTAGTGCAAGTGTGGTTCCAGAATACTAGAGCTAGAGAGAGAAAAGGTCAGTTCAGAGCGGTAGGGCCAGCCCAAGCTCATCGTAGGTGCCCATTTTGTCGAGCTCTGTTCAAAGCGAAAACTGCTCTTGAGGCACACATTAGGTCTCGTCACTGGCATGAAGCCAAACGCGCTGGATACAATTTAACTCTCACTGGCATGTTACCTGAGCAAGAGAGCATGCAAATTAAAATGGATACTTTGGACACATCAGTCTATTCCCAAATAGCTCCCACGACAAACATTGATGTGCAAAGTTCCTCCATGTCTCCAGTGAACAAAAGCATGGATCTGTCTCCCAGAGTTCTACTGAGTCCTTCATCCATCAAAGTTGAAGGAATGGAAGACTTTGAGGGCACAACTATGTCATCTGTAAACTTGAGCTTTGATCACAACAAACTGGATAACGATGACTGTTCTTCTGTGAATACAGCCATCACAGACATAACCACAGGTGATGAGGCCAATGCTGATAATGACAGTGCTGATATAAAGAACATCCAAAGTAGTGGTGATTATCTCTCCAAGTCTGGAAGCACAGGCACTATTCTTGAAAACGATGACCAGATGTCCTCTGGGTTGGTAAGCCCTGCAACAAGCTATTATGCTAAGGACTTTGACAATGAAAATATGATTGACCACAGTGAGACGTCCAGCCTGGCTGACCCTTGCTCACCAAGTCCTGGAGCTTCAGGTACAAGGAGCATTGATAGTGGAGACAGGCCTGGCCAAAAGCGTTTCCGAACCCAGATGACTAACCTCCAGCTGAAAGTGTTAAAATCTTGCTTTAATGACTACAGGACACCCACAATGCTGGAATGTGAGGTGCTTGGCAATGACATTGGACTTCCAAAGAGAGTGGTTCAGGTGTGGTTTCAAAATGCCCGAGCCAAGGAGAAAAAGGCTAAACTCAACATGGCTAAGCACTTTGGAATCAATCAGACCTCTTACGAAGGCCCAAAGACTGAATGCACGTTGTGTGGTGTCAAATACAGTGCCCGCCTTTCTGTTCGTGATCATATATTCTCCCAGCAGCACATCTCTAAGGTGAAGGATACCATTGGCAGCCAGATTGATAAGGAAAAGGAATATTTTGACCCAGCAACTGTTCGCCAACTCATGGCTCAGCAAGAGATGGACCGCATTAAGAAGGCGAATGAAGTTTTAGGTCTGGCACAGCAGCAGGCCATGCAGCAGCAGGGATTATTTGATAATCCCGCAATGCAGGCTCTCAATCTCCAGTCAGCCTATACAAACTTGCAAGGCATCCCACCTGTCCTTTTGCCAGGTGTTGGCAGCCCCTCTCTTTCCAGCTTTAACTCGTCTAATTCAGGTACGTCATCATTTAACAATTATATTTGCAGATATAGAGCTGAAATTTCAAGTGCACCATTGTAAATTAATTGTTTTCAACAGATCACTTTTGAATTCTTTGTTTTTCCATAAAATGCTGTCATATTCTGTAAAATGCTTCAATCAAGAACACTCCAACACTAAAATGCAGTTCTGTTAACGTTTTTTATGTTTCCAGTGTCATAAGCTTATTACAATGCAAATAATGATGATTATGTGTGAACTGTGTAAAAAATATTTTCATGGGTAATCTTGAAAAAGAAAAATTGTCAATTGATCAAATTGTAAACAACTCACACAAGCCTGTCTTTATTTGATTTTTGTATTTTTCAGCTTTAACTCCCCCCAAACCTTCAAACCTCCTGAACATGACTGGTGCCAGTGTTCCCTCTCCAAGCCTTCCCACTTCTGGATTGCCAAACAAGCCTCCCTCATCATCATCTCTTGCCACATCCAGCTCCGCCCAGACCAACACATCTGCTTCCCACTCAAGCTCCACACCCACACCCACCTCCACCTCCTCATCTATCCAGTCTGGCTTGCGACCTGAACCCTCCAAAGAACGTGATGCTGAGAGGACGAGAGATAAAGAAAAAGTTAAGGAAAAGACAGAGAAGCCCTCAACCCCATCGTCAACTGGAAGCACCCCTGCTCCTTCCACGTCTGCTGCCAGCGCCAAGAAGGAGAAACCAGACACAGCTGTCCCTGCCACTTCTATGCCCACACCTGGGATGGAGTATGTGGTAGACCCTGCCCAGCTTCAAGCTCTCCAGGCTGCTTTAGCATCAGACCCCACTGCTCTTCTTACAAACCAGTTCCTACCTTATTTCATGCCTGGCTTTTCCCCTTATTACACTCCACAGATACCTGGGGCCCTTCAAGGGGGTTACCTACAGCCGATGTACGGCATGGAAAGTCTCTTTCCTTACAACCCAGCTCTGTCACAAGCGCTGATGGGCCTGTCTCCTGGGTCCCTATTGCAGCATTACCAGCAGTATCAGCAGAGTTTGCAGGAAGCATTGCAGCAGCAGCAGCGACAGCTTCAGCAGATCCAGCAACCCAAGGCAAGCCAAACTCCAGTACCCTCTCAAACCATGGGGGATCGCAAAGATTCTGCCAAAGATTCAGTTAAAACAGAGGATCAGAAGGGCACCCCCCACAACGAGACCCCCACTTCCTCCTCCTCCCATAATAAAGTATCATGTGAGCAGAACGAGATAGGTGGCAAAGCTGTGGATCACCCTCCTGACCAGTACATTGTACCAAAAGTGCAGAGTAAACTGGCATGTCGCAAGTGTCAAGCTGTTTTCACCAAGGAAGAAGCAGCTATCACCCACCTTAAATCAAACTGTTTTTTTGGTCAGTCTGTGGCAAACCTACATGAGATGTTGCTGCGTGTCCCCAGTGGCATAGGTGTAGGGGCTGGAAGTCTCTATGACTGCCTGGCTTGTGACACTATGTTGGATGGGGAGAAAGCACTTAGTCAACACCTGCAGTCGGCATTGCACAAACACAGAACAATCAAGCGATCAGTCAGAAATGCCAAAGAGCACGCTACTAGTTTATTACCTCACTCTTCAGCCTGCTTCCCCAGTCCTAACACCGCATCTACCTCGCAGTCTGCCACTCATCCCATCAGCAGCCCCCCTCTTCAGGCAACAACATCAGCCACCATGCCATCCTCCGCTGTCTCCTCATCCATGTGCTCCTCTTCTTCTAAGGCCCTACTCAACACCACAGCTGCCAGCAAATCCTGGCCACAAGCCCCCTACTCCAGAGCTTTAGCTGGGAAGCCCAATATTAGCCCCTCCTCTTCTTTTCCTCCAGTGTCCTCACCTTCAACGGTTACCTCAAGTTCATTGAGCACCTCAGGAGTTCAGACCTCGATACCAACGGACGTCTTTACTGACGAGTCTGACTCTGACAGCAGTCAGAAGTCAGCAGACAGGCAGGGCAGGACGGCAGAGGAGCCGCAGCAGCCCAGTTTTGTCAAAGACAGTAATAGTTGTGGTAACCTGGCTAGTGTAGGAATAGACTCCAACAGATTGTAAGAGAGCTTTCAGTGACGGACAATATTTAAAAAAAAAAAAAAATCCAAGAAAATGACAAAAAAAAATTCAAATACAAAAAAATAAAAAAATAATAAAAAGCAGCAATGTTTTAAAAAAAAATACATGAAAAGTATACAAACCAATTTCAGAAAAAGATGTGTAAAAAAACTAACTGCAATTCCAAAGCTTGTAACCAAAAATTTAAATGTTAGTGGATTGTTTTCCCATATCAACATGCTGGTCTTCATTTCTTTGATTTAATTTTGTTTTTGTTTAAATGAAATACATGCGTACTACTATGTGAAGACAGAAAGACGCTTGCTCTGGGTAATGGTGGAGGAACGCTGTACTGTATGGCAAATGGACTGCCTCAAAGTTGACAAATGTCCCCAAAAACTTTTTTCAAGAAATGCAAGTTAACAAGCTAATGTTTTCTACTTAAAAGCACAGTCACAAAACGCCAGTATGTACTGTATGGGAGAATAGTCCATCAGTTTTCTTGCTATTTAAGCATTCAAATACCAATGGCTTGGAAAAGTAAAAGAATAATGTCTATTTTATTCTCAGGTCAACAATTCAAATGTGTTTTTCTGTTACAGAAATTCATGTTTCACACCTTTTATTTTCAACCAATAATTAGCGTTTTTTTTTTAATTATTTTAGCAACAAAACGTTTAATTTAATCAAGACATTGCTACTGGGCATTTGAAACGGTAAATGATCTGTTGTTCTTAATATTAAAAATTGTTTTAAAGCGAGGAAATTAATCCCAATGAATTACCAGACAAAAATGGGAGATTTAAAAAGAGCAAAAAAATAAAAAATGATTTTGATATGGAGAAAAACTGTAACCTTCTGTATTTATAATTATTATGAGCATTTTTGATGTTATGTAGATTGTTGCATTGGAAATGAATTTAAACAAATGGTAGGTTGGAAGAAAAAAAAACTTTGTGTACATTTAACTTTTGTATTGTCCAATTTTATGACACTTCATTTGATGTTGACTTGGTCATTCCAATAGGCTAGAATATGGACAGGTAATTTATCTGAACATTTCTTCTGGTATGTGAAACATTCACTCAAATGCCCCTCTTGACAAGGCAGGATCTTCTTTCAAAATTATTTAAATTTTAAGATTTGGTTGTTAAAACCAAAACAAAATGATCCTGGGTGAATTATTGAGAGTTTTATTTTTAATTTAATTCTTGTTACTTTTGTGCACTTATCACTGTCTGACGTCATTTTGTCACTCGTCTTGTTCCTCTGTCAGCACTTATTTTCTCTTCTATCCAGTGTTTGTAGATGTGTGTACTACAAAGCAGGTCTTTTGTTCTTCATGCAGAGTGACTACAGTCTTTATTTTTATTTTGACACGTTTTGTCATAAATGAAAAGGAAAAAAGAATACTACTAATAATTCTCACGCTTTAAGGAAAAAAGAAAATCCAAAGACTAAACACGTTCACCATTGGTGCATAAATATAAGAAAAGAGGCTTCTTTATACTTGAGAATTTGTTGCTGTTTCTGAGGGAAGAACACAAAGTTTTAAAAGATAAAGGAGTACGTATCAGAGTTGCCATCTTTGCTTCGTTGCAAGCAGACAGGTAGCTTCATTACGTAGATACCAAAAACCAAAAAAGGGCCCTTGTCCTTGCATTGTGGAGTAGCACCGTTACAGAGCCATTGCAGTTTGTAAGATAGAGGTTATTAATCTTTCTTTGACTTTTGTCACATTTAAATGTCCATTTTTTTAAAAAAAGAAAATTTATAAGGTCTGGACTTCAAGGACAAATGTTTTGCTGCTAATGTAGATTTTTGAAAAAAAAAAAGTAAAACGAAACCCTAGATGCATGCTCATTTTGCTTTTTGGCTAAGCTTTAACTAAAACAATAAACCGATTTCTTGCCTCTGCAACAGTTTTTTTTTTTTTTTTTTTTCTTTTTGTTGTTTTTGTTGTTGCAACAACGGAACTTTGAAGACTGTGAATATATGTTCCAAAGGACATTTTGCCGAGTTTTTCTTTCTTCTTATTGAACAGACCAATGTTTAAAGCCAATGATCTTTAAGGTTTGTAAAGAAACGGTGCATTCCAAATATCACTATGGATTTTTTTTTTTTTTTTTAAGCAAGGACTGATCCTATGTCATTTATTTGATTTTAATTTTCACAATCTATTTTTTTCCTCATTTTTAAAATGACTGTAAACTGTTGTGTAAATTTTTTGCATCATGGGTTGCTGGGAAAAAAAACCCAGTGACCTTTGTGTTATTTTGTGCTGGCATGGAACATTGCTGAAAACCCCTCCAACCAATCAAGGTTGTTGCTTACTTGTTAAGCAAGTAACAGTGGTTACCAAAAAATGTATATAATACATCTGGTACTGACGTGTCCTATAGGTTTGTTTGTACGTATGCCAGTCGACCTACAACTAGTCTCAGAGGGAATCAATGGCTTTTTGCTGAGGTGTTGTTGCCCCCTTTTCTGGGCGGTCCACCAGTGACTGGTCACGTGTTTGTGCAGGGTGCCACTTCCACACATAGATTACAGGTTAGAGACATCTTCATCCCAAAGCATTATTTCTGGAAAGGAGCATTTTTGAAGATGTCTCTTGATTTTTTTTTTTAAATTATTATTATTTAAACAGTAAGGATGCTTTCATATCCAAAGAAGTCGTCCTCTTCATTTTGCTGCAGTGGAAATGGATGTGCATGGCTGCCCCCACCTTCTCACTGATGATGTGATGAACCAAAACTTTCAATTTATGAGGAAAAAATACAGCTTTTGGCCACAATTGTATCGACAATATATTTGCCTTAATGAATCCAAGGCACAATCTCAGAAGTGTTAAAATTGCTACTTCTAGCAAAGAAATGTGATTTGATGTTAAAACCACACAATGCTGTTAAAATCAGCAGGTCTACAAACTTCATATTTCTCGAGTCCAATTCCTTGGAAAATTGTATCTTTATTGTTAAGTTGTACAGTTTTTGTTCTCAACTACAAAATGTTTTTTGCATATGTTTAAATGTAATTTCTTTGAAGTAATTGTATTTTGTTTTAGTTCCAACATGACTTTTTTTATCATAAATTAACACTAGCTTTATTCTGAATTTCAGAAATTGAGATGTAAACAAACAAATACAAAAGTATACGACCTGGCCACCTTATGGTGTGGCGTTGTTCTTGAAATTCATTGTCTCAATGATAATTATTTGATTTCCAAAGTGTAATCATTTCAGCTCTTTAGTGGACAATCTTTAGAGTTGACGTCTCCACATTAAATGAAGCCAGTATGGACTGTTTTGGTTTGTGCGTGCATGTGTGTGTGTGTGTGTGTTTTAAAAAAGCAGCATCAATTCAGTTTTTTTTTTTTCTTGTTTGCCTTTTTTATTCTTGTTGCACACCACATAGAAAAACAGAACCACAACGCTGGATTATGAGTAAATTAAATTTAGAAAAGTGAAACTAGCAGATTACAACTGAAGCACTGAGCAGTTTTTATTGTAATTTACGATAATAAATGTGGCCAAAGCTTTATGCCGTTAAAACAAAAAGGAACAAATTTGTGCCCCCAACAAGTGTATATTTTATTGTGACTTTCATTGGGATACTTGGTTTGAATGGACATTTACAAAAGAAAGGCAAAGGCAGCATATTGCTGTAAAGGTCATCTTTTGCCCACTGTGAAAACTAACGTGTATACAGATATAGATATATTTAAATGAGACCGCTACATTTGTTCTTTTAATTATGTTTATTTTATTGTCTTTGACGTGAAGAACGGATGAAAATAATTTTTGTAAAAGGACTCTGGGAAGTTTTGGAGGATGTGAGAGGCTGTGGGCACAACCAAAACTGGGCATGAGAGCCAGAAGCAGGCTCAAAAACAGCTTTAAAAACCACCTCCTCATTTGATTACTGACAGCTCTGTAATGGAACGGACTCTGGAACCAGTGGACATGTGTGACACACCGAGGGAAGTCGTTAGATGAAACTGAACTTAAGTGGCTCCAGCTGCCTCTCTTCTCCTTTTCTGTCTGTCCTTCCTTTCTCCAGCTCTGCGTCCACTTCTGTTCTTTGAGAGACGTTTTTCTAAATTTCAGGACAGGGTGGACAGAGGCGCTCGCTTCATTTCTTCCTCTTCGTGTTGCTACTCGTTTCATTTCTTCGTGCTTGTCTCTGCTCGACAAGTAAAAGCTCTCCAGTCAAATGTTGACGCACCCCTCTCTGTGTTAGTTACATCATATGAATAGGGAAATTAATAACAGAGAGAGGGGATGGGTTCTCAAAGCTGTCGTTCTTAAGGAGGCAGCCACAGACAAAAAAAAAAAAAGCGTTTTAACCAAAATTACCAACCAAACTAACAACCAAACAACCATTTGCTCCAGCTTCAAAGATGAACTGTTACTTGGAGCACTCTGTTCCTTTTGTGACTTCTGGTGCCACAATATTTTTTATGCTTTACGTTTTGTTTGTTTGTTTGTTTGTTTTGTTTTCTTTCCTTGAATTACTCCTCCTTCGAGCCTCATAAGCATGGCTCTGTGGCTCCAGGAAGCCCATTTGAGGGTAGAAAAAAAACAGCCTTGCAATGTACAAAAAAGAGCAAGATAAACCAAAAATGTTGTTCTTGATGTCTTTTCTATACTGTAGTCTTGTTAGATTTTTTTTCTTTTTTGTTACTGTAATTATATGAAGATTTCCGAACTGTACCAAATGACATGGAAACTAACATACATACAACCACATGGAACTTCAGACTTTTAAAGAAACTTTTGTCACAAAAACCTTGTTGTCCTAGTTAAGTTGATTGTAGATGGTAATTGAATATACTCCTTTGAAAATATTTCATCAAGTATGTTTCTTGCTCATTGTGATACATTAAAAAAAGTATGAGCATAACAAACTGGGTCAGACTCGTTTGTAAGTGTTGAAGGATTGTTTGTTCAAGTGGACTTGTGTTCTGCAGATTTTGGATGTTGTATAATCTGTTTTCATTTTGCAGACTGAAAACATTTTCAAGTTTCACTGTTGTATATGATGCATTTTAGAGACACCCTCCCATTCTAAAAAGTTTTTAAATTATTACTCCTGAATTGTTTAACAAGTTATTTTTTTAACTAAGTGTTTATGGATGTACAAAGACATTTTGTCCTTGAAGTTGTATAAGTTTTAGTTGCAGAAAAGGACGTACAGAATCAACACATGCTGCAGTGTAATTATGTCTTTATTGACGCACTGTATAACACAACAGGCACTGTTAGTCACGCAGCGTCTTGCAGCATTGCGAGATCTTGTGTGATCTTACATGACACGTTAGCAGCTGGGAATATGAGTGACTTGGCTACTGCAGAGCCAAATCTTGGCTCCATGTTTGTAAAATTAATGGAACAGCTGTGTAGGCTAAGGTTGATTACTACGGAGCCGCCGAGGGGACATGGGGGATTTTTTTTTTCTTTGCGTTCCCACGCAATAGTTTTTGCGTTCCCTCGCAATAAAATGTTACCTCACAGACAACAGCAACAATGTAACAGACCCCCGTATTTGAGGTTCATGCAGGAGTTTGTGACTTGGCGCTATTTAAATAGACTGAATTGAATT
>JARVGV010000645.1:3859763-3869839 GCA_031762435.1 Hypsolebias longignatus | reverse complement strand
TTTTTTTTTTAACAAGTTAAAGCAAAGATGTCAAAAGTTGCTAAAACAGACAGATTATAAGGCAGATGTAGAAAATCTTGCACTGCATGTTCGAGTCAACAAGTAAGGCTTTCTTTAGATGTGCCGTGTTGGTCAAATTATAAAGGTTTAAGTTGTTTTAATTAATATGTAGAGTGACCTTGTTAGAGCCCTTCATCACCTGGAATTCTTTCAGCCTACGTGTTACTTTAACACAGGCAGGAAGAATTGTTAGTGCCACATTCTCATTTGTACATGTTCAGCAACAACCGTGAACTTCCTTGTAATAAGACGTGGCAATGTGTTGCTAATATATAATTAGAACCGCTGACGAGCACGCTAAAAATGTGTCCTAAAATGAGACATATATTTTTTATTTTTACGTGTGCATCACAAACTGGTCTCAAATAACCACTTTTTAACATTCCTCATTCAAGTTGTTTCATTAAAAAAATAAATTTGAGCAAATAATAATATGAATTAACTTTAAGTGATCTATTAATTTCTATCAGTTTCTGTATCACAAGTAGTTGGCATTCATGATGTTTTTTAAATTTTGTTTTAATTTCATTTTCAATTTTTTTTTCTATAAAGTTAGGTTGTGACTTTGCCTGTGAATGCAAGAGCTGAGCTGTGCGTGTTCTTACTGCTGAGATTTTGATTCTTCATATCTTGTGTTTTTCTTTTACAACTTGTACTTTTGTTGGGTGTAACTGGGACCCTGTGTACACAATTTCATTCCACTACATGTACCAGATGTGGTGAGAATGACAATAAAGAAACCTTGACCTTGACCTTGATCTGGGCCTGATCACATGAAGGCGTTGCTGCCATTAACCTTTTCAGAGCCGGGTTACAACTCAGGATTTTACAAGACTTTGTGCAATTTAATAAAGATTTACTGTTTTTGAGCTGGACAACATAAACCCAGGCGCTGGACTTGGCTCAGGAGCCATCAGTTGATGGTCTGTACTCCAAAAATAAAATAAAAATAAAAATCTGTATTTAACAGATTTTTATTAAAAGTGGCCTTGAAAAACATACTGGAACTGTGGTGTGACAGAGAATTAGTCCAGTTAGTATCAACAGAGGTGTGTTCATTCTACAATGGAGAATAGATGGACATAAACACAACTTGTTTTCAGGAAGATTTTTTTTTTTTTTTTTTTGCAAAGTTTTAACATTTGGACCATATTTCTCAGAGAACGTGGCCAAATCTCTTTCACTTAATGCTGTATTGTTTCCTAGAGCTTGGTAACTTTGTTAGGAAAATTTGAAAACATGTAAAGTCCTCCTATAATCAAACCTCTAAAGAGGGTTTAAAGAAGAGACTATGTTGTGGTGAGTAACAGGCAAGAGTCATTGGCCATATTGAGCCAATTAACACGCAAGGGCACATCCCGAATGAATTAAAAACACCCTAATCTGATCAGTGTGAAAAACAAGGCCATTTCCTTCACAGGCCTCAACCAGATGGCACTCACTCTCAGAGGCTGCACTGACACAGGCCTGGCCTAGTCACAGTGTAAAATTAAGTTAGCGCCTCGGCCTGACATGGGCCCTGGGCAACGTGAGCTCCGAAACCCATTCTCCCTTGGCCTAAAGGTACAAGGTCCACCATGCCAATTCTTGGCCCCTTATTTAATTACTATCCTCAATGCAACTTGCAGAGAAGTGCAGCTGACAACTTCCTGCTGCCATGTTTAGACAAGTCAACCTGTTACAGTGCATTCTAAGTCTACGTTAATTCAACTATTTTTTACTGTGTCTTTTTCAGGCTCACAGTGGAGTATTTTAGATCTTATCACATAATTTTACATTTTAAATTGTTTCTGCACTCGCTCTTGTGCAAGGTGGATGCCTTTTCTCTCCCTCTCCTGTTCTCCTCCTGCTTTATTTGCTCTGTCTGTGTGTCAGAGCTCCTGCTACACATCTTCCGAAATGAAAACTACTGTCATGGATCTGTTCAGCTGGACTTTCAATGCAATCAACAAAATCTTTTCAACAAAGCAACAGAGTCCTGGAGAGCCCTCATGCCCAGCTGAGACATACATGGCGGAATATGTCATGGATCCATGGGCAGTTTGGGAGCTGATGTGCCTCTCCATATTGTCTCAGGAGGACGCCGAAGATGTTTATATAATTGGAATCATGATAGCAGGGTTTATGTTTTTTTGGCATTGGCATATTCCAGTTATCGGCTATTGAAAAAGACGACTCTTGCAGTTTCGGCCATGGCAAAACTGCCGAGTCGGTGTGAAGGTTTGGTTTGTGCTTTGAGTACTCAAAATCAGCTGATTTGCAAGCTAAACCGTAAGATGGAAGCGATTTGTGAGAATCGCAGGCCACCTGCGGCCTCTAGAACTCTGCAGCATGTTGGACACAACCTTGGAGGAGGCTCGTGAGCCCGGACCTGTGGAATGCCCACAGATCCGGCCATTTTGGGATCAAAACTACCAGCAAGACTCGAGCTTGACAAGAAAAAAACAGTCTGACTGAAAAAAAATCAACAATTGTGGCTTATCTGAATCTGACTCCCCTGTTGGGCCTCGAAAGCAGGCCAGCTTATCAAATTTGTCCTGGGATATGTGTAAACCAAGGAAAAGCTCCGTCCATGGCAAAGGAAAAGCATCAGGTCAAAGGAAATATCCTTGTGGGTCAACGTTTAGATTGTGTCATGGCTGGAAGTGCCAAAGAATTTGTTGCATATATGAGTGGCCTCTGTCATTTTAAAACAAATGGGGAAACCAACTCGGACTCCTGAGGCTGACGGTCTGAGCATAATGAATGATAGTGATGGGTCAAGTAATACAAAATATATTATTTTAAAAGAGTCAGCTCTACACCTGTTTGAATTTTAGGGCAAAGTGTCTGGATGGAGACTACTTTTTAGTGAAAATGTTCTTCACAAGGATGAACCTCCAGAACTCAAAAGACTTCTTGGTTTTTTTAATCTTGTGATTATAAATTACACGAAAATTGCTTGTTTGGTCTAAATTGTGTATTTTTAACTCCATAAAATCGGCACCTGTCCCATAACATTTCTAAGTCGTTTGAAATTATTAAAACAAATGAATACCGGGTAAATCTTATTTTAGCAATTTAGTGGAATTTTTTTTTTTTTTTAAAAGCTCGTACGACTTCTACTACACTGAACACATCACAAATGTTTACTGGCATGCCTCAGAATGTGTTTTTTGTAACATGCGAGGCATATTGTGGCTCCTTGGATGAAATATCAAGGTCTGTATTTGTGTACCAGCTTGTGAGGCTGTACAATGCTGAGGTTTAACTTAAACAATAGATAGCTGGAGTTTCCAAAGCTCAGCAGTATCAGCTTTCATCCTTTGCACAAAATACATGGCAGAAGTATTCTGTTTTTATTTATTTATTTATTTATTTATTTTGAATGACTTTGAAGTTTCTGTTGTGCTGAACGAATTTGGGCCTTGTCTTAAAAAATAAAATAAAATAAAGACAGAAAAGCAGAGAATACAGCCTTGAACAATGCTACCACACATATCATCCAGATTCAAACTTTGCACGGACTCCATCCTAACCAAGAAAACATTTTTTTCTTGTCAATGCAATCATTTCCAGCATTTAAAAAAAAAATACATTATGCGGGAGAATTTTGCAATAAACTGCTAAAATATTTGCAGTGTTTTGCTTCTAATAGTCCTCTACTAAATATAACATATTTTATTTAATGTAAAGATTTTACACAGTTCGTTGAGCTGCATAAGAATAGAAAACATGTTTGAGTAAACAACCAATATTGTGGATCTACCAGACGTATTTGCGACTAAGCCAATGAAAGACCCACTAAGCTGTGCTGCTTTTGCACATGAGCAGCTTGCACTGCTGCTGTCAAAGGTTAACCCCTGACAGGCAGTCTGGTGAATTAATAAAGTTGACCGTGAAGAATGAGAATTTCACTGCCGAGCCTGAAAGCCAGAGTTTTCAGAACACCTACGGCTCTTCTCCAGCTTCCAAACTCGCATCTACATTTTTCCCCATCTCCACTGAGTTATTTCTCTTTCAGTGTAAAAAAAAAAAAAAAAAAAAATGCTACAGCCTAAGGACAGGTCAAATTGTTTCCATGCAATCTGTCACATAAAATTATCAGAGAGAGATGACAGGAACTAATGAACGGGGGGAGAGGCGGGAATATTTGTATAAGACAGATCCCTTTTGTTTGAATTTGATCTCAAGTTCTGAACTTCGGAACAGATTAAAATGCTTTCACGTCATAATTCCACTCAGAAAAATAAACAACCTAAAAAAAGTCGGTTCGTTTAAGCAGCATTCTTCCGTCCATCCCAGCCACGTAGGAGTCCTGCTGAGGAAGGTGTCTTAGCAGTCCCCGGGCCTTGCCAACGCTTTCCTGTCAACTGAGCACAGGATCAGGTGTCGCCGTCTTCACAGCCCCTTCTGGTTCTGCTTAATGGGAAATGAAGTTCATCAGGAAAACTTGGACCAGAACTGAACCAGAATGGGTCCTGACAGGCAGGAATATCAGCTTGTGACAGAAGTCAGTAATTGAATGATCGGCTCCCCCCACACACACACACATTTTACTCATAATGAAGAGAGTATGTGCAGGGAATGTGTTTGTCCTTTTTCATCCTTCATCTCCCCTTCTCCCTGTCTTCACCCCTTTCTTTACCCCTTAATAAATCATTTGTGGGAGCAGAAAATAGGGATAATTTTACTTCACTTCAAAGTGCTCCTTACAGTGTCATTTCTGTAACCTCAAAGTGATGATGCATTAGGAAGTCTTTTGTGAGTTCCTGCGTGGAGCGCTCTCCCCTGAAACGAAGCGGCGCCGTATCGTGAGAGAGCGAGCTCAAGTACATGAGAGATCAATTATCACACCTCATTTTTGTCTCATATGCAAAATGAAAATGGGCGCACCACGTCTGCCCTGAATCATCAGGTGGCGTGCCGCCTCCCCATAAATGTGTTTCACAGATTTTCTGAAGTGGTCCGCCATATCCCTTGAACAGTTAAAACGCTAAAAGGAAAGAATTTGCCTCCTCCTAGATCTGTCTTCAGATGTCCCTGTGTGGACGAGATTTAACCCGAACACTCAGCATGATATCACTACACACTTGTAAACACCCTTTCACATTAAAAGCTTGAAAAAAAAAAGCGTTTTTGGTCTTTGTGTGTTTGTCAGCCAGTCGTGGGACAACTTTGTTCATGTTTCTGTGAAATGTAATAATAAATAAGACACAAAAGAAGCTTGTGTTGAAGGAAGTAGCGAAGACGGGCGGTGATCGTGGGGGTTGGGGGGAAATGTGGTGCACAGCTTTGAGTCGCAGCTCCATATTTCACATCACCCAACAGAAAATTTCAACCATGCACAGGATTCTTAATGCAGTAAATGCTTTGAGACTTTCTCCTATTATTTGTTTTAAACCTCAACCTAAATTTTGTTGTAGTGCGTTGAAGCTGGAATGTCTGTCAAACTGGGCCCTGACCCTGGGCCGGCTGCTATAATGATGGGAAGATGAAAGAGCAGGCCCATTCCCAGGCTGCCCTGTTAGGGGGTGCAAGCCTGTGAAATGGAGAGATAATGGAGACCAGGTGTGCAGTGGATGCCTGAGAAGCTCCTCAGTCTGTCTGAGAGCTCCTCTCAGTGAGAGGGTGGGCACACTACTCCAGCTGGAAGTTAGTTCGACCACCACTCTGTTTTTCATCCCTTTATTGTGCACATACATGATGTAAGTACAGAAAAACTCATACGATCAAGTTGGAAATGAACGTCTTCTAATGGAATTTTTTGTCCTCGTCAAATTAACGGCTTCTTTAATTCCCAAAGTTAGCCTAATTTACTGCTCATGCGCCTGTGGTATTCATAAATAAGGTAATTATACCAATAAGGTTTTATATTTTTTTCAGCATTTACCCTTTGTGTCAATAATTAATTTAAAGTATTGAAGTTTTAAATGAAAGGTCAAGCTAGTTGCCCACAAAAGTGTTCCTAATTGGACCAGACAGGCTTGTAATCCTCTGCTGTAATTGCAATCTAATTAGCAGCCAGCTAGCAGAATCCTACATGCCATTTAACATTGAAAAAATTAACCCTTCTCAAGAACCAAGAGCGTGTTTGAAAGACTGTTGCGGATCCTGCGGGAGGAACAGTTTGCTCCACTTCTGTCCTCGACAGGAGGTCAGTAAATGTCAATTGACCTGAGAGCTGAAAATTCTGAAGAGGGACTCAAGTGGAGATAAGTCCTCATTAACGCCAGAGCTGGATGAACGATAAATATAAAACATTGATGGCATGTAAAGAGGAACACTTTCTTTATCACCACAGCTTATTGTCTTTCTGAAATCTGTGCATATTATACTACAGCGTCATGTTTTTGAAGGAGTGGACCACTTATTATATACGTATGAAGGAGGAAGGAGCAGTGGCAGTTCACAGACGAGCAATAACATGAATTAAGTTCACAAGAATATAAGGACATTTCAGGAAGGTGTGTTTTGAGAAATATTCTCGTTTAAATGTCGGTTGTGCAAAATGTTTTTAATTCAGAAATGCAGCTCTATTTGTCAAATAACCGTTTCAATTATTCGTATTTCACTTTGTATAACCTGGACAGGTGCAACACGATGGTGCAGTTGATGGAGCTGCTGCCTCTCAGCCAGAAGGTTGCCAGATTGAATCCCGGCTGCGTCATTCTGGTGGAGTTTGCATGTTCTCTCCATGCTGCGTGCGTTTTCTCTGGCTACTCCGGTTTCCTCCTACAGACCTGCATGTTAGACTGATTGATAACTCTGAATTGTCCCTATAGGTGAGAGAGAGAGAATGCTTGTTTGTCTCATTTGTCTCTATGTGTCCCTGTGATGGACTGGAAGTCTGTCCAGGTGTCCCTGTGATGGACTGGAGTCATGTCCAGGTGTCATGCTTCCACACCCTCATCAGGACCCTGACAGCGCTGTACTGGACAGACTGGAGTTTTTGTATGTTCTTGCCAGGAGTCCCAGTGAGAAGTGCATCACAGTGGTCCAGTCTGGAGGAGACAAAGGCACAAGACAAGCTTTTCTGCAACAGTGAAGGACAGTGTAGACCAAAGATCACGGATGGAACCTGGAGAGGTAACTATTGCTGCAGGTTTATCTTCTGCTGTTTTCATGTTTGATTTCATGTTGAAAGTGATTTAATTCTGTGAAGTTTCTGTTGTGTTTTGTTTTCCCCTGACATGGGTCTTCTGTTGCAATCATCACACCTGCACCTATGAAGTCATTACATCCCAAAGAACATGTTCTCTAGTCTGTTGCTCTTTTGTCAGAATCTCTAACTTGTCTTGTTGTCTGGTCCTTTTTATTTGTTTGTTGCTTGTTTGTTTATCTGTTTGTCCATCATTTGACGTCAGCTCCCATGTTTCGTTCCAAAGCAGTGCTTCAAGGAAAATGTTGCGCTGAGTTTGGACCGTGTACGGGAGTGTCTCTGTCAGGTGGCCATGACTAGTTTAAGTTAAGCGGTTTGTCTATAAGCTAAAAACACTAACGATACTGTAAAGTTCTGCAGAAGAAACTTGGTCCTCAAAATCTATTTCCAACCCATGTTAGACCTTTACCACCATAGGGTCCTGCAGCATTAACAAAGCCCAAGTAGATTCTTGACACCACCATTTTTCATCTTATTTCTTCTGTTTATTTATTGGTACTGTATTACTAGTTGAATACTTCAAACAAAATATACATGACTGGAATTACCAGAAAAAACAACAATGTGACATTTAATGAGTAAAAAGTTCAGTGCTGTCTTTATTCGATCCCCTTTATTCTCTGTTTCACGCTGTTTTGCTCATGTAACACCACCTACACAGTCAGTTAAACATTGTCTGAGCAGTGCGTTGCTCCACAGATCCTACGATTGTGAATCATAGCCAATTAATGAGCAGCATACTGCCTGAAGCTCATCCAAGCCCCTAACAAAAACACACTCACGCTCATGCAAACACAGTTTATCCTTTAGGTTTGCTTTTTTTATCTGTCTCACTGCCGCCTTCTTAAAGATGTGATGACACTCGACACATCAAGCCAAGGTCACTGAACAGTCATTTTAAACTTCTGCTTACTTCTGCAATGTGAAAAGTAATTAGCGGCCGTTAACCTGGTTCACATCAACTTCATAGACTGCACCAAATGTTGGGCAATCTTCCCACAATGTGCTCTTTTCCTTAACCCATCCTTTGGTATATTAATTTTTGACCAAATGTCCCCGCTTGACTACTGTAATGAGGCATGATGCATCAAACCTTAGTCGTTTCCATGGCGACAACAGTCCCCTCTTTCTTGTTATTAGAGCACAAACAAGCGCTGGCATCTATTGTCATTTCACATGACGGAGTCTGATCAGAAAAGAAGAAACAGTTGGATCCTTTAATCTAGTTTCTCAGGGGCTTTTTCAGATTTTCTTTGGATTTTAATGGATGTTTTAAGCCAGCGGACACCGTGAAGGATCACTGTTAGGTCATACGCCAGCAGAGAGAAAGCATTCACCGTTTTCTTTGTCTGTTTCACAAATTCAAATGCTTTGATGCTGGTCTGCAAATGGCGGCAGGGGTCTGGATGTCATAGAGTTAAAGTACCTGTTAAAGTCATTCCACCTGCTTGCAAATAACAAAATTTACTTCCTCTTCTTTTTATTTCTGAAACCAAAGTGAGAGAAGCTAATTTTTATTTTTATTTACGGTTTTTACAAGCAAAATATTTCTCAAGTTCATTTAATTAGGGTCGTGTTGATGAAAAATAACACAACTCCCAACTAATGAATTGTCATTTTCTGCACAGCTGTGATAAAATTACCAGCTGACTGGGTTTGGAACACAGGAAGCAAACAAATGCACCATAACTTCACTACAAATTAGAGACAAAAGAAGAAGTAACAAATGAGTTTCATCACAACTGGGCCAGTCCTGTGCATCTCGCTCTGCTTGCATCACTTAACGCTGCCAAGATAATGACACTGTGACTGAGTAATATGCAGCTGTTCTGAAATATTCCAGCTCTATTTTATTTCCATTTAAGATAAAGCTTTATACTTGTTGTCTTGACAAGGAATTTTGCTTCATTTCCAGACGTTCCTTTTCCCCTCATTTCAGTTTTAATCAGTAGCTCCTTTCCAGTCCTGTTGTTTGAGGTGAAAGTGTAGCGGCATGCCTGCCTGTCTTTTCTCTCAACATAATCTCTTCCTCACACAGAACAATAATCCTACCTTATTTTCTCTCCCAGTGTTGGTCTTTTATTACTTCCAGGTGTTAAGGCTCTGCCTCCCTTGCAAGCAGATGTGCTGGGTCTGAAAAAAAAGAGCCTTTTGTGCTATACGATGCTATTCCAAACCAAATATTCAACTCACAAAGCGCTCTGATGGAAGGCAGCATGAAAACGACCAAAATAAAAACTGGGTGAATGAGTATTTGCATTAAAGAAAAGCAGTGACTGGCAGAAGGGATTGAGAAAAACAAATGGAATGCAGATCAAACCTGTGAGGTGTGTGCAGAGAAGAAAGTCGCAAAAGAATCGACTGCAACTCAGAGACAAGAAAGCAGAAATCAAGTTTTTTAAAAAAAAGAAACAACAAAACTATTTTTTGTTCAGGTTGCTCTAGATTCAGTGAGCAACAGGACCAGCTAGATTGCACGTGTTAGTGAGCTGTCTGTTGACTGGTCTGTCAGCTCACCCGTTTACTGATTTATGAGTTTATGGGGTGCCATTTGTAAAGTTACACAGTCTGAAATTAACAGCAATTATTTGGTTTATTTAGCCTTTCATAAGAAAAAAAAACTTTTTTTTTTTTTATTCAAAGCCACATTTTGACCATGTTAGTCATACATTTATATATGTCATAGTTACAAACTAAATATTTAATTTACAAACTAAAGACTAACTTGCAATTTAAATATTTAGTTAGCAAGCTAAATATTTAGCTCTACACTACCGTATTTTCCGGCGTATAAGTCACAGTTTTTTTTTACTGATTTTCATGCCCTGCGACTTATAGGGCGAAGCAACATATTTATGGATTTTTTCCCATATTT
>JARVGV010000645.1:3803239-3814258 GCA_031762435.1 Hypsolebias longignatus | reverse complement strand
GGGGTTGGATTAGCGATAGCACCATAGCATTAGCATTAGCGTTGTGGGATTTGATCGCCATCATTTCCGGGTTGGCGCCCGGTATATTTATTATTAGCTTTGTTTTGTGATTCCATCTCCCCCTCCTTTCGCCGGTGTCTCTGGGCACGCCCACTTTGCAGTTTTTGAATCTCGTCTCAGGGCGGAGCTACAGTTTCACCGTGGGGTAAGTTCCTCTTTAACAATTACATATGTTATAAAAGTGACCACAAAAGTATCCATAATATTTAGAAGGCATCTTGTAATCTTTTATACATTTCTATTTTTTTTTTCTTCCAGCTAATTTTGTGGCTCGTCACAAAAGGTTTTGTATTTGTGTTTCCTTCATGGATATAATAGGTAGTTAAACATTTTGATTTGAGAGTGAGAAAATGAGTTCTGTATTTGTTCAGAGATTTAACGATCTTAAAGGATAGCAAAGCATGGCAGAACAACCAGGCAATATTATCTCACACTGAGCTGCATAATAAAGAGGGAGCCTGCATGCATATTAATACCAGCACTCTGCATAATGTCTACATCTTATGACAGGTTCAGAAATACACTGGCACCTCGCTGGTATTGCTTAACCTTCTTGCTTTATTATTTGCATCCACATTCTCTCATACTGGCAGGGATCTCCCCCTAAGCCTGGTCTCACCCATGTCAACCCCTTTGGCCTTGGCTGCCAACCTCTTTCCCACACTCCACCAGTTTCCACTCATTAGAGACACACAGTGGAAGTATGTGATGCCAAATGAGTTTCTTGTTACCCCCCACTCAGCTTTTGGAAGAACTACAGCGACATCTGCATGTGCCATGATTACAGAGCGCCAAGCTTATACCCAACCAATTCACTGGGCTGCTCCTGCCAGCCTGCCACTCATCTCCACAACCCCTCCCCCTCGCCCCTGCAGCACGCGTTTCTCAATTTACCAAACATGGCTAATTGTGTGAGGCATAAACCTCACTTCATTTAAATATTCTGTCTTGGGGTTGAGTGGTGGTGGTGGGAGGCAGGGGAGGGGGTTGCCTTGAGCAGGAAAAAAAATTAAGCGTGTCTGTAAATAGAAGGATCCACAGAAGCAACTGCTGGTCTCTGTGGTATACTGCGTTGTTTGCTCTTTATACAGCAGTTCTTTGAGATTTTTTTTTTTTAACAGATTTTATATTATTCAATTTAAAACTAAATTTTAAATTTGGTATCATGCTAAAAACAAAATACAGAACCTACTACTTCAAATGTTTTTCTGTTGAAACTTTTAAAAATTATATTGTTTTTAAAATAATTGTATTTTTTTTATCTTGTATTTGGTAAAGCTAAAATATACAATTGTCTATGTTTTAATTAAACATATTTTTGTTTATTGTTTATTTGGTTTGTAAACTGCCGGATCTGACAGCTGCTTCTCCTTTCTGTTTATATTGAAATAATTTGTTAATGTTCTTAGAATGCAGAAGTTGAGAATCATGTGAGGGTTTGGCCATGTAATAAATTTGGGGGATGTTAGTTTGAAAAGTAACTTGACATTGTTTTTGTTGTTTGAGGATCATGGTGAAGGCACACAACCGTTTAGCCCAAATTGCTCTTTTGCATTAATTGTATTTTTAGTAATTATTTCTCAGGTTAGTTAGTCCATTATAAACTTGCAAACTTTGTTTAAGTGTTGCATGTACTTTCACAGAATTACCTGTCTTTCTCCTATTAGTAATTTTACTGGTCACGAGAGGTCAAAAATGGAAATAATCTTTTTTTTTTTCTTACGTTTACAACTCAACAAATGAACATTAGTTCTAGATGAATAGACGTTCACTGTATCTGTAATGGCCTCAAGTAGATTTAAAGGTGCTTAATTAATCCAAGTTTGAACAGCAAATTGCTTTGACTTTTTAAAATTATTATGGAAATAAACAAAATGGCATGTTGCATTAATCAAAAGCACATCTTTGGACATTATCGCTTGAGTCGCTTTGTTTCCTTTAAAAAAAAAAAATAAAATTCTGCCTTTCTGTTTCCACTTCCTCACTCTCTGGTGCCATTTGCCCATCTGCTTTAGTGGTTAATGATATGCAAATGAAATATGCACAGAACCACTCTGCTGTAGGATGATTAAGCACAGGAGACATTAGCCGGTGCCCGCTACTGTGTCTCTCTCTTCTGCATTCCGCTTCGACCGGGCACCAGCGCCACTCTTTAAAAGATTAATGCCACTAATGCGCTAATCATTAAGAAACATAAATAACATCCAAAAAAAAAATAGATCCCAGGAAGGTTTCGTCTCACGCCAGTTTTGTAAGATCCAGAGTAAGGAAAAGCTGAATGTCTTCGCACATGATAGTTGGTGCTCTGGAGAGCACAGCAACGAAGCCAGGTTTTCCAGGAGTATTTGAACGTCACTTGTGGTGCAGGAGCTTTTCTCTCCTTGTTTGTGAGTACGGTGGCATTATTTGATTGCTGGCATATAACGAAGGAAGAAAAAATATCCCCGTTCTTGCTTCCTCTCTCTCTCCCTCTCTCTCCAATACATACACACTCCACCCCCCATTCAATCGTGCTGTCTCGCGTAAGCCCTTTTTTTGTAATCCATTTGTGCAATGAAGACACTCCACAATTAACATCCCCCATGGAATCAAATAAAAGAGTGATTATCCAACGTTGATTAGTTCCGAGCGATTAAAATATCCACGTGTTTCCGTCTGATGAATATGGAAGAAATACATCCGCAATTACTAATTACGCTGTTAATCGTGTTTGTCGCGATCTTGATTACTGCATTTTAAATGCCCGGAAAGATGCCATCCTTTAAGCAACATTTCTTCTGCAATGCAACCACCAGTTTCAGGCATCTTGGTAGCTCCAATGTTTTGTAGCAAGCATAAAGATGTCATAATCCCTCCCTTTGAATGGCTCCCTCAATTATTTAAATTGTACAGCCATGCTTCTTGTCCAAAGAAATCCAGTAGAAAAAAATCAGAATGTTCGATGCCAGTTATCCATACGTTTCTAATTACTGTTTAATTCCGTGCGCATATTAAAAGTGAAAGCGAGATTAATTAAATCCTCCATTGTGTCTTTGCAGCGATGCCCATCTGTGCCCAGTGCCATCCGACCTAGCTGGAACCACACAAAAAAAAAGGTCCTTCCAAGACAGTTCCCTGAGCTGTAATTCAAACCAGTTGGTCTGTGTTGCATCTGTTTATGAGAGTTTAGTGCAGGAAAGAAAATCCTCTAAGGGTGGAGTTTGTTCAGTTCTTTTGGATGGTTGGCACGACGGGGGCAAAAAAAGGAAAGTCATGGCGATGTGGGTGTGGAAGATGCAGTGAGTTCCCACGGCCTCACTACCCCCAGTGTGGTTGCAAGCAGGCCAGCACCTCCCCTCTGTGTCTGTTGAACTCCGGTTCCAGCACCTTCTGTGCCAACTCTCTCACATGCTTGTAACACTGCTAAAACACTGCTTAGCCTATAGAAATTAAAGCCGTCAGTGATCGCTTTGAACGTAGATAAATAACATGGACACCTGCATTCCATTCTACTACCGATCAGTCTGTCAACTTCTTTATTTTATTTAAATACAATCAAAATGCTCCTCTCTGAAAAGTTGATGTTGTCAGCAAAAAAATGCATGAATTATTTTAGACAGAATACGTTTAAAATAAAAATAATAAATACATATAATTAAATGTATTATTCTAATTAAACAGCTTATTAGCATGCATCCTCTTGCTTGCAGTGATTTTGAATCTGTGGCATTGTAAACAGCTGCTCCTTGGCTTCAGGCACTGTCCCCCAGGTCCTTTTTCCCCCTCCCCCTTGTTTTGTAGGCGTACAGACAGGCAATTGGCAGAAGGGTGGCGTTTGTTGCCGTGGTAGACTTTAATGTTGCTGCCAACCAGTGCAATAACCACTGAGGGCGTTATAGAGTAAAGGGAGGAGAGTTGACACAAAAAGCTTCTGACTTCGCATCTTCTACTAATAATTTAACCGTCTGTTGCTTTGACGTGCTTCTTTTTGTTGTTGATTTTGGTCTTATGTCTCCGTTATAGGTTCTTGAGTTATTTTCAAATCGTTTCTTTGATTAAACGACTCACCCTAATTAACGAAGCTAATTTAGCTCTAATTAGTGCTATGTATTCTCCAAGGTCTCCCGGTTGATCTGTTGTCCTTTGTTTTAGGCAGCTGATACATGAAGAGTGTCCGATCGTGCCAGTTCGGTTTAACAATGGTATATCTCCCGCGTCCTTGCCAGTTTTCATGCCAGATGCCACCGTATTCTTGCTGATAAACCACTTGAGACCCAAAAGTGCCAAATTATTGCTCCTTGGCCGTCCTTCAAAGCGGCGTTATTTTGTCCAAGCCTTTAAATACCAAGCGTGAGCATGGGCATCGTGTTCCAAGTGGTATGTCCTTATCGGTAAGCGAATGAGTTGGCATAGTGTCTCCTGTCCAGATGGCTGGCTGCCTGGCACAGAACGCTGTAGCTCAGATGATTAGTGAGAGAGTGAGAAGGAGCGAATGGGAGGAGTTTTTGTGCCACCGTCACACCCCCTGTTATCAAAAGAACAACAAAACAGCCTCAAGTTTTCGTATTACTCCATCGTTTTCTTCTCTGCCTCCACTTCCCACTCGTTTGCGCTTGGCTTCCATTATTGAAAACGCCCTTCCTGTCCCACATCTCCTGTAATTAACACCGTGGCTGTACTCCAGAGTGTTCCCATTTCCATGATTGTAGTGCCACGCAGTAACAGCTGATCCATCTGAGTGCCATCTCTGGTTGGTCATATCTTCAGTCGTCTTCACCATCAAATGTCCCTTAAACACCACTGGGAAAAAAAAAAGTTAGTGTCTGAAAATCCATATTTTTTGTTTACAGCACAGCCCACTTTTTTAAGGAAAAAAGAGCCCCATGATAATAATAAGTAAAAGAAAACTTAAAAACACGCGGTACAACCAAAATGATGACGGTAACCTTCAGCCTCTCAGGCTACGTCTGAATACATACACTACTCCGAGCAGAAGTCTGCTTTGGTGCCAGCACTGGATGGATGGCACTGTGCCAACTTCCATCTGCCATCAAGCGCATTTGCTCCTTGTTTCCCTTATTTGCCCATCCCCTTTCTATCTCATCCCTCTCTTACTCACCCTCCTCCTCTCCCCGAGTTTTTTCTTTCCACGTGCCCAGCAAATCCACCGTCCACTGCCCTCTTTTCTTCTTGCAGCTTGACATTAATTATCATTTAAGTTAATTGATTCTAAAAGCTGATGAGTGCTCATAACAATTTGAAGACTTGGTTTGAAAAGGTGCTCTTTGCCCATCTTTCTCACCTTGATGCTTCTGTTTTACTTTTATTTTGGTGCAGTGAAAACTGAGCTGTTTGCACCAGTGATCAGTCGAGCTGTACATTAAAAAAAAAATCAATTTGTAGCTGATTTAAGTTTATTTTTGTTGACTTGTCTCACTAAATGCTATTTTATCCAGTCTTTTCCACCCTCTGCCAACTTTTTACAATTCTTCTCTTGCATTTTCTTAATTGTATATTTTTACCTTTTCTTTGTTGCTGTATTTGTAAAACATAGATAAAAAGCATAATGTAACAGGGTAAAAATAAACAGGGTATTAGAGCACATTTGACTTCTCGACGTTTATGTAATTCTTTTTTCTTTTTATCTCCACCGTCTCTTTGAGAGCTTTTAAATCATGTTGTTTACTGTGGATCTGATGAGGTTCAAAACAAGAGACAGAAATAGATGAGCTAGTTAATAAAATGACCTTCATGCCTAAGAAAGCTGCTCAGGGCTTTTAATTAGCGCAGCAGTGGCTTGCATGAAGAGTTGAATCGGACTTTACTAATTAAAAAAGGGTGTGCTTTGAGATGTGCTTAATTATTGTGCTATTTTTGTGATTACTCTTTCACTTCTGTTGCTGTGTTATATGCACAGTTCATTCTTTCTAAATGTTTCACTGTGCAATCAAATATTAAAATTTCTGTCTTTCAAACTCTGGTATTTTAACACTGAAGATCTTTTTATGACAAATGCATGCTTTCATTTGTTGTCATATATTCTTTTTAAATAAAAAGAAGCAACTGAGCCATTGAGGCAACAAAACAAAAAAAAAAGGAATTCATTATGCAAATTGTTCAAAATTTGCATAGTCTTATGATTAGAATATGCAAATGAACCATATAATTTATGAGCGCCTGTCTCTGCCTCATTCTCATAACTTGCTTTTTTCACCTTGTTTCTTCTCCTACCTGTGCTGGCATGACGTGCACCTCACAGACTCACTCTATGCATAACTGCAAAGGGGGTTGCTGTGCACTGGATAATTTTGTGGTGGGAGCTATTAGTGGCACTGTATTGGCAAATTGTGTTGAGGAGTGGGGGGCATAAATCGTTCTATAAAGGCTCAATAGAACATGGTAATTATCTAAAACAACTGTAGAAAAAAAAAAAAAAAAAAACAAAGCCACAAAGCACAGTAAGAATTTGTCTTGATGGAACAACAATTTTATTTATTTTTTTAATGTGGTGTGGGTATTGTCATGTTTTTTTAGGTCTGTTTTGAAGGAATCATTATTCTTACCACTGGAGCTGGCGGGTTTTTTGCACTTGTGAAGACTTTCTTTGTGGGTTAGTTGGATGATGGCAGCCAAGTGCTGGATGTAAATGAAGGAGAAGTACAGAAGGAGAAAGGTAATGTATCTCAAGGCATTGCATGTGGGCTCCAGTCAGTCTCCACCAGTGCCTTCAGATGCCATCACTCAGCGGATACCAGCCCAAAACATCCAGACTGTATCCACAGTATCAGATATTTTCATGTTTGATGTAAACTTAGTGCCATATATTTGTGTGTCCTATTCCTAAGAAGGATTAATTGCAGCAATTATTCCTTTATAAGTTAGTTGTAATGACTGGCATGCCTTGAATATTTCATGTAAGAGTAATAAAAAAAAAAAAGCAACATTTTGCAGTAATGAAAAGAAATTCATCCACTGAGGATAAAAATGAAAACTTTTTTTTTTTTTTCTTAAATCTCATCTGGGCTTTCAACCACAAAATTTCCAGATGTTATATTGTCAAATGTTTGGTGTATTATATTTGAACTGGAATCTTTCTTCATTTCTAAATGCTTGCAAACTGTTGTGCATGTTACTAACTGTACCAATGTCTGTGCCAAGGCCACCCCATTCCAATAATTAAATAAATAAATAACCATGTGTAGTCACCACTCTGTGCAACTGTTCCCTCATCATTGGACATTGACTGCTGCTGTAGATGCCTGTAAATGGGCCTCTTTTTAGGAAAGAGCAGCAGGAGACAATGGAAATTGTCTTTTGTATGTCAGCATCTGACTCCCATTGATGAGATTTCCACTTGTGCATATGTTTAAATGGAATATAGTGTGTTACTTATTTTTTGTTTGCCACATGACCACTTTGGACTGAAAAAAATAGCTAATATCCACAGAATTTATACTACTTTTTTATTTTAATTTTCAAGTTTTGATTATCGTTTTTAACTGTCTTTTTTGTCATCATTTTATTAAATCACAACCCACTATTATTTTGTGATACTGAGACTGTACTTGGTTCATTAAATCATAGTTTATGGTAATACTGTAATTATGTTTGCAAACAGTTTTGATGTACCATTCCATTGGCAGTTTTTTGTCTACAACTTTCACAGCTTTTCATGAATAATGCAATAGTCCCTCGTTTATTGCGGGGGGTCCATACCCTGAAGCCCCGCATGGAGATCAGCTGATCAGCTGCAGCAGGAAGCTTTTTCTGCAGCTCTGGGCTGCACAAATTTGCAGCCGGTGCTAAATAATTTGAATAATTTATTTTAAATGAAAATTCCATGTCAGTCGTGCAGCTCATCCATCAATCAGCCAGTTGTGTCTCATGTCCAATCTTGTTTAAAAAAAATAAATAAATAAAAAAAAAACATACAGCGAGTCCACAAAAATCAAACAATGAAGTAGTGAGGGACTACTGTACACAAATATGCAATATCATGAAAAGTTATAAGGCACTTTTACAAATCTCTTCAAGCCATGAGTAAGATGTTGAAGCCACCCCACCACTGTTGCGCCTGTGTGCTACCAAGGGAGGTAGTAACTGCAACAGTTGATGTAGCCAGGATGTGACGTAGTAATGACACGGTCCTTGCAAGCACATGCCCACAAGATTTAAAAATCTAATGAACAGTAAACAGATTCAAATTCTAATGACTAAGTTTTCTACATTCAGCTTATAATCTAGCTGTTATTACTACTTTTTTGCCATCTTATTTTTTACTTGTTAAAATAAATCTGTATGCCTCCTTTTTAGTTGTCTGTTGTCGCTGTTGTCCATTGTTGTCATCACTCTTTATTAAGAAATCAGGTCTCTCTTGTAAATGAGTCCTTGAGGCTCAATGGGATTAACCTGTATAAATAAGGTTGACTAGAACACTGTCAATTTCAAAGTTTGTCAATTTTACAGGTTAGGAGGATTTAAAAATATTCTTCAGAAGAATAAGAACATTTTTGTAAGTGGTTTCGTGTTTGCCCTCATAAATGTGTAGTGAGCATGTTACATGCTCTACATAGGTGGAAGCCATGTACAGCCATTTTTTCTTTCTCTTTTCTTTTTTTTTTACAGTTTACATCAACCTCAAAATTGCCACACCTCCTTTAAAATTCACTTTTGAAGGTATCAAACAGCTGCGCTAAATTTAAATATTAAAACTAAAATGTGGGTAATGATTGATGATTAAAAAAAAAATTGTTTTAGTTTGTGTAAGCAGAAACTCCAGTGACTATGCTGACAACCAATAGATGCTACATGCTAAAGGTGTAAAAAATGCACAATGAAGATGGAATGTGCTTGATGACAAACTCGATCAAACGAGAAACCTTGTTAACATACTGCGGACGAGGAACCGAGACATGCATTCCAGTTGGGATGAACATTCTGACAGTAAATCTGTGCAGGGGTATAATAGCAAAAGTGAAGATTTGATTAAGCCCAAATTATTTTGCTGTCCACATTTATCAGTTCTTGAGCTAATGTTACTAATGTTATACAAGATTTCTTAACTGGTTTAACAAGATTAGAGCCCCATGTGTATGTTTAACCAAAAAAAAAAAAACTCAAGGATTAACCTACCTACCCACTTGAGTGGGACACATACAGAAACGCAAAAACATGCAAGCGAGAAATGAAACTATTAACAGCTGAATACGTACATCTCATTTTGAATGTAATGTGTTAGATTTCTGTATGGTTCCACCTAAATAAACATATCATGACAACTGCATATCTTTAATGCTAGATTTTATTGTCTAATGTCTGTCGCGTTGAATCAGAATTACTGTCCTGTTAGTTACATTGTGATTTCACGGTTGTTGTGATTTCACATTTATACTTTAGTTTTAATGTGTTTGTGTAAATTTGTCCATATATTTATGTTTATCATTTGTACCATGCCATTGCACTTTGTCTTACCAGCAGTTATTTTCAATGCCCTTTGACCTCCCATGCTTGATGAGCCACAGATAATGCCAAGAGGGTAAACATGTCCACTAACACACCTCTTTTTTTCTGAATGGTTGGGTTAAGCATGCCATGTCAACAGAAGTATACACATTTTTGTATTCACACATGCATACATATCTCTTGAGTTTAATTCTGAAATACAAACCAAAAGGGGCCTTGGGCTGTGTAAAACACTTATGTTAACTACTGCATGCTAAGCATGCTAATGCAGTTGTACACAAAATACTGCATTATTCAGACTGCTTGAATGGAGCAATTAAAACTCTTGTGGACCTTTCATAATTCATCGGCATTAAAGCTCCGGCAGTTTTACTTGGATAAACAGGGCTGGCATATAATGGGATGTAAGATGAGACAACGTGGCTCTTCTGCACAGCATTTCTGTCTTTTCTAATTTAGCTCACAGCTACTTGGAGTGGATAGTGAATGTGGAACTATGTCAGATTGCTGCTGGAATTTTTTTTCCTTTTTCAAAATATATTTACTGTTTATCTGCTGCTGCTTCTTCTTTCTTCTTCTTCTTCTTACTACTATACTGTTACTATACTAGATACTGTTTATCTGCTGCTGCAGACATTTATTTTTTTATGCCCGACATTTCTTCGTCCTCCACTTTTCCACTGTTTTCAATTTTTCGAGAATATACCTCACAGTATGTTGCTTTGCCAGATTCAAATACTGAAAAGAAAACGCGCGAAAAAGCAAACAAAAGCTACGTATAAAAACAGTTTTGGACTTACACTTGACTTATTGATCAAGACCAGAATTTTAACTCAGTACAGTATTCACAATAGTTTGTGGCAAAGTTTAAAAAAAAAAAAAAAAAAAAAGAAATATTTTTATCATTTAAATTTCAAGTACCGTTAGGTTTGATTGTAGTTTCATAACATGGTACATGAGGTGGAACAAAATTGTGTACACAGTGTCCCAGTTACATTTAACAATAGCAAAAATATAAAGTGTAAAAAGAAACAGTAAATAAGGATCTAAACTAAGACATTGTTCAAGTTGTGTTTATCAAATGCAATGTTAACACAAGTTTAACAGTACAATGAATGGCTCAGGATGAGAAGAACCAATTTGACTCTTTAAAAACAAAGAACAAACAAACAAGAAATACTAAAATCATGCAATAAGGGTACAAAATAAAAATACCAAATACCAAAAAGGGAAAAAGTAATTATAATACTGTATTTACAAAGTCCAAAAGAGAAAATAGTAAACAAAAACATGGTAGAATTTTAACAGTACAAGTAAGATCAATTTGTATGAATAAGTATTTCAAGGTAGTAATATAATATTAAATGCACATGATATATATTGCACATACCAAACATAAACTACACAGGTTGTGTGACAGGTTATTGCACAGGTAGATAGTAACATTGAGATTGAATTATGACGGTAAGTTTTATATATACAGTATATGTATATATATATATATACAGTATATATATA
>JARVGV010000645.1:3743195-3754577 GCA_031762435.1 Hypsolebias longignatus | reverse complement strand
GTTTTAGTTTCGGTTTCGATTTGCGGCCGTAAATGCGGACATACGGCGCCATGTGCGTTCAGCTCCGACCTACGGCATAATCGAGCTACGAACGGTCCTTAGGTCCGGAGCCCATTCGTAGGTCGGGGACTACCTGTAGAGACAATTTCAAGCTGTTCAACAAGTGATCAGAGTTTAACCTTAAGATGCAACTGCAGCACTCCAACTTCTGTTTGGCAAAAGCCTGTTTAAATGGACTGCTACATTGATATCAACAAGTACACTGACTCAAACATGGATGGATGCGTGGAGTCACAGTCATTAAAAGCTCCTCCACCTTCAGAGGTCTTGGGAAAATGTGATGTAGGACTGCAGCTTTCAGATAAGGAGAAAGGAACCCACAGATGTGAAATAAAGAAATCCCTTCTGAGCTACGAATGCAACACGGACATAGAAACAATTCAGAGCAAATTCTGTGAATTTTGTGTTTCCATATATTCAAGGTGCACATGTCAGGGAACTTGAGCCATACGTCACACGTGAAGGTCATTGATGGATCCCTCCTTGACAGGTTGAATGAATTATTTGGGTTTGATGCACTGAGTAACACATGTGAGGAAGGGAAGCTGAAATGATGAGAATTTTTCTTCCATTCTGACCCACCACCAAGGTTCTAGTGAAAGCTGACAAGCTGCATCAAATCTTGGTGTGGTGGCTTCAGTATGACTGGCAGGAAGACTCTGCTAAGTGTTGCGAAAATGATTGAGAGGATCATCAGAGTCCCTTTTCTTTTTGGTGTGCCATTTTCAGTCCTGTGTTTTGTGACAGGTTTCTTTCAGCTCTTCCATTAGATGTTTAATCTTCCACGATCTGGAAGTTTTTGCTATATTGATTGAAGAACAGTCAAAAGGGCAGTAGACTAAAAGGCTTCTAAAGTCTTCGGTTTGTCTTTGAATATTTAAAGTCTTTTTTGTTGTTGATTTTTGTTTTAGCCTCACATCCACAAGGAACCAGCAATTTGAGGCACTAAACTGTTTTTTTTTTCAAAACTGGGTTCCACAGTGAGAACAATCTTGAGATTCCACCCTTGCATTTGTGTGAACAGCCCAAGCACAACATTTTGAAAACTATGTATAAAAACTACCATAGAGGGGCAGCACGGTGGTGCAGCTGATTGAGCTGCTGCCTCTCAGCTGGTTCTAATCCCGGTCCAAGGGACTTTCTGGGTGGAGTTTGCATGTTCTCTCCGTGCATGTGGGTTTTCTCCTGTTTCCTCCCACAGACCAAAAACATGCACTGTTTATTGCGTATTCGCTATATGTCGAATTTCAAAGTAAGATTGGACATGAAGCAAATGGCTGATTGATGTATGAGCCATGAATTGTTTATTTAAAATACATTGTTTTGAATTATTTTGCACCATGTGCGCAGCCCACAAGGGCAGGGGAAGCTCCCTCCTGCAGCTGATCAGCTGATCTCCTTCTCTGCCACACACACACATTTTTCCTGCATCAGCTTTGTGTAGGGTTAACCCTTTGCTGTCCAGATGCACTGGTCGACGTTTGTCTTCCAACTTAAAATTCAAGGTATGTCACATCGTAAAAACCATCGTAATCACAAAATATAAGTGTTAAAAGTTATTTTTAATTGTTTTAGAACTTCTGTGTTCAGTTGTTGAAGTGTAATTGAGCAAAAAGTACATTTCTGCTCCGTGCTGCGGAGCTGAAGCTGTGTGACAGCCTTTGATATGCTGCTGCATTTCTCTTCTCTACAATTTAAATTAAATACTGTAACATTTTAAATAAGCAATCCATGGATTGCTTATTTAAAATGTCACAGTATTTAAATTTAATTTGTTTGTTTAAGGAGGGAGATTGGAAGTAGCAGGTGATGAGTGAGTGTGATTACAGTCACATGCCATGACAAAGTTTACTGAACTTGAACTACTGTATTCCTACTTTGCGGTTTTTCACTTATTGCAGATGTGCATGGTCCCAAACACCTGTGATAAACGTGGGGCTACTGTAACTCTAAATTGTCTCTAGATGAGAGAGAGCGTGAATGGTTGTCTGTCTCTACAGTATGAGTCCCTGTGATGCACTGGAGACCATCAGGGTGTCTCCCGCCTCTCGCACAGTGACTGCTGGACATGGGCACCAGTGGCCCCTGCGATCCCAAAAGGAAGAAGCAGGTGAAAGATAATGGATGGATGATGTCATAGAATCACTTCTAAAATAAACTGCAAACCTAAACGTACACATCCACAATGACAGATCTCATGGTTGCATGTGTGCTGCAGATGCAGTTTCAAAAGATTAACACAAAAAATAATAATAATAATAATTGACATGCATTTAAAGTGGGACAAAGCATTCCCTCCAGCAATCCCACTCTGGATACTGTGTTTGAAATAGTTTATTACAGTATAACTATGTATTTTCACTATGACTCCCAGTCAACACCCACTGACCTGCACTTTTATATACAGTCTATGGTTTGTGTACATGCAATCTATTTGATGAGTTAGCTTTCTGCACATCCTCCATGACTTGATTCCCATTGTTGATGTTTTGTGGCATCACTACAGCACCACACACACAGGCCTGGCACCGTTTGTCTGTTCTGAGTGTGTTCTGGTTGCTTTAGGAAAAAATAAAAATCCATTATAAATCTCACAGTAAGGAAAGCCCTTCCATGTGGAATTAGTAAGATAAGCAGGTCTTTTTTTATATTGTGCTGTTTAGACAATGCATTTCATAAAGTTTATCTTGCACAGATGCTTTTAAACATGACTGCTTCCTGTAGACTTTTATTTCCCTGCATGTGCCACATCTTTATGAAACTACTTTTAAACATCTTGAAGTTGATTTTTATGTCGTTTTAGCCTGAAATGCTTCACTAGCTCATCTGAAATTATAATAGCACTTACCAGCACCCCATCTCCACCCTGCTGGGGGCCGACTGCAAGTAATGCCTTGTTCTTTTTTTTTATTATTTAGAGTAAATGTAGTGTTATTTGCCATGCCATTTTGAATCCTGTTCACAATTGACCTTGTTTTAGTGTTTACTGTTGTTTATGTCTGAACACTTGAAACTTTGTTGGTTGTGTTTCCTGAATGTGGGAACACTGAGGGACTGGTGGCTTCTAATGGCTTCATTTTTAATTCCTCTCAACTGTTTCACAATTAATATTCTCAGTTTTTATCTGGTAATTATTTGCAACTAAGCTTTTGTTAAGTGTTCACTTAATTAACAGTAAGGTGTTTTCAAGAGTGTTTTAGACTCTTATTAAATTTTGAAATTATAGGGGACAGTAATCACTGTTAATTGTTGGATGCTATAGTGCTTTGAGCCGCACTCTGATTACAAAATTAGTAATATTCAAACAAATTAAATCTAGTAATAACTTTAATTTTTGTGGTTCAAAGTTAGAAAATTTGCATAGAAATAATGAAATGACAATACTTCCTTGTCTAACAATAGGACACACCTTGTATTGGAAAGTACATCTTATCAGCAAATCTGCAGGCTGTTAATATAATGTTATAGTTGTTGTGGTTGCTTTAAATAAAATTTAAAAAATGACATGTTGAACTGGAGGGCAGCACAGTGGCTTAGTTGGTTCTCACCGAGAAGGTCGCCGGTTCAAATCCCACCTGGAAGCCTTTCTGGGTGGAGTTTGCATGTTCTCTCTGTGCAGCGTGAGTTTCCTCCCACAGACCAAAAAGATGCATGTTGGTCTGATTGGTAACTCTAAATTGTCCCTAGTTGAGAGAGAGAATGGTTGTTTGTCTGATTTGTCTCTGTGTCCCTGTGATGAACTAGAGACATGTCCAGGTGTCCCCCACCTCTCACACAGTGACTGGTGCATATGGGCACCAGTGAACCCCATGACCTGAAAAGGAAGATGTGGGTAAAGGGGGATGTATGTATGTATGGATGGATGGATGTTGAACTGCATAAGAAAAATGTCATACATCACAGTGATTGTAAACGAGCAACAGCACTAATTGTACATCACAAAGTATTCAATCATTTCTGGTGCTGTCTGTTTTTCTTTGCATTAGTGCCTTTGGTTTAATGCAGCTCCCCTCTCAGACATCCATTAAAGCAACACCATGTTATTCTTATTCACCAGAGGTTTAGAAAATTATATGTGAGAGAAAAGAAGACTGTGTGTTGATGCAAGCACATGTATGTACAGTGAAGTTTTTTTTTTATATCTACATTCCTATATGTGCACATATATGTGGTTGTGGGTGCACATGTGGGTTCCTGATATTCCTCTTCTTTGCTCAGTGTCACCTTTGTTGACTTTGTCTCCCCTCCTGCAACGCTGGGCTCTCTGCTTTAATGACGTATATATCCTATCTTCAGTCCCTACTTAATCCCACCAGCGCTAGCTCAGGAACAGATTACTGCTTCCAGACACAACAGGAGAAAGCAGCAGAGGGGGGTGGGGGTTGCAGGGTAGAAAATGATGCCTCAGTGATACAATAAACAGAGGAATTCAGAATGTGTGCACACACAAGATGCTTATATGTTCATAACAAAAAATAAAATAAAACAGCTAACACTTTGTAGAAGCTAAATTTGACTAAGACTTTTCTTGTTTTAAGTCATACCACATTTATTACACATCTATTATTATTTTATTATTATTTCAAATTAAAACAAATTTTACTTTAGTTTGATTATTAGCAGAAAGATGCCAGTACAAGTCAAATAGAAGTGAAACTTAGTGAAAAAAATGACTGCAGTTTGAAGCAAAATATACATTTACAAATGTATAAAAATAAAAAAAAAACACTGGGAATGTTGCTAATTGCAATGATTTTCTTTCTCTACCCCAAACTGAAGCAAAAACTTTTCCTAGGTGCTTGACACGGCAGGAATATTTAGATGCTCAGACCTTAGTCAAGACTACCGTGTTTTCCGCCGTACACGTTGGATTGCACTATAATCCGCATCAGTCCAGATTATGTTTAATAAACTGGAAGAAAAATCCATTAATATGTTGCTTTGCCATATAAAGTACGTCGCATCTATTATGTGTCACTGCTGACAAAGCAGAAATGGGAGGACTTTAACAATAATTTAACAAGATTAACACTTAAAAACAGTTATTTGTTGGCTTGAACTTATAGCAAAGGTGTGTCTCAGTTGAACTTTTACTTAATAAATGCACTTCAATGGTCAAATCAGCTGCATTTCAAAAACCGATCCATACGCGGGAAGTAGGAACGCGCAGAGGGACGAGTCGCTGCGCATTTCTTCAAAATTTAACAAAATAACCACCTAAAAACAATTATTTGTTTGCTTCACTTTATAGTAAAGTTGTGTCTCAGTTGAACTTAATGAAAGGACTTTAACGGTCAAATCAGCTGCATTTCAAAAGTAATCGCTGCCTTGCTGCTCCGAGAGCGCGCAGACAGGGAGTAAATTAGGAAGGAGTAACGCTGTGCGTTTCTTCAAAATTTAACAAGATTACCACCTAAAACAATTTTTTGTTTACTCATCATTATAGTAGACGTGTGTCTCAGTTGAACTTTTACTTAATAAATGCACTTCAATGGTCAAATCAGCTGCATTTCAAAAGTAATCGCTGCCTTGCTGCTCCGAGAGCACGCAGACAGGGAGTAAATTAGGAAGGAGTAACGCTGTGCGTTTCTTCAAAATTTAACTAGATGACCACCTAAAACAATTATTTATTTACTCACCATTATAGTAAAGGTTTGTCTCAGTTGAACTTTTACTTAATAAATGCACTTCAGTGGTCAAATCAGCTGCATTTCTCCGGGGCAGCGCAGCTAAATGAAGCCGAGGCGAGCTGGACAAAGGTGGCAAGCTATGGCAAGAAGATTGTGTCATTAATAGCCACTTTTACCTACATGAGACAACGGCATGCCATACTACTCGAGTGCATCTAGCGACTGAAAATGGTTGTGTTCAATACTTTCAGCCAGAATGAATGAATGAAGGTCATATCTCAGCCAAAAATCGGTTTATAAATATGAGAAAAAAAAACATAAATACGTCACTTTGGCGTATAAGTTGCTGGGCACGCAAAGTACGCAAAAATGCGACTTATAGAGCAAAAAATATGGTAACTGAAAATATTTTATTACATTTGGTTGTCCTCCACTGTGCCTTTGTTTAGGCATTTTATTGCTTTTTATTTATAATAATTTGTATTTATTATACCTGTATCCTGTATGAGCCACTTCCAGATATTTTGTTGTCAGCTGGTTTTGTACAACCTGATAATCATATTTTACAGCAATAGCTGCTTCTTCTGCTCTCTTCAAAATGTAGTTTTGATGGCTGTCCATAATACAGAAAATTCAAGTTAAAGGTTGAGACGGGACAGACAGGAAGTGAAAGTGTGGAAAAGCTTTCTACACAGGGTTAATTAGAGCTGCTTGCTGCCTTCCTGTGCAGGTGTAAATAACTGGAAGTGGGTGTTGTCTGTCCAGCAGCTGTTGTCACCGTGCCAGCTGCCTCTCAAGAACATGACTTTTAGGACCAAATGATTGCCAATAAAACATTTGATTGAGAGACGAAGAGAGTGGGAACCATAAACAGGCAGGAATTTGCCCTTTAATTTCACCATCTCCAGAGAATTGGTTTTGCCGTGCTGTAGAGTAGGTGCCACACACAAGCCGTTTAGTTGTCCGCCCAAGGACTGAAATTTAATTTAGCCTGTGTGTGTGGTCAGTTGCATGGGTGTGTGCACAATTGTGTGCGCACGAGTAGATCTGTCCTTGTGCCTGTTTGTTTGAATCTGAAGTTTGAATTTCTTCCATTACAACAAAAGCTTTGCATGAACTGCATAAATAAATGTTTATGCTCTTGTGTTTGCTGTATTTTTTTTTTGCTTTCTTATTCTCTAGTGACATGATACCTTTATGTTGCCAGATAGCTGCACTTTCGCTTCCATTTGACTCTACTGAATTTTTTTTGCACATTTTTTTTTTCTTTTAGATTTAAACTTGTACCTTTGTACACTGGTATTTTATTACTATTTTAATCCTGAACAGTATCCTCGTTGGCAGCATCTGTTTATTGTAGAAAACAGTTTTTGCTATACTTTTAGGTTGAGTGTTTGCTGAACGTGCAGCAGCTGAACTGTTCGACAGTGGTTGTTGCATTTGCTGTTCACTGCAGCTAGGTCTAAGCAGTGCTTTGTGTGTATATGCGTGTCTGTTTATGTGTTTAGGTGCAGGGTCCTGATGAAAGCCTAGAGCAAAGGCATATATCAGAGCTCCAGCACTAATAAAAGGCCAGTTAGCTTTGTTCCTCTCCTTCTGGGAACAGCACTGGTTTTTACTGCCTCTCTGACAGCAAGATAAAGTGCCCTTCCAATTAGAAAAATATTTGGCCACATACCTACCAAAAGCAATCCTATGTTTTTCATTTAATTTTTTTATGCCACTTGAGCACGGATCTGTGCTGTTTTTACAGTTGGATGTTTTTTTTTTTTTTTTCTTTTCTGTTAAGTCCTGGGTATGCACATGTTAATGTGCACCCTATCAACAGCACCATTATGCTGTATAATGTACTAATTTTGTTTTGTTGTCTGTTTTTATTCTGGTCTTTGTTTCATGAGGGTGAGATGGCATACACTTCTATTTTGGTGTGGCTTTTGGACGAAGACTGTCTGTGGTTTAGCATATTGCATGAGAGGATTCATGCTTCTGTGTTTGGGTGGATGTCATTCTTGTTTCCCCTGTCATCCATCTCTGCCTCATACAGAAATGTGTGCATATACACTTAACTGCTGACGCTAGTCCCCATCTCGTACTGTAGATATTTCCCCCCTTCTTTCCAGAGAGTGCATTAAAATTAAATTCTCTCTCGTTGTTGTGAAAAGAGGCACACGTAAAAAATAATTGGCTGTAGGAGAGAACAAAGGGCTGGCTCCTCTTTCCTCCCTGCACACCACAACCAGGCATTAATACCAAGCTTGCTGCATTGTTCTGCTGTCTGCAGCCATCCCCCTAGCCAGACACTCAGCTCTGGAGAAGTCACTTTTAATGTCTGATAATCAAGGTGAATTTTCAAAAAGCTGCCATTTTCAAATGGTGGTGTATATATTATGTGTAGATGGGAGTTCAGGAGTGGAGGATCCCGGTGCTGAGAGACGGCTCCAGTTATGCAAAGTGAAAGAGAGACTCCTAAAGGCCAAAAAAAGAACTGCTGTCTCCTTTTAAGACTAATCACCAGCAAATGAATGCCATAAAACAGCTGCATTGTTAGTGTTACTGCTGAAACTGACTGAGTAATTTCATTTGATAGGCTTGAATATGTTTTTTATTGTTTTGTTAGTGTCTCAGTTTTGAAAATGAATTCATATTTGAGTGTTGCAGCTTATCTGTGGAGTGTCAGAGTAATGGTGTTTCTAGAACAGATGCTGCGTAGTGTTGCCCTTTGCTGAAGGGAGGTCTGTGCTGTGTTATTGGGGATCCAGGCATCCAGCAGCAGAGCAGTGAAGCTCCATTTCCTTGCTACGGGGCACATACTCATCTTTCCTGTGCTTCTCCCATCCCCCCTTTCCCAACCACTAGGTATGATTATTTCTCCTCCGCTTCAACACACCATTATATTCCAGGTCTGCAGTTACCCCTCCCTGCTGTCATTTTTCATGGCATGTTTTTGCCCGTATGCGGTGCTGCACATTTGCACTGTCTGTGCAATATGTTAAGAAGGTGAATGTATGCGGTGTACAGAATGTAATAAGTATATATTTATTTCCTGTTCTGGTGATTTACCTTTTTTTTTTTTTTTCCCCTAGTGCTTGAAAAGAAAGACCAGCACTAGCCATGTATCTTAACAAACATGACTGCTGTGCATGCACTCGCCTCCAAGGCTTTTTACTCACCGGGGAAACCAAATTATACATCTGAGGCTGACTGGTTGTTCTGCGTGCTACGACTGTTCAAAAACAAGTTATTATTTTGAGACGCATGCTTTGCTAGCACTAGCTAGGTAAGGTTTTGGTTGTGAATGTTGAATTTGAAGAAGTACTGTCAGTCAGTAAAGTAATTTATCATGGCTTATTTTGTTGTTTCCTAAAATATCCCTCAAATAGCAAACATCAAGCCGGCTAGCAGCCATCAGCTGTTTGATCATTACCTTCTGTCTCACCTTCCACACTGCCCCTCAGTCATACAAAGAAAAAAAAAAAAGCTAAAAAAGATGGCAGGAACCTTCAAAACGCAGGTACACTACACACAGGGATGAAAATGACATTATACAAGAAGAGGGGAAGTAGATCTAACCTTGTGAAACAGTAGGATTTAAATGGAGTCTGTGTTGATAACAGCATGGTACACAGGTCTCCCTCTGTGAGCTTGTCACAGTGGGGCACTTAGTTTTACAGAACAAACAAGAACAATTAAGCCTTAAAGCTACACTACCTAATTTTATTAAGCACTTTACTGCTATATCCCAGAATATTGTTTTACTTTGCTGTAATTGGCCAAAAACAGTGGTTCTTGAAAATAAAAAAATAAAAAAATCAGTAACCATAAAAACGTCATAGAAATTTCTGCACATATTGTATAAAATATGATTTGATAAATGGGTGCAAACGATTATCTCAAGTTCTCTCCAGTAAAACGTTTGTACGGTAATTTATCAATGAATGTGTTTGTCAAAATAATTTTTAGGGTTTACAAATTTTATTAGTAATGGCATTATTCTCTATGAACCTCTTTAAGTGACTTGCTGTTGCATTGTTTGTAGATGACTTGGTTTTGCCTTGACTGTGATTGCATAATAGTCTAGCATTCAAATGGTTAAGTGCTTTATTTGTTCCCTTGCAGTAGTGCTGGAGCGCACGCATTATTATTTTTTTTCTCTGGCTGGTTGCGGGGCATTCTTTCGAAGTGTTGATCTCAGCTGTGGTGCAGAAAAAAGACAGAGGAAAGGGCTGCAGGCATTTTGATAAAAGGATGCATTGGGAATTCAAGTATGAAGAGAGGGAGGATGCGTTTTGCCCATCCAGTGTGGCAGAGCAGGTCTGGCTCTGTGCCAGTGTGGGCAGTGTGCCCACGAGGAGGCAGTGTGGCTGTAACACTGAAAAGTGCACAGATAGCAGGAGAGATGCTGACAGACACAAGAGCGTCTGGTGGGGAGAGGGGGTTGTCTGAGGCTGATCAGCTGAATAGGTTTAGTGTGCATTTGCATGTGAAGTGGCCAGGTTGTGATACAGCAAGAGAGGAACCAGCAGGGGAAAATGAGGAGAGATTTCCAGGCCAGTTATGTCATTGCTGATCGCAGGCTTTTTGCAAGCAGCTCTGGTTTAAACTTGTAGCAGAATCTGAATCCTGTTTGTAATGACAAGGAGTTGATGGAACAGCTCGTTCAATCAAGCATGTGCTGTTTCACTTAATCATGTTCCTGATTGCTGCTCTTAATTGTGTCGTCTGCTGTTTCCCTATGCAGTGTCTGAATAAACACTTTCTCTATGGAGCACAAATGTTATCTTTCTGCTTTGTATGCATTTACATATTGTTTGCCTTGTGACGCATTATCTCTCGCGTTCCCTTCCCCTCTCTGTTCTCCTCTTTGTATCCTTAAAATATTCTGCACAGCCCTCAGCAGTTCCGCATGGCAGACAGCCCTAATATAATCTGTGCGTCTGAATTCTAATTTATACCGTCAGGATAAAAATAAATAGTCTGCAGTTAATTATGGGGAGCCAGCTCCTGGCTTTGCCGGGTGATTTATGAAGTGCACGTAGGCATTCTGCAACACATTTTTCTTAATTTATTTTTAATCTGTCTTTCAATTAATTTCACTGCAAATGTCTTAATGATGGCAAAGGGGCTGTGGTAATGAGGCCTTTTGTGGCGAAATGAACAGGCACTGGTCCCTGTGGGTTGGAAGTTAGAGGCTTTAGGGATGGGGTTATGTAAAGGGTTTTACACAGCCGTAAGGTTCAGACGTTTTTAAATTATCTGTAATAGCTGTAATCTGTTATTTATTTAAATGCATGTTTGTTTGTTTGTTTTTTGTCTAACTTTATTTCTTCCAGTGGCTCTAAAACCATTTGTTGTTTTCACTGACAGTCATCTTCACACCTTCCTTCACTGCTGTTTGGGATGATTCATTTAGCTGTTACTATTTTGAAACTATGTCCATTTTTCAGGATTTTGACTATGCTTGATTGTCCAATACCCACATCTTGCAAAATTATTTTTTTCCCGGGGGCCGAGATGGGGTAGAGGCAGGGCAGCCGACTCGGGACCCGAAAGCCCCAGGCTAGGGATGTGCGATATGGCATACAATTCATATCACGATATGAATTGTGATGGGTGGCGGTAACAATATATATCACGGTATGTTTTTGGTATAAAACTTTCAATAGGAATTTAAAAAATAAAAAGCATAGGATGT
>JARVGV010000645.1:3610221-3620793 GCA_031762435.1 Hypsolebias longignatus | reverse complement strand
TATATACCATAATTTCCAGACTATAAGCAGCCGCTGCTTTTTTCACACGTTTTGAACACAGCGGTTTATACAATTTTGCGGCTAATTTATGGATTTTCTTTTTTTTTATGGTCTAACGAGCTTCATGCCACTAAAACATTTAGCTTCGTCACACCCAGGTGCTCACATGGCTGTCCAATGCACATCTCTCTTGGTGGGTAGCAAACAGTGACTTCCTGGTAGACTACTGTATTTTTTTTTATCATCTGTGTTACAGGTATTGTTCAGAAAAAAAACATTTACTGTATGTGTGCATGCTACTATTATATATTTATGAAAAGTTAAAAAAAAAAACTTTCTGTGTAAATATCTCGTTACAACGTGAACACACGCAGCTTATAGAAAAGTGTGGCCTATTTATGTAAAATTTTAATTTTCCTTTTAAATTTAGTACGTGTGGCTTGTACTCAGGTGCGCTCAATAGTCCAGAAATTACAGTAGTCATTTGATTAAAACAATGACTGACTAACCAAAAAAAAAAAAAAAAAAAGAATGAGCCTAAAATAAATGTAGAAAAGACTCAAATCGGACTCGGAGAGTAATGAGAGATGGATCTGTCCGTCGCTGACTAATGACTGCCTGTTTATCTAGTAACCCTAATTATAGCGCAGCTCATTTAGCCTGACAGAATGATTCACAGCCACCAGGAAAACACAAATCTCCTGTTTCTGCAGTGAAAATCAATCTCACACACAAAATACAACACTGTCAGGATCTGTTACTATAAAAAAAAAAACTAAAAACTTTCCTTTCACTTTTTTCCTTGTGCTTTTCACTAATTAATAGTCACATCACAGGTGTGGTTAACTGAACTAATTTAATTATAAAGTTTTAGTTCTTCTATTGTACAAGAAATACTTGTACAAATCCTGACAGTTATATTTGATTTTTCATTTCTAAAGTAGTCAATTAAATTAAATATACAGTATAGTAGTCCCCTCGCTACTTCGCAGTTTGTTTATCATGGACTCCCTCTATCGTGGCTTTTCAAAATAAAATTGGACTTGACACACAATTGGCTGATTGATGGATGAGCCGCATGATCGGCATGGCATTTTTATTTGCAATAAATTATTTGAAATTATTTAGCACCTGCTACACATTTGTGCAGCCCACAGCTGCAGAAAAAGCTTCATCCTGCAGCTGATCAGCTGTTCTCCGTGCAGAGCGGAGAAGTGGGCGTGGCCAAGAGCGCTTGCAGGTGGCTGAGAGCAGCGAGCTGACATCATGACACTCTGTCTCTTTTAGAGCGTTTAGAAACATTATTTAAAATATTGCAAGAGTGTGGGGAGGGTTTAAACCACCTTAAAGTACTACAAGCTACCTGTACTACTATCCCTACATCGTGGTTTTTCACTTATCGCGGGGCTTCAGGCTACAGATCCCCCATGATAAACCAGGAACTACTGTATTGTTTAAAAGTAAGGGCAGCACGGTGGTGCAGTTGGTAGAGCTGCTGGCTCTCAGTGACCACGTTGCTCTGGTTCAAATCCCGGTCTTTGGTTCTTTCAGGGTGGAGTTTGCGCGTTCACTCTGTGCATGTGTGGGTTTTCTCGGGTTTCCTCTCACAGACTTAAAACGTGCATGTTAGGCTGACTAGTAACTCTGAATTGTCCCATGTGAGACAGAGAGAGAATGGTTGTTTGTCTCTTTTGTATCTATGTGTCCCTGACTGGAGACTTGTCCAGGTGTCCCTGTGATGGACTGGAGACCTGTCCAGGGTGTACCCCATTTCTTGCACGGTGATAGCTGGACATGGGCACCGGTGACCCCAGCAACCCAATGAGGAAGACGCGAGTAAAGGCGATGGATGGATGTTTTCCTTAAGTGTTGTTTGATAATGCCACAGTCTGGTGTGATGGGACACCAACATTTTCTGCCTTTATTTCCATTTCTTCATGTTATTTATCTAATGAGTCCATACACAAAACCTAAACAGAAAAGGTCAAAATTACCACTTTCTGTCTGACTCACGAAAACATTCCCTTTATTAACACAGTAAATTTCTAACATGAACATCACTAAACACAACTCTTTTTTTCTGCACAGGCTTCGTTTTAGACAGGGTCATGGTGGAGGTGGAGGTCGTGGTGGTGCCTCCACAAAGGCAGGGTACACCTCTGACAGGTTGCAAATTCATAACAGGACACACACACACGTATTTAATTTATGTGCATGTATTTAAACTGGGACGAAACTGGGGCATCCAGAGAGCACCTCCACATCCACAGGGAGAACACGCAGAGCCCACACAGAAAGGTCAGAGCTGAGATTCAAACCTGACAACTTCTTGCTGTGAGGCAGCAGCACAGTGCTGTGCACTAACTGTGCACAGTGCCATTACAGCTTTAAAAACTATGAAAAAAAATAACAGTTGCATTAAATGTATATTTTTATAATTTATCTAATGGTAATTTTTGAAAGTACGGTAGTCTCTCGTTTATCGTGGGGGATCCGTAACCTGAAGCCCCACTATAAGTGAAAAACTGCCTCCCACAGCTATGGGCTGCAAAATCATTTAAAATAATTTATTTAAAATTAAAAAATCCCTGCCGATTGAGCGGCTCATCTATTGTGTGTCATGTCCAACCTTGCAATGAAGATCCGCGATAGAGTCCGCGAAAAACGAACTGCGAAATAGTGAGGGACTACTGTATATCTTATTATATATACTGTCCTGGTTAAACTGAGGTTGGATCCAAAAATGGCACGAGGAGCACAAAAAAAAATTAAGACCTTTATTTAAACAAAAAACTAAAAGTCACCTTGTTATTAAATTTACAGAACTGAGGGTGGGCACAGGGAGGCACGAGAAGGCGGTGAAAAACATGGACAAGCAAAAAAAAAAAAAAAAAATAGCTAAAGCAGAAGACTAAATAATCTGGGGCTATAGTGGGAAATGGCTGCAGCTGAAAGTCGTTCATAGTTTTCAGTCACATAACCGACTCGCTGGAATAATGGGCTCTGTTATAACAGCCACAGGTGAATAGTCTGCACAGCCGAAAGTGTTTTTTTTTTTTTTTTTTTTAACTACTGTCTCCAGTCAAGATTACTTTGATCACCTATGCATGTAAGAGGACAAAGACGAGATAAAAATATGAACATAATTATAGTCAAAGCAAAGATAAGTACTATAGTTAACGTAAACGAACTATAAATCATGTCAATTAAATGAAACACCACTCACAGCCTGCCAGAATCCCAAACTGATTTGTATGAATAAGATGCAAATATAGACACATCACAGCTACTTTCACATGTTAAAGTTAAAGAAATAAAAACTAAAAAAGTAGTTAGTGCAAGGCTCATAATGTTAGGTGTTTAACACGTCACACAGTTCCACAGAAATAAAAAAAATACTTAAATATAATTCTACTAAAATACTGCCACAAATCTTTACCCTAAAATTGAAAATTTGAAACAAAAATTGAAAATGAAGAAAAGAAATTTGAAAATGAAGACGTTTAAATCATGCAGGAGTGCTTTGCCTCTTTTCCCCTCTCCCAGTAGCTCTGACTCACTGAAAACCAGGTTGACCTGGCAGAGTACTGGGGAAATGGACTTGTGGCACAGGGAAACTCAGAGAGACAAAACACAAAGAATAAACTAAAATGAACAGAACCAACAAAAACACAGAAAATTACTGAAAATAAAATGTTCATCTCTTAAGAGTTCACTTTTGTGCTGCTGTTTTATATTGTTGTATGAACACTGAGGCAATGCATCTGAAAATGTCTGCTTTAACCGGATAAATTTAAACTTTGGGTACATTTAAACATGTTTGAATAAACTACAACTCATATTTTATATTGACCTACAGTATTTATGGTGTTCGCCTACAGAAAAGTCCAGAATGACAAAAGTCCTGATTGACACACCAAGAACTTTTCTGATGCCGTACCCTCGATTCAAAGTCTGTGGATGTGATAGAACATCAGTCAAACATGATAAAATGTTAGGCAAGTTGGTATAAAGCGAAGCGTAGGTGGAGGTCTGCTCTGCCACAGAGAGAGTGCAATGGATCGAACTTCAGGGATTGATTTTTCAGCTGCTGGAGACGCATCACAACACTTTCCCATGGCAGCGTGAGGAGCATTAGAGGCAAATCAAACAAACTGTGATGTTCTAATAAGAACCTTTTTATTACATTTCCTCACCTTTTCTTCTGCAGCTCCTACTGCACAGCATTTAAATTAAATACGATCAGTGGATTCAAAAAACAAGAAGCTCATATTTATTTTAAGTGGTTATGTATCAAAATAATGGAATTTGTTACAGTTAAACACCTTAAACGATTAGACATGTCTTCAGGCACTTCTGTAGTCCATTCATCTCAGACTTTTATTAAACTTTTTTTTTTTTTACCTCGGATCCAGGATCATTGTTCTTTGAACTGAACAGACATCTCTAATGAAGTTGCACGATGACTCAACATCCTTCCAACATCACTCATGAAACTGACTGACACTAAAAACCAGCCAGTGTCGAGAATGATACGTCATTTTAGTTGTGTTCTTCCTTCCCTCAAAAGCTCTGTGGTTGTCAGCATTTATTTAAAAAAATATATATATTTATTCCATGTTCATCATGTTTAGATCATTGATTTAGATCTTAGAATTTCACAGTTCATCAAATTCATTTTCTTATTTCACAATTTTCAGGGGAGACACGTGGGCACAGACTTTGATGTAGGAGGTTAAATTTCATGATATTCTTTGTGCTTAAACTTACAGATAAACAGCCATCCATAATAGTGGATAATAACTTACCTATATTCCTGTAACAGTAAACAGATTTTATAGCAAACGTAAAATGAACCCAGTGAACTATTCATGCATTCATTCATTCCTTTGTTCTTATTTTTTCATGCAGTCTTGTGGGGCAGCTGGTGCCAGTCCCAGCAGTCTGTAGACTAGAGTTGAAGTATAACCTGGACAGGTTACCAGTTCTAGTGTACCAGATTATATAAATAATCTGCATTGACTGCAGCTCAATACATGACCTCTCTCTGTTTATAAATAACAATGTGTTCATGGCATTTTAATGTCCATTGATTAATTCTACAGCAAAACTAATGGAACAGGAATTATGCATGCTTATGGAAGCTACAGTTCCCAAAAGACATTATTATGCACTGTGGGCACTTGCATAATCAGAAACTTTACATATGATCATACAGAATCCTACACTGGTTTTAGTGAAAAAATATTTGCGATGCATGCAATATGCAATAACATGTGGCCACAAGGTTTTAACACAAGAAAACTGGATGATTACGTTGTGCAATCAAACGTACAATGACAGCACCGTGTTTGTGTGTTTTATAACACATTAAACATATTTTTATATGTTGTTTAACCTTGAGATGAATCGCTTTATTTAACAATGTGTGAAAGATGGGATCAATGATAAATAAATAGGAAGCTTCTATTGCACTTATTATTCATCTGTCTGCAGCCAAGAGCCCACAGCTTCTGTATGATGTGTTGTAAGGACGTCTACATATAGTTTGCATTTCAACCAGCCCATCAAGGCACATTTTAGGGCATATCTGTCATTTGTTTTATTCATTTCAACAATAAACTTATATCAAGAGGCACTAAATAATGTTGAAGCCATGCATTAATTTTCAAAATATTTGTATAAGTTAAGAGTCTTTAACTTCAGCAGGTTTTGTTAAAAGGATAGTTAACTCTGCAAATAAAAGAGCAATGATGTAATTTTGATTGTGCCTCTTTAACTGTGAGGTGGCTGTGATGTAAAAAGCTGACCAACATCAAAGACACCTCTCAGGACACTGAGTAACATTATTTCTCCTGGCAAGGACCAATGCAGACATGTTCCTGTTTTTAGTTTCCTACATTCGCCTTATAATCTGGTTATTTTAGCTACTTTTTTGCCATCTTATTTTAATTTGTTGCATGCCTCTTTTATAATTGTTACTGTCGTCATCCTTCTTTGTTGAAACCAGGTCTCTCTTGTGAATGAGTCCGAGGCTCAGTGGGATTAACCTGACTAAATAAAGGTTGAACAAATTATTTATCTAAGGTAGGTAGCCAGCAATGCGTTGAGTCTTCATTTTGTTGCAGTCTCCCATCCTGAGCAAGCACGAAGGCAACAGTGGAAAGGAAAAACTCCCTCATAACAGGAAGAAACCTCCAGCAGAAACAAGCTTAGGACAAGCAGCCATCAGCTTCAACCGGCTGGTTTGAGAGGACAGGAAGGAGATTAATCTTAAAAGTAGACAATGTGTCAGCCTCATGCACAGAAACTGGAAGTTGGTTCCACAAGAGAGGAGCCTGAGAACTGAAAGATCTTCCTCCCATTCTGCGTTTGGAAACTCTAAGAACCACAAGTAAACCTGCAGTCTGAGAGTGAAGTGCTCTGTTAGGAAAATATGGAACAATAAAATCTGTAATATGAAATGGAGCTAAGTTGTTGGGAAAAAATATACAACATATATCCTCCTTAAAACACTAACAAAATGATCTATCAACAAACAAAAAAACAAAGTCCAAATGTGTTTTAACGTATTTTGTCTGAAAACACCAAGAAAGGGAATATTGTTTAGCTAATTGTTAGATATTTGAATTTTAGACTGTTTTTTTAATTATTATAATAATAATAATAATAATAATAATAATAATTATTATTATTATTATCATTATTATTATTATTTTTTTTATTTCCAACACAATTTCTTAGCATTTTTTTTATTCACTGGTTATGGTAATATGTTCTTTATGTGTGATGTTTCAAATGTGATTATGTTTTATGTGCACACATATAATTATAAAAGACGTGGCAGGCAGGCTGTTTGAGATCAACATTAACAAAACAGCAGCCATGTGGAGTCAGGTTGACCCTCAGTCAGGAAGCTCACCAGCAAACACACGCAGAAAAAAAAAAAAAAAACACTGAATAAAAATAACTTTTCTGTTAACTTTTCTTGAGTCCAAAGATGATATCTTAGAGATTCGGGTGAATTTAGCATTTGTTTGTGTGTTTAAAGTCAGGCTAGCAGATAAGTATAAATTATTTCAATTAAAGGATTTTATGAATCAGGACCTTTAAATATTCAGTCATCTCATTTTCTTGAAACAATACTAAACATTGTTTCAGAAAACTAAAGTTGTGCCATTACAAAGTAAGAAAACATTCGCAGACGTTCCTGTAGAATGTATGAAACAAAAACGGTGTTTCTGACTTGCTTTAAGTCCCAGTGACATTCATTATGCACATATCCAGCCCCAAACTGCCCTGGAACAGCCCAGGGCTGAGAAACTGCACCTCACAACTTTGGTTTCCAGCACGGTGACATGTTTTGCTGCAGGGCACCGCACCAACAACGAGACTGCGAGATGCTAACGGTGCGTTGTTTACTTAAAGTCTGAAAAATATAAAGCGTGTTTGAAAAAAAGTATTTTGTGAAAATGCATATTCACTATTGCAGGAACCTAGGATAAGATTTGCAAAATAGAGCATGTACTGTAAATATAATACTTATTTGCCAAAACTTAAAAACTTAACGAGTGTTGTTACTTTGTATTCATTAATAAATGTAGCCATTGGCTTCTGGCAGAAGCATTTCTCCACAACAGTTAGTTTACAATGAAGTTAAAACGTGTCCACTTATGATTAAACTGAAAAACCAAATCACAAGCAAACATCACGCAAATCTGCTGCTTTTCTTTTACTAAAGTAAAACTGTGGCCGCTGTGACTCGGGTACCCCCTCATCGACTTTCAAAACAGACCACTTTTATTAATTCATAGACCTTGCCATCGGCTGCACTCGTAGCTGAACAGGTCTCCTGAGTCATACCTGTCACCACACTGTGCTGCAGTGTAACCTGGTCTGAATCATCTTTAGCATCTGCTAGCTGCCCAAATATGGAAAAGAAGGTATCTGGAACTGAGTCACCCTTTGGCAAAAAGCCCTGATTATTAACCAGGTTGAACTGAATTCTTGAGCTTCTCACAGCTTTCCTTCCTTTGCCCAACCTTTAACTTCTATTGCTGTGCTTAAAATGTTGTTTGATTAGCTTTCTACATGATGACGTCTTGTTTTTCTCTTTTTCATGGCTCATTTAGTCCGACAACTGCTTCACATTTCATTAACACTCTCTGCTCTTATAAACTAAGCTCCTCTGCAACTTCTCTATAATAAGATAAATGAAATCACTTCAGTCTCAATTGGGCCTTTTGTCAAAACAACTTCTACACTTCCTTTCTGCTAAGCAAACTAACTACTATCGTACATTTTGCTGAATAAGTCATGCCTTTTTGCATAAATTTGCATGCCTGCGACTTATACCGCAAAATAACATATTTGTTTTTTCCCCCTTCCCATATTTATAACCCGATTTTTGGCTGAGATCTGACATTTTCATTCATTCTGACATGGAAAATATTGAAAACTACTATTTTTAGCAGCTAGAGGGCACTCAAGTTATATGGCAAGCCAAGTGTCTCATTAATAAGTAAAAGTGGCTATTAATGAGACACTTGGCTTGCCATAGAGGCCACCTTTGTCTTGCTCCAGAACTCCTGGAGCAAACCTCAAATCAGCTGCGTTTTGTTGCACTGCTCATGCGAAATGCAGCTGATTTAACCATTAAAGTGCATTTATTAAGGAAACATTAAACTGAGACACACATTTACTATGATGTCGAGCAAACAAATAATTGTTTTTAAGTATTAATCTTGTTAAATTCTTGTTAAAGTCCCTCCCGTGCACACTCCTGCCGTTTGGCAGCCAATTGATTTTTGGCACAACACTGGCCCCCGTTTCCAGGTGGTCAGCGGTGACACATAATAGATGTGACTTATACGGTGAAGTGACGTATTTATGTTTTTTTCCTCTTTAATAGACATATTTTGACTGATGCAACTTATACAGCGGCATGACTTGTATGGCAGAAAATACGGTAACTACCACACCTAATTGTGAAACAGAGCTCCTACCCAAACTTATACTATATAGCACAATTATGTCCCTTGACAGAATAAAAACAAATGACCAAAAAACACATTTCTGCACCAAATATCTGGCAAACAAACTCATATTTCCCCCTCGCTAAACCGACTCAAAACATTTAAATATGTTGTGCTGAAAAAAATCACAGCCAAGCAAATGCATCTCCAAACAAATCCAAGCTCATAAGCATGAATGAAGATAAACAGAAAAGACCTTACACAGCGTGGATTTCCTAATTAGGGCCAAACAGATTAATTTACCTGAAACATGTTATAAAATGGCTCTCTGCCAGTGATGAAATAAGAAACAAAATAGATTTGTTTGCCAAATTACTACTTTGTTGTAAATAAAGTAAAAACCATTTAACAAATATAAAGTTTTACTCAGTCAGTGATGTCAGCAGTGAATCAATGAATTAATGTGTTGTGATGTCACCAGTAACAAACAAAAATGAGCAAAAACCTGAACTAATAAGATTTGTCTATTCTGTTTGAATTTAATTTGAATTTCAATTTGTCTGTGTTTCATACCGTTTTGTTACATCTTGAAAGTTTCACTACAACACAAAAAAAAAAAAAAAAAAGCAAAGGGACAGATTTCATGCAAATTAAACCAATTTCTTCTTGAAAACATTCTAAAAAAAACTATTTTTATAAAATATTCAGAACAGAAATACAATTATTTCAGAAACAAAATACGTAGTGTTACATGTAGAACAGACAACACATATGGTATGTTTGAAGATCGGGCTGTTAAATGATTAACAGCTGTTACAAGAAAGTTTTCATACCAATTTTGGCGTTGCTGAAGTGTGTGATTTTAGGAAAAACATCCGGTTTTTAAGAAAATAAGTATTAACTTGATCTCTATGTCACATGGACACAGGTCAAATATTTTGCCTCTCATAGTGCATTTTATTAAGCGTTTATCTTGAAGTCTGCTGCTTGCTCCTATTAGCTTACCTGTGTGAAATGTGCACAGCTCAGTATGTAAAAATTAAAATAAAAAGGCAGTGATCACATCTTTGTTTCACAGGCCAGGACTCTCTCTTTCTCCACCTGGCAGCCAAAACAAAAAGCCTTCAAATGGGTCAAACTGAGTTTGTAATGAAGGCAGACCCTTATTGTCAGCAGCAGTGAGATGAAAATGGCTGATGAGGTGCCACTCAGTGTTCAATAGTAGAATTGATTAATTCCACAGAGGTAAAACCCTGATTTCACCAATATCAGAATCACTTTCCACCAGCAGGTCCTGCTCGATGGTCAGAGTCCACATCCATCTGTATTCACATTAAGGTTGACAAAACAAGTGCATCTTAAACTTGTATTTATTTATTTATTTTGCCATATTATAAAGTGGTTTAAGCCTTTTGTTATTAATTCGACAAGCTAACTTTGCAGCAATCTAACACAAATCACTAAGAAACTGTTACATTTATTGATTTATTTATTAGAGCCTCATGCAGTGCTTGTATTTCATATATACAGGTGGTCCCCGACTTACGGCGCCATCGACTTACGGCGCTCCGTACTTACGGCTCTGCCCCCAGTGACG
>JARVGV010000645.1:3557226-3571521 GCA_031762435.1 Hypsolebias longignatus | reverse complement strand
TATATATCCTTGCCATGTGTTTTTGTCTTTCGGGTAAACCTGCACCAGCATCTGGACCTGCCGTTCTGTGTCTGTTTGTCTCTCCTTCCTGTCCTCTCACACCAGCCGGTCAAAGCAGATGGCCGCTTGTCCTGAGCCTGGTTCTGCTGGAGGTTTCTTACTGTTAACAGGGAGTTTTTCCTTTCCACTGTTGTCACTGTGCTCGCTCAGGATGGGAGACTGCGACAAAGTCAAGATTCAACATGTCTGCTGCTTCCTTAGATAGAGAACTTTAATAATTGTCTTTTCTATGTATGTGAATGTTCCTGTTCAGTGCCCTGAGACAACTTTGTTGTGATTTTGCGCTATATAAATAAACTGAATTTAATTGAAATTGAATATCTGCATCTCCTAAAGTACTATGTCAAAATAAATCATCACTAAATGAGTTATTTTGATCCTTTATGTGATTCCCTACCTTCCTACATGCTGTTACTAATGTTTATAGTTGTAACAATGTATAAATGCACTTCAGTAACAAAGAAACTAAAAGTTTTTTTTTTTCTTTTTATTCAATAAGAAATAATGAATAGAGGCTTCTCACATTTCAGAAAGATACTTCATGGCAAAAAAAAAAAAAAAGAACAAAGAAACATTTTTCTTCTGTTGGATGAACAAGCTTTGCCATTATCTAAAGCTGTACAGATTTAATGAAACTGCATGCAGCTGAATGGGCAGCAAGGCTGTTTTGTCTGAGTCTTTTCCTGATGCATAAAAATATAGAGGCGTTATCATCTTCAGTGCTACCTTTAATAAAATTGTCCTTGGAGTGGTTGTTGTTGTTTTTTAAAGACCGTGTCAAACTCCATGTTTGCAGCATGGCACATCACCAGCACAGGATGGATAAGGCTTCTGACCAGCCACGCAAAGTAACAACCCTCTCAGAGAGGTAATCGAGTCTCTACCCACACTGACATAAACTAGTCACTCCAACTCCATAATGCACTCTGCTGTGGGGACTCAAAAATCCCACATCACCCATGTTCACTAAAGGCTAAAAGGTTCATTTGCCCACGCTTTACACCTCAATACCAATTCTGGCTTCAGAGGGAAGGGCCTCCCACACCATTTACCCAGAGGCATGTTTCCATGTATGACGTTGCTGCGTGTTCAACACATGTAAACATAAAAGGGACAAAGCGACCAAGAGAAGCCGCTAATTTCCGGGCATGTTTTCAGTGTCTTCTGTGCTAAAATTAGGAAGACAGTGCTTCCCTGACATTCAATATGAGGATCTGCATAAATCAGGAGTCAGAGCAGTAATCCTCATCTGGCTTAGTTCTGACAGAAGAATGAGTTTTTTATTTTATTTTAAATCAGACCCTATTTTGAATCGTTTGTCGTTAATTAGGTGCTGTCTTAGAGTAAGTTATAGTTTTTGTCTAGTAATGTATTTAATTTTACCACCGCTCATGCACCAACAGGAACTTCCACATGCAACTATAGGATTTCCTGTCTTTCCATCTGATTTGACACCCTGCTGTTTTTTTTCCTCCTCTTGCTATAAAGCTCCCTACTTGTTTTTGAAGTGCCTGCCTATGGTGGTGTCAGCCTCTGTCTCATGTGTAGTTCAGGGTAATGAGCCTATGCAAGCTAAGAAGGAGAGCCAGTCACGGCAACAGTTGCTGAAAGCTACAACTGTGAGCAGAGAAAATGGAAAACAGCCAGAACAGACAAGCAGCTACTTCCTGTTGCAAACTGACATCGAGGACACATACAACGTTAAAGTAAGTACCTTGAAAACTACAGTTGTAATGTGAGGCTTGTCTGATTATGAAAATAAACATAAGCCATGACCAGATTGAAATGAACATGTTGATGTACTGTACTATCATTTTTTTTAGAATATGCAAGTTGATTGGGGGTCCACCTACATATAAATAATTAATTCTACAATTTGTGGTTTAACTGTGTTAGCAATCACAAGTAAATAACTAAGTGACCTAGTTTTATTTGAAAGTATAGACCTTTTTAAGTTTAGAGCCTTTATAGAGCTGTAGACTCTCAGCGAGAAGGTTGCCGGTTCAAATCCTGGCTTGGCTGGGACCTTTCTGGGTGGAGTTTGCATGTTCTCTCCGTGCTGCGTGGGTTTGCTCCAGGTACTCTGGTTTCCTCCCACAGACCAAAAACATGCATGTTTGATTAGTGACACTAAATTGTCCCTACGTGAGAGAGAGAGAGAGAGAGAGAGCATGAATGGTTGTTTGTCTCGTTTGTCTCTATGTGTCCCTGGGATGGACTGGAGACCTGTCCAGGGTGTCCCCTCCCTCTTGCACAGTGACTACTGAATATGGGCACCAGAGACCCACGCGCAGTGTTGTAATGTAACAAAGTAGAAATACTTTGTTACTGTTTTAAGTAAACTTTCGACATATCTTTACTTTACATCATTATTTACATTTCTAGCAACTTTCACTTTTACTTCATTACATTTCCTCAATAAAATGTGTACGTTTACTCCAATACATTTCCTTTAATCATCTTAGTTACTCATTCCTACAATATAAAATTACAAGAAATCTGATAGATTAAGTACATTAAATGTCAGATAAGACTTTTACTCATGTAATAATTTGAAAGGAAACTTTAACTTTTACCAAAGTAATTTTATGGTAAGATACTTGTACTTGCACTGAAGTATAATTTTGAGGTACTTTATACAACACCGCCTACGTGACCCAAAAAGGAAGAAATGGGTAAATTGGATGGATGGATGGATGGATGGATGGATGGATGGATGGATGGATGGATGGATGGATGGATGGATGGATGGATGGATGGACAGACAGACAGATGGGTTTATTTGTGTAGATAGTTTTTATTTTTCAATATACCACCAATCTACTGTTGACTTTAGATAGAAATTAACTTCTATAATTAAATATAGAATATTTTCACATTAGATTAAGGTTCTGTTTGATATTCTGCTGTTACCAGTTTTTAATGAGCAAATTATTCCACTCAAGACTGTTTAAGTTTAAATGTGAGCTCACAAACCTGCAAACAGGAATAAAAATTAAAAAAAAAAGAAGGGCAGCCAGTTTGTAACTGATTTGTAGTTGGAGAAGTTGGAACTGGAAAGTCCTGCAAGGTTTGATTTGTTTGCCACAGAAAGGCAAAAATAGAACAATAATTGTTTGTTTGTCTGACATGTTGGCAAAATACTGAATGAAGTTCTGAAGAGATTTTATGAAATTCTCAGAAAGTAATGACTAAATGCACAACTGATTCCCTTCTGGAGTTAATCCAATTCAAGATGGTCCTCAGAGCTAATTGATCTTAGCTAACACAAACATTTTGCAGATATTCAGCTAACATTTGATTTAATAGTTGAGAGTTATAGAGTGCTCACAGATCATGCCATATTTTGTATACAAATAAATTTGTACACAGGAAGATAATTTCAAGATTTAACCAAAATTATCTTCAACTACATTTCTCACCATGAAACAATCTTAATCTTAAAACTTGGCATGAAAGGCAGCAGTCTGTATTCATTCCTTTAATGCTAAGCCTTTAATTTAAAAAAGTAAATAAAATTATACGTATGTATATATATATATATATATATAGTATATTGAATATTACCATGGAAAAACAAATGGACGACAAAATTAAAATACTTGCTTACCATGATTATATTGCAATGTGAGAAAAACTATAAATAAAAAGACGATTCATTATGCATAAAAAAATACTTGCAGACTGATGTATTTTTGGATGTTCTAAAAGATAACTTGTTTTGTTGTGATATCTAACCAAATCAAACGTGACATTTATAATTTAATTTGCTTCTGGACTTCTATTATAAACGAGGATAGTGCTAAGTTATCGCTGCAGAAGATGTACATGACTGAGGGAGATCATTTTGAAGAGCCCACATTTTATTTCTCAGGACAGAAAAGTAGAAGAATGGAAAAAATGACAACTTTAAATGGAAACAAGAAGCAGGAATGGATCCAGAATCCAGGAAAACAAGCATCATCATGATGAGATTAGTATCCTGCATGATGGAGGCCAAAGCTTACGGTAGTTGCTCCAGTCAAATCATTTTCTTATCCATAACTTTCAAATAGGTTTAAGGCAGAATAAAACCGCCTCACTTAAATGCTCTGTTTAAGCTGCAGTAAGGCTTATAACTCAACAGATAGGGAGGGCTCTAAATGTTTCTGTGGACCATAAACGTGATAAAATAAGGTGCTGGTTAACAGTTCAGCTCCATGAACTGAACAATGAACTGGTGAGCCGAAACACAGCAGCCTGCAGTTTTTGTATCAGCGCTGGAAAGTTTCCACTACTGTCCTCCCTTTTGTTGTGGTTCAGATGGAACGGCTGCTTTCAGCGCGACAGTCCACAAAAAGCACTCAGCTAGAATTAGAAGACAATGGCAGTTCCTGGAAGACCCAACAAGTCTTTTCTAAGAAACAGAAGACTGACAAACCTGTCATAGTCCTGACAGATCTCCCCCACTGCTATCAGAGCCTTTAGGTACTCGTTGGGTTGGTATGGGTTAATGTAGTGCAGGGAGCAGCTGTTCCTGGGGTCTCCATTGGAGGCCGTGAAGTCAATGGCAACCTGATGAAAAGGAATGACAAAATGTGCAAAATTACAGACCCAGTAGAATTAATACAGTTTTGATTTGTCTAAGGTTCTACACAGTAGCAAACTATAATAAAAACAGCCAACCGATTTAAGTCAGGTCCTCTGGACGATTTCTGTGTTGAAACGTTTCGTCTTTCACCCAAAAGACGTCATCAGTCCGAGGAGCCGCAACAAACTCATTCTTATAAATAACACCTTCACATAGTGGGTCAACCAGTCTGATGGCGCTCAGATGGTTTCTGTGTCATTTATAAGACCGAGACTGTAGCGACTCCTTGAACTGATGAAGTCTTTTGGATGAAAGACGAAACGTCTCAACACAAAGAATCCACCCAGAAGACCTGACTTAACTTTGTTAGATTTTTCTACTGGGATTATTGAGCAGCATCAGGATATAATAAAAGCAGTTTTTAAATGAGGGATCTCTGAATTTAGTGGAATGAATTACAACCAAATTAAGGAACTTAAATGCCCACGTAGACTAAAGAGGTTACATTTCTTGACACCACTTTACAATAAGGCTCCCCTTATAGATGGTTAATAGATGAGTGATGGTTAATAGATGAGTTATTAAATCTTCTATAAACACTTTATAAATATTAATAATTGGTTATTATGCATTAATTATAGGTGACAGAGACAAAACTGACTAGTTTCTTGCCAAATGGTGAGCCAAATCTACCACCTCTATATTTCATCTAGAGTTAATATATTAAACATTTCAGACTAAGTTACATCCTTGTAAACACAATAAGCATTTGTAAACCTATTGTTAGCATATAATACTGGTTGTAGATATTTAAAATGCAGTAATAAAGTACAATAGTATATGCTAAAGAAATTGGTTTACAAATGGTTATTGTGTTTACAAGGTAGTACCGTGACTTAGTCTGAAATGTTTAGTATAACAACTCTAAATGAAATATAAAGGTGGTAGATTTAGCTCATCATTTGGCAAAAAAAAAAAAAAAAAAAAACTGGTAAGTTTTGTCTCAGACACCCGTAGTTAATGCATAATAAGCAGTTATTAATGATTTATAAAGTGTTTATAGAGGAATTAATAACATGTCTATTAACTGTTCATTAGCCATCTAAAAGGGGAGCCTTATTGTAAAGTGGTACCTATTTCTTCTGCAGATGTAATCTTTTGGAAAAGTTTCATTTTGTTCTTGAAAATGAAGTAAATGAAAAAAATGTATTATATGAAATGACAAAATCACATCGATGAGAAGGAACAAAGATATTACAAATGTGAGCACACACATGGAACAAAGAGAAAAAATATACAGTAATTAATGTAAAGTGTAAAAAAAAAATTCTGAAGGCTTGTTTCCTAGAACCTCGTGATTAAAATAGATCATGACAGTGATGGGACATGGAGGGTTTAACTTACAGTAAAATGAATTTGGCATCCTCCCATAATGTAATCTAAGAAGGAATACACTCTGTGGAGCTGAAAGAGGGAAAAAATAAACCAACAATTATTTATTTCATCCAAAACATCAGAAGTGTTGTTTAGACTCAGAAAACATCTTGTAAAAGTGATGGCAACCCATACGAGCAAGAAATGACGATCAAACTAAACAATAACAGAAATGCATTCCTAAACCTTTTTGTGCTGTCAGTCTGAAGATAAAAGTCGCTGATTCAGCTTCGCTCTGTGTGTTTTGTGATAAACATGAAATGTTCCAGCAGCGGATTCCTACCTTGAGGTCAGTGAGAATGACAACTCCTGAATTTTTATAGTTTCTCTTCTTCTGTTTGTATTTGAGATTCACACAGTCCCACGATACCTTCAAGGAAAGCAAGTTAAAAGTAAAAAAAAATAAAAATAAAAACACAAAAACGATAAAACGGAAGCAACAGTTTATTGCATTCAGATGATTTGAACGCACCGTGACATTTATTTTACGTCAAATCAAACTCAAGCATGGAGTGAGAGGCAGACTGGAGACAGATGAAGCAGTCACCTCTCCTCTACACGTTTCTGCCTCCAAATTCACTGACCTTATTTCCACTGGAAATTTTCTGCATTTCCCTGAATGTGGCGTAGAACTCTCCGATGAAATCATGCTTCCCCCTGGAGTCGTAATCCCACACGAGGCACTGTGACACACACACACACACATTACTCCTCCAGTGAGGCTGGGTCTATGTTTCATATTTCACTATCTGACTAAAGAATAAAGTTACCACCTGGATTTAGTTAAGCAAAAACAGTGAGAGTATTATTTTTATAATAACCTGCTTGCAACATATTTTTTTGACTCAAACAGATGCAGTGAGCAACTTCACCTGAACAAAGGTGTAAGAAGACACGTGGTTGTGGAAAAGATTAAACAGTCACAATAACCTATGAAAATAAAATGAATAAAATATGGAACCATAATGGTAAACCAACATACAAACGGTAGAAATTTGATTGGAAGATATCTTGAAACAGCACAATTTAAATGTTTACTAAAAACCAACTAAAGATCAGCACACGGAGAATTCAAGGAGTTATTGTGTCATATGACCTTTAGAGGACAAAAAACTAGAATCAGAATAAACTTTATGATCATTGCACCGAAGTACAGCGAGGTTATGGTCGTCTGAAAGATGGGCAGAGTGCACGTGGCTGCTGCTTCGAAGAGCGCAGCCCCTTATTCTTTAGATAGAAAAGAGAAAAGGCCATGAGGAGAGGATAGTGGTATTACAAAAAGATCTCTTCACATCTTGTCCTATCAGGACACGATTTAAGACATTTAAAAAAAACTCTACCAGCAGCACATTTATAAACACATTACAAATGCATTTGACGACAAGACGGTGAGATTTGACCATGAAGCACTTCCAGATAGCACCTTAGTCCTTATAAGATGTTGGAGTCAGTCAGTACAGCTCTGATAGGCGTTCACAGAAGTTCTCATTGTGTGGGGGGATGGATAGAGCAGAGCCCTCGTAGTTTACACATATTCCAGGAGAAATTTGATAAGTTGTCCTGCTTCGTGGCCTAACGGGGAAGTCAGATTCAGATAAGCCACAGTTGTTATTTTATGGAGGCAGTCTGTTATTTCTCATCAGCCTTGAGTTCTGCAGGTCCTTTATATCCAAAATGGCCATTTTTGTGGGCTTTCCACTGGTCTGTGCTTATTAGCCCCCTCCAAGGTCGTCCCCAACATGCTAAGTCCCAGAAGCTGCAAGTGGCCTACGATGCTCATAAATCACTTCCTTCTTACAGTTGAGCTCGTAAATCAGCTGAGTCTGAGAGCTCGAAGCACGAACCAAACCTTCACATTAGGTCGGCAGCTTTGCCATGGTCGAAACTGCTGCTGCCGTCTTCTGTAACAGCCGATAACGTGGACATCCGATGCTGCCAAAAAGCAGAAACCCTGCTATCACAAGTCCAACGATATAAACATTTATGGCGTCCTCCTGGAACGATACAGAAAGGCACATCAACTTCCATTCCCCCCACGGATCCGTGGCGTACCCTGCCGCATGCGTCTCAGCAGGGCATGAGGGCTCTCCAGGACCCTGCTGCTTGGCTGAAAGTCCAGCTGACCAGATCCATGACAGTAATTATTATCCGGCAGATGTTTAAATAGAAGCTCCAATACACAGACAGAGAGCAAAAAATCAGGAGGAGAACAAAATGTACCCCCCAATCAACCATGTAATCTGGATAAACTGAATAAGCTGGTGTATATTTTCTTCCCTGATGGCACGAGCATATTTCATGTGACAATGTCAGGAGACATCATCAGATTGTGAGGGATGGTTCAGGGAGACATTTTTCACACATGGATTAGCCACCACTGGACCTTAACCCTACTGGGAGTCTGTGAAACCTGCTGAACAGGACTTTCTGGAGCTGCTTGACTTTTCTTCCATTTCTACAAAATATGAAAAATTAAGCTGTGACAGATTTTAGTGTTATGAACAAAGTGTTCGTCAAATAATTCTTACCTTGAGCTTTTGCTCTTCGTTACAGCTGCACAGAGACATGAGTGACACTTTGAAGGGCTCCCACACTGGATTCAGGTTGTTTTTGATCACCTGTTGGATTAGGAGCGCATAAACCCGCAGATTAACAGGTATAAACAGCGGATGGTTGAAATGAAGGCGAAATGTGAATGGAGCTACCTCAGTTCTGTGGACAAGCTGCTCCGTCCCATCGTCGTTGATTCGAAATATTTCCAGAAACGGGTCAGACTTGCTGAAGAGATCCTGCCGAAGCAGAGACAAGAAATGAAATGTGAGTGTCTCAGTAGGTAGACTTCTGGTGACATCAGTGAGGATTAGACAGAAGTAAAGAAGATTAAAATAATTTTAAACTATTTTTTTTCTTTTTGTTTTCTCTGAGATGAAAACTGTTTGGCATAAAATCAAACCATGTGCAACTTCACACCCAAATACCCAAACTCCAGCATGTTCAGACCTAATGAGCGTTTCTCTGATGTTTGAATGAAACTATAGATTTGAATTCTTATTTTCAGTTTGTTTTTCAACCTAAACAAAAAAAAAAAACACACAAATATCTTAACAAGTTCACAGTGGTGGAGTACAAATGTGTGTTTGTTGAGCATGAAAATCTCTTTCTTTAGAATTTGCACGAGCTTCCTTTCCTGCGTTCAGTGTGTATCCAGGATAATTTGAATGAAATGAAAGAGCGAGTCCCACAAAGATCTGAACGCAGGGGGAGAGGTGTTTGTGATCAACGGTCAGGGAGGCACAGTCGTTAAGTTTACAGCACATCAGGGTGGCTTTACTGGAAAAATCATTATCAAGGCTGTGTTGAAGAATATGTTACAAGCTTTCAAACTTTATTGATTAGCCTGTTTCATGCTGATCTTTTCTTTTAGCAAATAGCCTCATTAATATTTTGCCCACAGTTGCATCTCTGCAGAACCAAAACACTTTCCACTGGTTTCTTCAACCATTGTGAAAAGTTCATCGGGAGAGAATTAAACTTTTCCATCAACAGTCTGTGTTTTTTAAGTGATCAAAAGAACTCGGCTGTAGTTATGCCACTACATGTATTTTGCCCAAATGGCAAAATATAAAACAATGGGCATCATTTAATGCTATTTTTCATGTCCCTATTTGCATCTGAGAGCGGAGGCTGCACTGATTACTTAGGTCGATTGGTTCTTCAGGGAGGCAAAACAAATAATTACTGCTGTAAAAATCTGTGTGTGGGGGGGGGGGTGCATCTATGGGGTGCGTATAGGTGGGGGAGGGGGTTGTGTGTGTGTGAAATCATAGTTAAGGATGCATTTCCCGCCACATTAGCCAGATACATCTCCTGGGGGATGAGAAAAAAAAACAAGCAGAGCCGTAGTATCATCTCTTTGTTGCCATAGTAACCGCAAGCCCCTTGGCTTTGGTTTCATCGACTGATGAAGCACAGATGTCACTTAATCTCAGGCTAACAATGCTGGTAATCATTGCCAGTGAGAATAAATCTATCATATTTCATAACTAAGCATTCTGTTCAACAAAATGTATACTCTGACCTGCTAATAGAAAGCGCAGGGTGAGGTGATGTGGCCGGCGAGCAGCTAATCTGAAGCATTTTGGTCCTTTGGTCATTATCTGCTGGCATTTCTGGATAAACTGTTACACGCAAGGCGACTGTCACAGTTAATTAGCAGCTTACAAAACACCTAATCAGCGACAAACACAACATTTCAGCTTAGCAGATGGAGATATGAGTCAAGAATGAGACACTATTTCATTAGATTTGTTTTGTTCTGGGGTTTTTTAAGTCTCAGAAAATTAATTTGGTTATTGTCTCACAACTGTTAACCACACACAAGAAGGCAAACGTCAAAATAAAAGTGTCTCTTTTGTTTTCACTTGTTTACTCGTTACATCAACGTGATTCAAGTCAGACAGTACAAACTCCTGGTTAGGTTTAGAGCTGACAAATTAAAATAAATAGTTAATTTTAAGATTTAAAAAAAGGTCAAAATTGATACACGGATAATAAAAGTTCCAAATTTTCCATGGGAGTTATGAGTAAGTTTGAAAAAAGTAGCTGACACAAAAATAGACCTTTGGAACAGAGTAAAACAGAAACTTTTTCACAATGTTTTTATTTGTTTGTTTATTTGTTTTGGTTTTCTAAATTGCCGCCACATTATCCATTGGGTCTAACCATCTTATTTCTAGACTATTTAGTATAATGATCTTGGTATCTAAGTGTAGGTTTTCAGAAATGCAGATTCCACTGAACCTCACAGAAATCCATTTTGGGTGGCAGCCATCTTGGATTTAAAATTGCTGACCAGAAATTCTGAAAGAGTTACGCTTACGTGATGATGAAATGTTCATTTTAAAGAGTTTATAATTCTTATTTCACTTGTGCAGTACATTTGGTTTAATTATTCTTTAAGAGTGGATTATTTCCAAATATACAAATGCTCAGCTGAGACACACTAACCCAGATCTGGCAGCCATGTTGTTAATTTTCTTAGTCACAGACCTATTTTCATAACAATTTATTCATATATTTCAGTTTTTCCTTTGAATGTGATTTACATGTATATAAAGTTTGCAAGCATATTAAAAGAAAATATATTCATGCATTTAAATTTCTTGTACAGTGAATGGGGAAGGTTCTCAAACCATTTGAATTTTTACATCTCTAGCACGAATGATAATTGTTTTGATAAAATAACATAAAATACCACTCAGAATGTTTTTAAATATTAAGCATAAAAACAAATTAACCTCAGAAATAAGTTAAAAATAATAAATTAGTGTACACTAGGATTTGGATTCATAATCTTCTGATTTAGCGTCATGCACCAGGTGTACTTCATACAACAACAACAAAACCTCTTGATATCCAAGTCCACAGCTGTCAAAGCACATACAGAACTAATAAAATGTTCATTTAAGATAAGAAGCACAAGGTGCACATGTACAAAAATTAATCTATCTTGTACAGAGTTGTGCTCTGTGAAACAGTCATGAATAATTAGTAGAATTTCTAATACAATATTGTACATTTTCAAACATGCGTTTCAATGAATTTGATACAAAGGTTAGAATGTAAACCCTAAACATAGAGATCAAATTACTAATTGGATGTTTTAGAAAAAAAATCTAAAATGACTTTAAACTATAACCTCCTGTATCCTTGCAAAAAGATCTGAAGCTCTCAACTTTGACCTCTCTAAGGGATTTCAAACAACTGCTAAGTTCATGGCAAAAACCAACATGTTCCTGTTTTTTTTTACATTGCTTTATAATGTAGCAGCTTTTGTTTGATTTTAATAGAATCTCTTCTACTTACTTTTCATTTATTGTGCTTTTATATGATTGTCTACTGTTGTCTGGACCTCATCTGTGTTCTTTATTTAAAACAGGTCTCTGTTGTAAACGGGTCCTCGAAGCTAAATGAGACTAACCTGCACAAATAAATGTTGAATGAATGAATGAATGAATGAATGAATGAATGAATGAATGAATGAATGAAGCACTGTGAAAACAAAAAACAGCCTGTTCTTCTCTGATTACTCCCATTTATGCACCAGGATCATATAGATGTAACTGTATCAACAATTTGAACTTTGCAGATGATCATTTTGAAATCATAGAAACCTTCCACTCAAAATGGGTTTAAAATAGTGCTACTTTAATACTGTTGATCCCATGACATCTGTGGTGTGTACAAATATAAGCTCACCAAGATCATGGTAATAGGTCAATTACTTTTTATTCAAATATTTGCAATCAGTGGTGAAGTGGCCATTTTAAAGAAAATGGTACAAATTTGCTTCAAGGTGAAGTTAGCAAAATTATGAAGATCCCATGATATTCATGGTGTTTCTAAACATGATCTTAAACACCAAGATCATATGCCTATAGGTAGATTACCCATAATTCTGTAGATATTTAATATTTTACAGTTGGCCATTTTGAAATCCAAGATGGATTTCTGTTGGGTTTAATGGAGTCCTCCATACTTGAAAACCACCACCAAGACTATTCTCCAGCCTACAAACAAAGTTAATAAGTCCTAAGCATAATGTGGTAGCCATTTTGAAAAAGTGTCTATTTTAGCCTGTTCCAAAGGTCAAAAGTTTTGGCTCAGCTTGTTTTTTCAAACTTCTAACCCAAATGCAAAATTTGGCACTTTTGTCATCCGTGTAACGATTCAACCGTTAACAGACATTCCTGTAAAGATCAAAGTTGTTGGAATGTTGTTGCTTACTGTCAACACAGGCTTTTATTCACACACGACTGCAAAAGTCACGTTTTTTAAAATATACAGTACAGTGCATAAGTTCAAAAATCTTTTCTGCCTGTCGTTACATTTGGTCTCTAAAGAGCTGGACCTTCTTGTCATCATTTTTAGGAAGTTTTGACCAAAAATTCTTCAGAATTTCTGGGTTTCAATTTTCAGTCCAGTATCTGACCATGATCATTTATTGTGCGATGTTTAGTTTTTTTTTTTTTTTTTAAAAAGCAGAAATGACAGGTAGAGGACAAAAGACTAGTGTGTGGCCTAAACATAATCTCTTCAACAAATGAACAATATCTGAAAATCATGTCTTGGAAAAGAAAAAGGAAAAATGCAGCAAAGATCTGACTGAGGAACTGGAAAACGCATCACACTAACCATCAACTGCACGTTGAAGTCACGTTCAGAATCACCTCGTTGGTGCTAACATACCGTTCTATGTGCCGAACTGTGTTATCTTTGGTATATTTTACAAATTCAACTAAACAGACTCGTGTAAAAACAACTCCTGCCGTCCCCGAGATTCAAATTCCATAATTTTCTTCCCTCCTTCCATGATTGAGTGAAAATGTAACATTGCTTTAACAACAAACCTCCACACTTCGCTCCAGCAGATTGTGCAAAGATGATGCTGACTTTATGTCGTCACTGATGGCAATAAACACAGTTCACAATCATGTTTGCAGTTGGCCCATTTGCACAGATCAGCAACGGTGGCAATATCAAGATATGTCACGAGCACATTTGAAGCTTTTTGCCGTGTTTATCTAAAGAAAATTCAATATTTCCAGCAAACTAGGCTGCCTGTGAGTGGGTTGCAGGGGTCACTGGTATCCATGTACAGCCATGACTGTGTGAGAGACAGGAGACACCTGGACAGGTCTCCAGCCACATAGAGACAAACGAGACAAACAACCATTCACTCTCTGTCTCTCATCTAGGGACAATTTAGAGTCACCAATCAGCCTAACATGCATGTTCTTGGTCTGTGGGAGGAAACTGGAATGCCCGGAGAAAACTCACGTAGCATGGAGAGAACATGCAAACTCCACCCAGAAGGGTCCCTAGCCAGGATTTGAACCGGTGACCTTCTCACTGAGAGGCAACAGCTCTATCAACTGAGCCACACGCCTCCCTGGAGCCAAACTGCATTATTTTAATCAGCGCTGCTCTCGTGTGTGTCTCGTTTGTCTCTACGTGGCCCTCACATAATTCTGAGTGCCCCTTGCAAAATGACAGCTGGAGATATAGACACCAGCTCCCCGTGACTCTACACAGAGAAGAAAAAGAAAATGGTTGGATGGAGGTCCTCATGTAATACTGTACTTTGTCTTTCTGACCTACAAAGCTCTCAACAACCTAGCTCCATCTTATATTACAGATCTTATTGTTCCATATTTTCCTAACAGAGCACT
>JARVGV010000645.1:3496842-3511595 GCA_031762435.1 Hypsolebias longignatus | reverse complement strand
TCTGATTACTCTGGGTTCATGAGACACGCATCCGTTCAGGAAATCCATTCCATAGTTTGAAGCCACCATGTGGAGAAGTTTCAACAGACACAGATAGATGTGCATCATGGATCGGAAATATCCAATACGTAAATTATGCTGGTATCGGAGGCCGATACGGATACCGGATCGGCCCCATCTTTAAATTTAAGATCTGAACATGTCTGAAAGGCTGATTTCTCACCAGAAGCATTTTCTTGGAATATGACTTTGGTGTCTTTCAGAAAGTTTTTGCCTATGATGAAGACTTCTTCTCCACCCCCCACTGAAGAACTGTGCAGCGACTTCTTTAGTATCTCAGGCAGTCCTGCAGGTTGAGCTGCAAACACAAAGGAGCACAACGCTGATGAGATTTCCCTGGACTGCATACTGGTACTATGTAAACAATGGATGTCTATACAATTTTACTGATTTGACCTTTCCCCTGTTTAAAAGAAAGAAAGAAAGAAATCAAATGAAAACTGGTAATTGATCTCTGACTGTATAAAATTGAAGCAACAGGACTAGAAATGTTTCAGTGGCAATAATTAACCAAGTAGGTTTTAGGTCAACTGTCTGTTTTCCCTCATTCAGCTAGTGAACTTTTGACAGCTAGTTTGAGTGAGTGTGTCTGTTGTTGCAGTGTGTAAGGTAATTTCTCTAATCTACAGATTTAGGTTTCGTTTTAAGTTTATTAAGGTAGTATTTGTCCAGTCTCAGTCTGACTTACTACACAAGATTGGAGATGAGGGAGTCTGTAGCGTAAGCATTGATCCATCTGAACGTGGAATGTTGACTCGAAACACCAGTCGAGCACGTGTGCTCTTCTTCTTTGACCCGGCCACACCAATACGAGCCTCTACGTCAGCATTGCGGAGTTTTAAGATCCCAACACAGTCAACCCTGAATAGGGAGAAGATGGTAACTTAGACATGCTTGGACACATTTCCACTTCCAGTTTCAATAAGATTAAGATTTTATTAAATTAGCTGCTTGTTGCAAGACTTAATACCTCTGCATGTCACTACAGTAGGTTATTACACCTCCCGAAAAGAAAGCCCATGGAAAAAGTAAGTATTTATTAACCTGTCAGCTCACATGAACTGATAATTAATCTGCACTGTTACAACTGAACATATAAAAGCCATATTTTCCTTAAAAAGTGGACCTTTGTACATTAAAAAACAAAACATTATTGTAGTATTAAAACAACAAAATGACAAAAAGTACATACGCTAGAGTCATGTTGGTGCTTGGATCAAGGGGCACCTCAATGACAATTGTGCCATTGATATCAACCTCTTTGCATGCGGTGGTGTTGCGACCGGTTACTCTGCAAGCTTGGTAAAATCCATGAGGCTTCACACGTCCGGCATCATTGCCAACAAACACCTGCAAAACCACTGGCTCGTTCACACCTTCCAGCTGTTCAAAGCAAATAAATAAATAAACAAACAAATAGAGACAGATAATGATATATGGAGACACAAACATGTTTTTGTCTGCAGTAGATTGTGCAGTATCGAAGAACAAATAACCTCACAACAAATGACAAGTAGTTTATTAACTTGAAAAATAAAAAGTGAAACAATGAATGCAAATTTCCTTCACTTTTCAGATCCAAAACATCTCGTCATGTCTGTCCTGAAACTGAACATGTATCACTTTAACTTTATACTTAAGAGATACACGTTGAAGGTTTTTCAACTGTTGTCCAAATGCTTTTTTAAACAAAGATAGTTTGTGTGTGTGTGTGTGTGTTTATATATATATATATATATATATATATATATATATATCCATTAAGGTAATGAGACTGATGCTACTGCAACTTAAAGAAGCTTTAGTTGATAAGTCAGCTTTTTGTGATTTTTGTACATCTTTTTGCTCTTTGAACTTTTTAACATTTTCTCTGATCCGTCTCATTTTATGTTCTCTTAAGACTACTCTCAACTACAACAAAAGTTCTTGTCACCCAAAGCTACAGCTTTATAAACGATACACAGTTACACACATGAACATGAAGCAAGTCTGAGGAAAGGCTGGACTGGCAGAATAAATGGAAAGGAGAAACTTTAGTCTCATTCAGTAAAACCAACTCTAACAGCTCTGCAAATGTTTACCAGATCCAATGAATTTTCTGTTACTCATCAAGGGAAAAGTTATATGTATAGTTTGCACATTAGCTTCACTCTGCACTTCAGATCTAGTGCAAATATCTGTCAAATTCAAATAAAATGTATTTTCACAAATCTGGCAATGAAAAGCAGTTCTACAAAGGTACATCTTTCCTATTAAAAAAACAAACAAACGTTAAAACAGGAAACGATCATGCAGAAAGAAACATCTTTGTTTTTACCAAATAGAAATGTCTCTAACAAGACAAACTTTAGGACAGTGCTAACCTTTTATCCCAGTTTCTATGCCTCCAAATGCAACAAATCTTAAACATGTATTTGAAAGCCCCTGGTTACCTTTACAGTAGGAAAGCCCTGCTGGGTGCGGTCCTTTACCGACCCCCTGCTACCTTCAGTCAAGTATCGGGCTCGGTGCTGAGTCTCAGGCTGGACAAGAATTTTAAGCTCCTTCCCCTCACACTTCTGTGGGAACTGTATCGAAAGAGTTCCCCTTTTCTGATTAGTTGTCTGAGGTTCATCAGAGCTGCAACAAACACATTTTTGACAAAACAGATTACTTTTAATTACAGTATTTCTACTAATCTAGCATTTTAACACCATTTTGAATGTATGTTTGCGTAGATTCTCAGTTATCCACAACACGGCAAAGAGTTTCATAGACAAAGCAACTGAACTTTGATTATGAAGTTCTCATTCTCTTTAGGCTCTGAAAATACAAATATATGGACTGTATAACATATACAGAGAAATTTACAATGATGAAAACATTTTTGTAGTTGCCATGGCGCTCTGAGCATTGCAGATTTAAGAGATACTCCATCAACCAAGTATATTCTAACCTCAGCTCTTAAAATGTTCAGTTATCTGTTTATTTAATCTGCTCTGCTTATCCTAGGTCTTAGAGAGAGACTGTGATTCACTGTGGCCGACCATTGTTTGTACTTCAGTATCCTGCCCCTCCCTCCTCTTAGATCCAACTTCTCTCCTTCTGTCTAAGAGTTTTGGAAATATGGAGCCAGTGTAGTTCGGTAAAGATTTCCATCTGTTGGTGTCAGTGTGTCATTTACATTTAATACCTGCTGTCACTATTAAACGAGCGCGACACGAGACTGTTTAGAATGGTCTTCACCAGAAATAGAAGATAAAACAAAGACTTTAAAAGCTTTCATTTAAGAACGTGGTACTGTACCTACCAACCAAAAGATATTGACAGAATGTAGGATGTCTTTATTATTGAACGATACATGCCTCAAATTAGATCATTACTAGTAAACTGCAGAAAACTTGATCTAGCTTTTGGTCAAAATGAGAAACGGCACTGATATTTTTTGTTCAGTTTACTAAGTTAGTATGAGTAAAAGTATTCTGAACTCAATACAAACCTTCCTTTTGTTCCAGTCTTGATGTCAGGGCCGAGCTGCGACAGGACAAAGTGTGGACCTTTGGCGCTGTCTGCATCAAACACGTCCATGCTGTTCTCCGCTGCTCGCACATTTTTAGGACCTGGTCTCTGGCGAGGGGTACGCTTGCGGGACTTTCGTGGCACCTCCGTGTTGTCATTGTAAGAAGTAGTGCTCATGATGCTGAAATTGGACAGAGAGTCATCCATCCAGATGCTGCTGCTTTGCTCAGAGTCCAGGGTTGGTGCATCCTGGCATGACATGTGACTATCATCGAACAGGTCTTGTGGAGGTGGAGAAATATTCAGAGCTGTGCGACGCTTGGATGGGGTCATCTGATGATGTAGCTGGCTGTCCTGGGCTGTAGGACCTCTTCCTCCTCCCATCTCACTGTTGCCCCTGTTGTTGCCACCACTGGTGCTCTTCCCACTCTCGTCATCTGCTGCAGTGATCTCTGGTACCACTCTACTGCTTCTGGTGTCCTCTGGATCAGCATTTCTGTTGTTGTTGCTCTGGTCATTAAGTGAAGAACTGGAACGCATGATTGTGCTGGAAGGTGTACAAAAAGCACTGCGAGGCCCTTCCGTGGTCAGAGAAGACATGGCATCTGAAGTGTAGAGAATTAGACAGTTAATAGAGGCATCTCATCCTGTGTAGAGTGACAGCCCATGTATGAAATACATTTGTTTTTAGTTGGTTTATTTGTTGTTTTGTTTTTTTTAAATAAAGTAAGTTTCTTTCAGCTGCTCACTTCTGCAGGGGTCACTACAGCGAGAGAACGTGCATGAAAGATTTGGCAATTGTTTTACACCAGATGCCCTTCCTGATGCAACCTGGGCTCACACCCACAACCTTGGGATTACAAGACAACGGCACTGACCATCAACTACTGCAGCCCCTTAGCAAAAAAAATACATTTTTTTCACCAGACTATGTCAATAGTGTTGAACATTCAGTTTATGAGAGTTTGTGTGTGTGCAGTACTGCAGAGGACAAAAGAAAAGTAAAAAAAAAACTTTTCTATGAAGAGCAATTTGTATTTAAAAATAATCTACAAAAATGTAACTTTACTTTTCATTGTTTTTAGCATTTTGCTTTTGCTTAAACTTGTATATGATATGCCAGCTATTACAGCATATGTGTCAAACTCAAGGCCCGGGGGCCAAATGTGGCCCTCGTTGGCATCTTATCCGGCCATCAAGATGTTATTTTAAATGTAAAGCACTTCATCACTTTAATTTTTTTCAGCAATCTTCGGTTATGATGTCCAAAGTGCAACAGAAAACATTAAATGAGACCAATCAAACTCTTATTGATTAACCTGCAACCAAGACAAGATGTTGTGTATCTAACTTGAGGTAGTGTAGATTCTGAAACTGGCCCTTAGTTTGAAAAAGGTTTTAATTTTGGCCCCCTTTTGTAAGTGGGTTTGACGTCCCTGCATTAGAGTTTGAATTTTCTTCCCTTTTTTATTTGGCTACAAAAGTAATTTACAGGACTTGAAGAAGCCACAGAAACAACCTATGCAGAAAACTGCAGACCATTTTATATGCAGACACTCCCTGCTTCAAAGGGAACTTCAATATAAAAGGTGAGTCAGCAAAAAATAAATAAATAATTTGGATTTAGAGAATTATAATACGTTGTGACACCCTCTCCCGAGTTGCTCCAGCACGCTGCTGCCAAATAACTCTAAGCAGTTACTATGAACTCAAAGAAAAACTTGTGAGGGAAGGTGGGATTGAGCTGCAGGTCACAAAAAAATGAGTTAGCTGTTGCTGAAATGCTGGTTTGTTTGGCGTCTCAGTAGTTTGCACAATCTACAATCGAGGAGAAAAAGCATATAGTGCAGAAAAGAGACGTGTCATATGCACATTTAGGAGCAAAAAAATATAACTAAGATCCAAGACTGAACAAATACCAAAGGATTTGTTGAATGACAACAGCACATCAAATAATAATCTTGAGGGACTGAAAAAAAACAACAACAACAACAAAAAAACAGCATGAGCTAATCTGAAGGCCCCATGAAGTTTGTAGGTCTGTAGTGATGACTCTGAAGAAAGTTGGCGACCTCTTTGCACTATGCGCTTCAGCATCCGCTGACCCCGCTCCGTGGCTGAGTTGCTGGATGTGTTGCACAGGTGGCATCCTATCAGTTCCACGCTGAAATTCACTGAGCTCCTGAGAGCGACCCATTCTTTCACGTTTGTAAAAACAGTCTGCATGCCTAGGTGCTTCATCTTATACACCTGTGGCCATGGAAGTGACTGGAACACCTGATTCCCATAATTTGGATGGGTGAGCAAATACTTTCGGCAATGTATTGTATCTTTATATGTAACCCATAGGTCCAATAAATGTCACATCACTCAATCAAGTCAAAATAGACAATTTATTAGTGGATAAATGTGGCACTTTAATTCCCAGTCATTACAACCAGTGTTACTCATGTTCCACAAGCCTACAAGCCAAAGGATAAGCTGGAACCATCAGAGCTCTGAAAAACATTTCTGACCAGGCCACACCTACTCCTTTATCTGCTTGCCTTTCAATCAGTGAGGTGGAGCACCAGCAGGTGCCACTGGTTACATCAATCAATCAATCAATCAATCAACCAACCAATCAAGCAATCAGCCTGCCTGCCTGCCTACCTACACACACATATACAGTATATAAAGGTGTTTTAAACTCTTCCCACACTCTTGCTATATTCTAAATCAGGTTTGTAAACTCTAAAATGCTCTAAAAGAGCACAGCATGTTATGAACTCAACACTGCTGTACTCTGCGCTGCACTCTCAGCCACGCCCACTTCTCTGCAGCAGAACGGAGATCACAGAGGAGGAAGGAGGAGGTGCACAAAGGTGCAGCAGGTGCTAAATAATTTAAAATAATTCATTTTAAATAAAAATTCTATGCTGATCGTGCGGCTCATCCATCCATCATCAGCCAATTGTATGTCATGTCCAATGTTATTCTGAAAAACCGCGATAGAGCGAGGCCGTGAAAAACGAACCGCGAAGTAGCGAGGGACTACTGTGCAAGATAACTTGTGCAGAACATTCAACAAGCTTATCAGCCACAGTCTTGTTTCTGGACTTCTACATTTATCCACTAATAAGATTGTGTTCTGTGAGCAGCGGCTCCATCTTGGCTGAAAGATACCTAATCATTCCCAAAAAAGTGTAAGCAGGGTCATGATTCTCTGTGGTGTTACATAAGAAACAAAAACTGGTTTTACAGTTTAATCAACCATAATTTATATTACCATAACAACAACACTACACAAAAATACTACTGTCAAGAGCTTAACACCGTGTGAATCCAACCGATTGGTGGCAAGAGACGACAACGTAACATGAAATCACAACAAGCAGGAACACGTAGCAGGCATGTTTAACTGACCTTAACTTCCTTCAAGAGCTCTGTTTTTTCTCACATGTGGAAAATCAAAGAGAAGCAAGCTGCTTGTACAACAGGCTTTCCTGCTGCACGCAGGTGTTTGTGTTCGCCTAAAGGTACAGACTCTTTCACGAGTAGTGGTTTAGGGGGTGGGGCAAGATCAGTCCTGCTCGCAGAGGAGAAATGAGGACAGAGGATGCAGGATCCCACCTGATGCTAGAAGCGCTGAAGGGAGAGGTCCTGCCTCTCCGTCGCTCTTTTGACTCATGACTTCTGGGTTCTGATGGGTGTAGGAAGACAACTGCTGCTCTCTGGGAAGAAGTTCATACACCGACTCTGTTGTGAATAATCAATACTCATCCATCCATCCATCATCTTTTACCTGCTTCTTCCATTTTTGGGTCATGGGGGTCGCCGATGCCCATGTCCAACAATCACTGTGCGAGGGGCGGGATACACCCTGGACAGGTTGCAAGTCCATCACAGGACCAACACTCATACAATAAAGTATGAATAAATTATAAATCATTGTGTAGCATGACATTTACAAAATTGTAAGAACATAACCATGACCTGGCTGATAAAAAAAAAGTAGCCAAGTTATAGAACTATATTTATGATAACAATGTGCTCCATCATCGTTTCAGATGCCAAACAGGTTTCCAGCCCTGTATTTCTGCCAAAGTTTGACGGAAGCAGCACATATGCACAGTCATGTTACACCTTTGCCAGCCCTCTATATATAGCATTAAACAAAGATGTAACAAATAAATGGTCATTGTCCACTATGATGGTTTAAATAAGAAATTATACCATCAATAAAATGAATTAAAATAAAGTAAGGAACAGCAATGACATTTGCTGCTTTATTCCTTTAAAAAAAAAAAAAAAAAAGAAGAAGCATTTAACCATGACTCCTCTGAGCATCATTAGAACAGATAAATTTTCACGACAGCTAAAAAGGCATGGAAAAACATGTTCAGAAGAACCAGAGATTTTATCTTTTTATTTCATTCTTCATGCATGTCAAAGCATGACATCTGCATTGCTAAAAGTGAAGTCATTTTTCTTGCATGTCAAAGCCTGACATGTACATTAACTGCAGTTCAACACACAACCAACAGCGCAGTGAAAGACGTGGGTGTGTTTTCTACTGTCGCCTGTCACTGCCTCAAGGTAAGAGCTGCAAAGGTCTAAGCAGCTCCCTGCCTTGTTACTCCAAAAACATACCCCATGTTTGTCTGTTTACTTTTCCTTGTTTGAAACTTTAGACTTAAATTGACATCACTTTAAGCAATTTCATAGGCGTCATACAGCCTTTATGGTGAAAAATGTACACGTTTTTGCATGCAGCAGGTATGTAAAACTGGAGTTTCCACTAAAGGTTTATGACCACTGCTACAACTAAGCACTAAAACATTTGACTATTTTTACAGCATCTATTTTCTCTGTTGTTTTTTTTTCTTCTTGGCTTTATACGACCATTAATGAAAAAGGTTTGGACATTGTACCATTGATCAGACAAAGCAAGAGTTTTAATGGATATTTTTCAATATATAGGGTAAATGTTACCTTACACAACAAGAGAAGATCTGGTATGTTTAAGTAGTGATCAAAATCGCAAAGGTTGCACATGTTTGACATTTTTGTTTACCTTAGCAAATTCTGAATGTGACAATGTAAAGCTCGAAAATCTCAGAAACGTTAGGAAATTATATTCAACTCACTGTTCATCACCTATTAATGCCTTTACAACACTGAGATGTCACTAAGTAAATGTACTATCTGAATAGAACATGAAAGAAAAACAAATAAGACCAGAGAAATCAAAACCTTTGACAAAAAAAAAAAAAAAAAGGAAGACCTTCATAGGCGACAGTACAATATAGATCCTTTACTTTCTATGCCTGTCTTAAGAGCTTGTCCTCATCATGGGATGAGGGGAAGCTTTGGGTCAACAGCATGAAAACACTTACTAAGCAGACTGATTCATCATACAAATATTATGGTATGAACTAAAAGCGACCATTACAGTCGCCTGACTCTTTTCTCTGCCAACTGCCAGCTTTAATTATTTGCAGCTGAGTCCCAGAGTTTGGTGTGTATATCTGATACTTAACCCTCCCATTGTCACCACTCATGGTGTACAATAGACAAACCTTGGACCTACTGAAACTAACCCATGGCTCCTCATTTCTAAAGTCCTCCAGTCCTTACGGTTTGCTTTTAGAAGAGCAAGAAACCCAGGTTCTCATAAACAGATCTTAAAACTGGACTCAGTAAACTCATATAACTCACTCTGAGCCAAACATACACAGAGGATTCTAGTGTGGCTGTGCTGGTTATTTGCTACGTTCTGCAAACAAAAAAGTCACACACGTGCATGCATATGCACAAAAACATTTGCCATCATGCCCACAAAAACACCCCGTCTACCTTTGCAGTTACACTTTAAATCTACAGTCTTCTTGGGGTTTACTGTGACTGCACATGCAGAAGCATGTGCTCCAAGTGAAAAACCCTTCCAGTAAACAGATTGCCAACCACACAGACAGAAAATATGCACTTTTCAGAGCACTGGCCTCGACTCACTGGCTGGCCTGTCCAAAGTGTTTCCATAGTTCCTATGACGTTTTTGGACAGACAAAAATCTTATTTTGCTGCATGTTTGCTTCCTCTTAAGCAGACGGAGTGCAATTTTTAATTTACACGTGACAACACAGTCTTTCACACAGAGGCAAATGAAAATAAAAATATGAATACTCTGCCTTTTTATTTAACTTTAAAAAAAATGAAGCATACTGACTCAACACTTTCCGTTATGACTCTGACTAGTCATATTGTGCAGTCAGGCCACTGACCGTACAGAAAACCTTTAACCTTCTTCTCTCCATCCTTGATTAAAAAAAAAATCAATCTGTAACTCATAGTCAAATAATACATCACTTACACTTATAATCCAAATTCCATGGTAGATATGGTGAATGCTTTTGTTTTGGTACTAGACAATGCCTTGTGATGTGTTTATATAAAAAGTAATACAGGCTAAAAGTAAAAAAAGACACTCACCATGTGAATGGCAGGACTCTGACTCCCATTCATTTCCCTCACATTCCAGCTGCTTGCTCTTACTAGCCCTGGCATCTGGGGCGTGGCACTGGTTTTTGGCTGAGTGAGTGATTTAACTCCTTTCTGTGCCCCCTCCTCCACTCAACCTACCTCTCTCCCTGTCTTGTTTATTGTTCTCCAGACCCTTTTCTACACTGCACCTTGCTCAACAGGTTTGTGGTATTGTCATGTGGAATCCTGTCAAGCAGAACCAAGAGTAGTGTAACATGGTTGGTAAAAAGTTGTGTTTACACTGTTACACAGGGTGGGCAGCCAGAATTAAGAAGAATGAACTTTGCTTAGGATGACATGATTAAGAGGAGATGCTTAAACTCACCATGTCAGTGCATTTGGAGATTATTCCATCAGTGAGGGGGACAGCAGTGAAAGGCTGGCACCTGCAGCAAACCATGTACAACAACCCTAAAATGTTTACAGCCAAGCCTACACAAGGGCTGCGTGGGACTCCATAGTAACACAGATCAGGGGATGTGTCGTTTGAGCCTTGGTGTCTCTTGTGAGCTTGATGAAAATGAAAAGATAAAGCTGTACCACCTATTCTTAAATAAATAATTGGCCATAAAGAGCATGACATTACCTGAATTATATTAAGGCAATTATTGTAAAATGTGCCATTTTTGTCCTCACCACCAACTACCCCCCCAAAAAACAAACATTAATAGAAAAATATTCTATGGATATTGTAAATTTGAACTAAGTTAATCTAATTAAGATTTCCAAGTGCATGTGTACATGTGCAATCCTTCAGGAGTTGCATGACGTTCTGCATCTGAAGTTCAACATGAATAACTGCATGACACTCTGCAAAATGATCATCTAAAGAAATTATATTTAGTCAACAGATTTATTCATCTGCCACAGCGGGAATTAAAGGCCAGCCTGTTTCAATTTTCATGCATTTCATTTTCATTTGTAAAATTGCATAGAACTAAGCAAATAGAGGTTGTAAACAATTTTTCATCTTCAACTCAAAATTCAAACTTTTTTTAAAGCATGAGTTTTTATAAGCGATTCATTTTTTGCCAAACTTCCATTATTACACTAGTCTTAAAACTTATTTGCTAATCCAACTTTGTTCTATTTAAACTGTTGCTGGCATTTTTGATTAATACAGCAGTTAATTTAATGCAAACAGAAAATATAATGACTACTTTCAAGATGTGAAAAGTTGATGATTCTCTGTAAAAAAAAAACAAAACTGGCAACTTTCCTGTTTTGTGATCATTTAACAGCCCTTGAGTTAATAAATTGTGTTTTATGGAGGAAATGTATAATTGAGTTATTATATGTTCTTTCTGTGCAACATTTGTTTACACTCTAAAAAGGAAAATAGTTATTTTATTTTCACTGTAAATATTTAGTAATTTAGCAACAATCAATATACTGAGAATACAATGCATTAATGAATGGATATTGATTACTGATAACCAATTAATCAATATTCTGCCTTGTGTCTATGATCTGGTGCTGGAGGCAACAGATCCAGGAGGACAATTTGAACATTCCTCACCCCAGCAACACATCCCAGGCCAGAGAAAACACACAATCCCTAAAGCAGTTTCTGGGTCTGTCCTGATGCATCCTTCCAGTGGGGTGTGTCTAGAGAACCCCAGGAGCCATTCTAATCAGCCCAAACCACCATGGCTGGTTCTTTTTGATGCAGAGAGGCAGCAGCTCTACTCCAAACTCTCTTCCAAACGACAGAGCTCTGCTGATCCCACAGATAGCCGCCCTAACTTGACGGAGGAGTACTCCCAGGGTCCTAGAGGCAAAGCTGATACAGTGTTTGACTCTGATAAGAGTCTCCCACAGCAAATTTGACCCAGGGGAAGGTCTTAGACTAAGAGAGATTTAAAGAAGTTGATGAACAAAGACCACTTCTATTAGGATGTCTCACCTAGATCACAAAAACTGGTGCACCCTTTTAGAGGGTGTGAGCTCACGAATGTGTCGGACAGGAAATCACCTCCCTGGGGGCAAACCACCCGAGGGCAAAAGAGTCAAGGTCGAACGCTATGCAAGCCGAACAGGAGGTGAGGGCGAGGTCGTAGGCATGTTGATTCCTGATAACAACGGTTTCATTATGATAATTATCAACAAAAAATATGTCCTGATGTTAAAAGCTCTGAGTAACCTTTGTTTGGCTTTCCTTACAAAAATATATGGAGGTCATTCTGTGCATGTTGTTACACTTACAATATCAATGAAAACATAATATAATAAAATGAAAACACCACTCGAACAACAAAATAAAAACAATGTAGCTTCTAAACTGATTTTTATGCTGATTAGGTCATTTCAATACTTTCTTTTTAAATCTCAGCTGTTAAATTCAGTAAAATACCTGGAATTTTGCATTATAAAAGTTTAAGTGTGTCTTTGGTGATTTAAAACTTCTGTTCAAGTACAATACCATAACATCCACTTTATTTCTAATTAAAGCACTTAAAACACAACATAGCAGCTGACCAAAGTGCTGTACAGAAATAAAAACAAAGAACAACAACAAAACAATAAGACAACTATGAAAATAGAAATTAAAACATCACAGACACAAGAAAAGAGTAAAATAAGACAAAAATGCTAGTTCACTCTAGGTGAAAAGCCAAAAGGAAAAAAAAAAGTGTTTTTAAACGAGTTTTAAAAACAAAAAGTGATGGGGCCTGTCTGACCTTCAGCGGCAGCTCATTCCACAATTTAGGAGCCAGAGCTGAAAAGGCTCAATAGCACAATAAGAATAGTATTCTGTCAAAATAAAACCTAAAAAATGTATCCTGGTGCATGCTCAATATTCCAGGTAGATAGGTGTCAACATTTAGTCTGTTATCCAAAAGACTTCTTCCATCTGAGGAGCTGCAAGCAAGTCAGTAGTATTATTATTTTTCATTCAACCTTTATTTAGGCAGGTTAATCCCATTGAGCCTTGAGGACTCATTTACAAGACAGACCTGGTTTCAACAAAGAATGATGACAACAGCAACAACAATAGAATATCATGAGAGGCGTACAGTTTTTTTTTTTAACAAGTTACAAAAGATGGCAAAGTAGAAAAACACACAGATTATAAGGCAAATGTAGAAAACTAGGAACATGTCAGCATTTGTTCTTGCCAGGATTCCAACAGAATCTTAAAGCTATTCAGAGAGGTCATGGTCGAGAGCTTCAGATCTTTTTTGCAAGATATTCCAGGAAACAAATGGAGTAGGAGAAGGTCCTTTTGCCAAGTTCAGTCCTCACTGAGGGAACACTGCAGGTAATCATGTCCTGAGAGCGCACGCTGTAGCTGCACTCACACAGAGACATGTAGGAGGACTGATGACTTCAGTCTTTTGATCATTAAAACTCAGGAAGTTTGAAGCCATCCATGTCTTAATGTCGTCCAGACATTCTAGGAGAGGGAACCAGAAACAGCTCTTCCAGTGACATGTTGTGTATCTCTGCTGACAGGAGGCTGGACACACACGGTCCTGTGTGACGGGTCGAGCCTCACCTCAACCCACACTGAGCTCAGTTTGAACACTTTACTGTCAAAACGGACCAGTTTAAGCCACCAGAGCTTGTTTTCTGTCCCAGTCCAGGGGGGTTCTGGTCTCTGAAAGGATCAATTCTCCACACATGCTGAACGGCTACCAACATAGAAAATAACACTTCTGTGTTCAAAAGCCTCGCAGAGCGTCCTCACCGCCGGCTTGTGGTCTCCATCGTTAGTTTCAATGGACATGGCAACAAGAAATGTCAGTGGAGACACAAGATGCAGCAGAACTCCAGTCCTGATCCAGCGTGAGTCGCTCAGCAGCTGGATTTACACATCATTGATCTGTTGTTCAGTGTTCGCTTCAGGTTTCTACTTCCATCAAACAGAATGTTACAGCTGAAGAAACATGCACGGCATGAACTGACCCACGTGCAGCGTTACATTCTGAAGTTATTGTTTTATTCCTCTAGTTTCACCGTTTATGTAGAAAAACAGATCAAGCAGCTCCTGAAGTCAGGCGTGTGCTCCGGCAGTTTGATGGACTGCTTGAACAGTTTGACACTGACTCTGAAGGACGGTTATGGTTTGTAACTGAGACAAGATCTTGCCTGAATTCACTCCAACGTTTCTGTTCCTTTGTTGCTGCAACAACTGCTTTGGTAGAATCATAGTATGTCCAAGTCCAAGTTGTGGCTTCAGAACATCCAGATGTGTGAAACTCAGAGGAAGTCAATGAAAGCAGTCTTCCTCCATCTTTTAGTGTCAAAGTTTTAAACAAACACTTGGTTCAGTCTGTCAGTGCTCAGAGTAAGAGTTGAGAACTACTCTCAGCTACTTGTTCACCAACTTTTAGCCCAACGTCTCACAATGACGACGAGCCACAGAAACGATGTAACAACAAACAGGCAGGCGTGGGCTGTTCGTGGTGATAAGTGAGGACCAACGAACATACGTACTGTTTTTCTACATAAACTGTGAAACTAGAGGAATAAAACAATAACTTCAGACTGTAACGCTGCACGTGGGTCAGTACGTACATACATACATACATACATGCATACATACATACATACATACATACATGCATGCATGCATGCATGCATGCATGCATGCATGCATACATACATACATACATACATACATACATACATACATACATACATACATACATACATACATACATACATAC
>JARVGV010000645.1:3434969-3450698 GCA_031762435.1 Hypsolebias longignatus | reverse complement strand
ATGAAGGGAAATAAAGACACATTTACAAATCTGGCCTCTTGGCAGCTGCTCATTGAGAAGACCAATAAATTAGCAGCTATTTCACTTCACCTGTTGCTTCAGATAACCAAAGACCTTCTGACAAAAGTCATAAAACACAAACACATCAAGGGTCTGTTAGGTGCATAAGAAGGTGTCAGACGAGATAAATGATGGAGCGTGTTGAGTGAAATGTGAACCTTAAAACAACTTTACAGTTTTAACTGATCTCTTGACTTGTTTCTAACCAGCTGGTTCCTCTCACCCTCTGTGGGAGCTGTGTCCAGCGTGAGGTTTGGAGCAGCAGGTGCCAGTCCAAGCCACCAGTTCTTCTCTGGCTCCAGGTGCGTCTGAAGAAACTGCTGCGTTTCATCGTTCAAGATGAAAACCAGGTGCCCTCCACCTCGCTCGCACCACGCCTGCGCTTTCAGGAAGGACATCTGCAGACCCACCAACTCGTAGCAAGCTCCATCAAAGGCCTTCTGGTGTTCTGTGCACGTTGAACCTTCTGCATCCTCCTCAGCGTAACATCTCCAGCTGAGGAGGAAAACCATCGAGGCAAATGTGACTGGGTCCATCTCTGCGCTGATCGGATGCTCTGGAAGCATCTCGTCTTTAAAGGCTGCTGACGTCAGCAGCTCCGATGGAGAACACCGCTCGTCTTTGGGATCTGATCATAAATCTTGAGACAAAGGTCGAACGTTCAGTAAAGCGAGTTCAGAGCTGAATGTCAACAACCAGTGATTGCTCCTCAGCCTCTGTTGCTGCCAGGCCTCACAACCTGCAGATGGAGATAAGCTCCTCATTCAGAGCTCTTCCTACCACCAATACATCAACGTCAAGGAAAATCAGACTGTTTTAAATAGAAATATATGCTTAAAATGTGCACAACAAAAATAAGTTGTCACCCCACTAATATGTTAAGGACTCAAGAAATGACTCAAAAACAAACATTTTGAATAAGAACTTTGTTTCATTGATGGGTCACAACAATGATAAAAGAGTGACAGTGAGCTGGTGTGAGCAATGCACAGTGCAATTAGAAGAAGAGCATGTTTATCCTTTACAATGTGTTATAGTATATTAAAAATAAATCATCATAAAACTTCTTTATGGTCCAACAATAATTCATAAGCAGTCTTCATCTGTTTACCTAATGTTTCAATATGTCGGGAATGTAATGGAAAGCTGAAGAGGGTCAACAAAACAGGAAATTTAAAAAAATAAAATAAAGAAAATCACAAAGCAAGTAAAAAGTGTATTTCAGGAAAAAACAAGTCATACAAAACATTAAAGATTTATTATCTGATATATTTTTGCTTTTGTTTATGATGTTCAGTTTGTGTTTTCTCACAATATGTGATGATTGTGGACATGGTCAACAAGGCAGTAGTTATTACTTGCATTACACATTTGACAGAAGACTTTATGACTTTGAAAATGCAAACAAAACCAAAAAAGTCAAAGAAATGAAACTTAAAAACATGCTGGACTGAAATAAAGGTTTTAAAGTTTATTTGAAATATCAAAATTGAAGAACTCTTCCAAATGTCTGTCAAGGCCCATTTTTTCAAATTATTTATTTATTTATTTATTTATTTATTTATTTATTTATTTATTTATTTATTTATTTATTTATTTATTTATTTATTTGTATTAGTCATTTTGTGTTATTTTGTGTAAGATTATCATTTATATTTCCAGTGTGTAGCATAACAGTCAGCAACCATGAAAAAGTATTAAAACAGAAACTTCATCTTTTGGGAATTTATAGATATCTTAAACTTATATAAAATTAAAAATGTGATTAAATTAATTTGAAGAATACACACATTAACATACTTTACAAAATCACATACATCAAAATTTACTATAATTCATTTTGAAATGACTACAAATATAGCCTGACCTGGAAAATTAAAAACTATTCTTAAAAACAGCATCACCACTTGGTTGTTCCAGGACAACTTTTGTTTTTTTGCCCAGATGTGTGTGTGTTGATAACACACACCACAAGCCAGAACAAACGTCTCTTTAAGTCTGAAGTTTTCTTTGAACTCCCATTTGTATTTCATTCAACCTTAAAGCATATTGACCATCCATCTGCTTAAATTCTCCTCTTACCACGCAGACGATACAATTCTATAGTCTCTGCATGCACTTCACAAATCTTCAAACTGATTTCAACATCTTGCAAAACGCTCTCCATGATTCAAAATTACTCCTGAATGCTAGCAAAACCAAAGTTTACATTGTTCCCATAATTCTGTGGTAACCATGCCTTCTATTAAAATACTGAATGGTGACAGAACTTGTAGACACATTTTGGTATTTGATTGCATAAAGATCGTACTTTTAAACATCAACTTACATTAAAAAAAAAAAAAGCTAAATTTACTCTAAGTCTTTTGTATAGATTGAAATCATGTTTTTCTATTTCTTCCCATAAGTGGCTTGTATCAAGTTTGTTTTTATCACAGCTGGATTATGGAGACACAATTTGCCTCCTCCACTACCTTAGCTAAACTGGATCCCATGTAACACGCTGCTCTGAGGTATCAGGTTCACCTCTTAAGACTCACCATTGTACATGTACTTTATATAACCTTGCTGGACTTCACTCAATAGGATGAAGCACTGGTATATTTTCATATACAAAGCCATTTTAGGAAAATTACCATCATATATCTACTCCAAGTTAATTTCACTCAAACACACACACAGTCTCATGGACAGGCTGCTGTTTAAGGTACCCTTTGTGCAAACAGAGTCAGCAAAGATAAGTTTGTCCTATTTTGGCCCATGGTCGGAATGATCTGCAGCTTAAGTTGAGGTTGGAGTCTTTTATTCCTTTAAGTAGTTTTACACACACAAAAAAATGGTTTTAGTCACATCTTGCACCTGTAATGTTTGAGTGTCTTAAATTGTGATTTATTTATTTATTTATTTATTTATTTATTTATTTATTTATTTATTTATTTATTTATTTATTTATTTTACTTGCATTGCGTTTTATGTTTAACTAATGGATGTTTTGTTGTAAATACTGTATTTTAATACTACAGTATTGTTACCGTTACCGACTGTGTTGCTGTATTTGCATATTCTCCAGGACGTCCTCGTAAAAGAGGTTGATGATCTCAATGGATTTCTTTCTGGTAAAATAAAGGTATAAATAAATAAAAAAAATCTTGTTTCGCAACAGTCATTTCATTACGTACTACAACGGCCTGCCATACTGAACCAAAACAAATATTTTCTCCGTCCGCTAGGTGGCAGCATCGAGGATTAAAAACTGCAGTTAAACCTGAAAGAAAAAACGTGACGTCATTTTACAGGGACAAAGTTGCGTCAGGGGCGTGACTTACTGACTTTTATCTCTTTTATTTCTCGCACAATGTTGGCCTGTAAACGAATCTGTAGTAGCACCGTAGCCTCCGCTCTTCGTAGCAGCCAAGTACGGAACAAAAACGGTCCTCCGTTGCATTTTAGCGTGTCTGTGAATTAATTTAATTTCTTCTGGTCTCTGTCTTCAGGTACCTGTTTCTGGTCACAGGTGTGTGTCCACACAAACTGACGGAGAGGTCCGCATCGCACAAGTTCTGAAAGAGAAGTTCCCTTTGGCTTCAAAGCTCAAAGTTGTGGATATATCAGGTAAATGGTTGCACTGTTGACCTTGTGTTAACCTGCATGTGACAAGTAAACAACATGACATTAAATGCTTGGGTGTCTGTTTTTAACCAATTTGATTGAAGTCTTGGTAATTAATTACAACAAAGACATACAAGATGGCACCAGTGAAGGAGATTAGACAAGGTCGTTTGCTTTTAATTAAAAATTATAATTTTGTGAAAAGCATTGATTTTAAGGTGTTTGTGACGATATATTAATAGTTTGGTTTCGATTCACAAAGTGTTATCAACACCTACTACCTCTATACATGTCACAACAAAAATGACATCATAAACTAAAAGATTAGATTTGTTTTATTTGTTTTGTTTAGGGAAATATGACCTAGATTCAGCTGTTTCTTTAATACAATTTTGCCCAGTTAATATTCTAAATTGGGAATTGATGTAATCATACTCAGTCAGATCTTAGTTCACTGCTCATGCCTAAATTTTGTTTTGTTTTAATATTGCCTTATCTGTAAAGCACTTTTAGTACGCTTTTATAGTAATAAAAAAAGCTTTAATATATGGAAAGATGAATATTGACATAACTTTTATCAATTGTAAAACAATGGTTACAACATATTTTTAACTGACAGTTTTGTTATTGTCATGTTTAGGTGGCTGTGGGGCCATGTATGAGATCCACATAGAATCCAGTGAGTTTAAAGGGAAACGGACAGTTCAGCAACACCAGTTAGTCAATCAGGTAAATCCATGTCTCTGTAAATCATCTGTGGTAGTATCAAGGTATTGACAAGTGAGCCCAAATTTACGAGTTATGCTGTATTATTTTACAACACAGTCAACAAAAGAGTTGGCATACACTTTGTAGGGACAAGACAACAGAATGCATCAATTTGCAAATAGAACATTCCCTCAGAATACCCTTTATTTCAACAAAATAAAAGTTGTAAAAAGTATAGCAAAACAGGAATTGTAAGTTTTTTTTAAAATGACATTCTTTTAAGCTTGATGCTAACTACACATTTTAAAGTCAAACCTTTAATTCCAAAAGGATTGTTCTGTTTTTTTTTTCTGTTGCTTGCAAAGAAAGGTTTTTATGTCAAAATGGAGAGCAGGTAAAGTTATAAAAAGAGGAGATGAACTCTTTGTTAAGCTTATCTTGCTGTTTAAACCAAACCGCTGTTTGCTACTATCATTTTGATGTATTCATATATTAAAACATTATAGTATTTGTAATGTTGGAATAAATCAATGTAGTATAATGACTGTACTGAAGCTTGCATCCATGTTGGATGATCAATGCTGAATCCAAGTTTTAGCCATGTTTCTGAAATGGTAAAAAAAAAATTCATTTTACCTTGGTGAACTTTAAATAAAACAAATGTTTTGTGGTTCCTATTAAAATTGAACTGACTGCATTTTATCTTGTGTCCTCCACAGGCGCTCAAGGATGAAATTCAAGTCATGCATGGCTTGAGAATCTTTACTGACATCCCGAAAATGTAAAAAAAACACCTCCATCTTTTGCCCCTTCACCTTTTATTTTTCACTTAGTAAAATTGTATCGATGTAGGAGAGATGCTGTCACTCAGCTCATGTGTTTGATTATTATTACAGTAACTTGCTAGCAGCAGAAATGCAGTTTTCCTGCAGTTACTGTATGTACAACACTGATAATGTGAAATAAATGTACAGTGAGATTACACTACGTCCTTTTATAACTAATGAAAATATATTTTACTCATATCATTTTATAAAGATCAAAGCTGAAACACGCACAAACGTGACTTGGTAAAATGTTAGCTTAACATCAAGTCTTATTTGGGGTTTCTCAGGATAGTTAGTGATGTGTTAACTAAGCTGTTCAAGAAGAAACTCATGCAGTTATCAACAATTGCAGACCCTGTTTTACATTATTTTGCTGAAAATGTGACCACATTTTATGTTTTACAGCTCCAATGGTGATTTATTTTAAACCTGCTACTAACATTTGCGCACAAGCCAATTGTGTTTTATGTTCTCAAAGTGTTGAAAATAGAAGTTGAAATAAAAAGCAGCTGCTTTACTTGTTGACTACTTTGCTTTTTGTGACTAAAATCAAAATTGTTGATTATAATGTTTTCTTGACGTCTCTTAACATTGGCACATAGTTGAAAAACACTGAAACTGCTGATCCAGTAAAGACCTACAAATAGTTTTATGTAAAATTTAATTTAAAATGAAGTTTGTACTGCTTTATGAAAGTTTGAAACTAGTCCAAATGAAATGATTTAACCTTTTTTTTGTGTTATCTACCTGGATGATTGAGCCTACAAACCTTTGTCTGAACCATTTTGGCCTTGGTGTCTTCAGGCTGTTTCTGTGAGCAGTATCGACCTTCTGGCCTAAAACATTTGATTGTTAATCAAGATGATTGAGTGTTTTGGACAGATGGGTTATTTTGCATGTGTTAAAAACCAGCTTCTGAGATTCCAACAGGAGGTTGGCTTGAGACACAGCAATGAAGGCTACTTAAGGGACAGATCTGGTTGGCAGGCCACAGACTGATGAAGTTTTCTGCATGGAAGACGAAACGTTTCTCCCTTAAAGAAACTAGTCCAGATGAAATGATTTAAACTTTTTTGCATCACATACTAAAGGTTGGCTAAAAATGTCAGTAAATAGCAAAAAAAATAAATCCATCTGTCCTTCCTGGTTTCTTTCCTTGACACCTTCCCATCGCTTCCTCATCCCCTCTGTTTCCTTCACCAACATGTTCATTCAGGTCTTCGATCACTCTCCTCCCTGGGAATACTCCAGATCTTTCCAAAATATATCTGTCTCCTCAACATCACATCCAACATGTGGAGCATAACCGCTGACAACATTTAGCATCAGACCTACCTTCAGACACACTCTTCACCTCTACTACATTCTTTGCCAGCTGCTCCTTCAGGACCACCCCTACTCCATTTCTCTTTCTATCCACACCATGATAAAACATTTGAACCCTGCTCCAATGTTGCGAGCCTTGCTGCCCTTCCACTTGGTCTCGGACACATAAAACATCTACCTTCCTTCTCTGCATCATGTCAGACAGCTTATTTTGTAAGCCACGCACGGTGTATCCATGACAACGTTGCACTTACTGTTTTGCCATAAAAAAAACTTACTCCACTCTGCAGACTCAATACGATCCATTTTAAATAGTTTGATTTTAAGAAAAGACCACTTTTCAATTCAGAATGCAACCTTTTAAGTTTTGCGCGCGTTCTACCAGCAGATGGCGCACTTTAAGCTTCATGCTTCGCGCAACAGCTTATAAAACAACATGATTCAAAATTAAGCTTGTTAAAACATCAATATTTCGGCGGTGAAACCGTGCAGCTGTGTGTTTCATACTGCAAGATAAGTTGTGTTTTGGCCTCTGGATGGAAACAGGACCGGATGAGGCAGCAGGTGATGATGCGCGTGCATGTCTGCGGTGCTCGCCACATCACTCCGGAGGAGGCGCGCAGCCGGACAGCTTCGACATGGCTAAAGAAGGAGCAGACATGACGGAGGAAAGCGAGTTCATGATAGACAGAAACGTGGGGCAGGAGACCGTGCGCGTGGAGTCACCTGCTGGGAACGCCAAAGAAATGCGCGCGGTGATGTTGACGGGCTTTGGAGGTCTGAACAAAGTCCGGGTGACCAGGAAGGCAATGCCCGAGCCTCAGGATGGTGAGGTCAAGATCTGCGTCAAAGCTTGGTGAGTGGGAGTGATGGACGCACGCACTCTCTCACTTGTGTGTTCACCACCATTGTTCTGAGCCGTGCACGTTCTGAAGCCACAGGTCTTTTCCATTCCTTAAAACTGACGTCAGCATTTCCCAGATTCAGTCATTCTGAGCAGGCATCAGTTTATAAAAGCTCCTCCATCAGTGTTGGCACTTCACTCAAATCAAAGCGCGTTCGTCTTTGTTCAGAGCAGAAGAACTGGTGGGATCTAGTCCCAGAGGACCAGCATGACTCATAATGAAAAGATAGACAACCTGTAGCTCAAATTAAACCTCATGAAACAGCTTCTGTCTTCAGGCAACTAAAACATTAATTCAAAGCCAACAAACAAGAAGATTCTCGTTGTTTTTTTGTTGCAGTGGCTTGAATTTTCTGGATTTGATGGTTCGTCAGGGGAACATTGACAACCCTCCAAAAACCCCCATCGTCCCTGGATTCGAGTGCTGTGGCATAGTGGAGTCGGTGGGGGGGAACGCAGAGGGGTTTGAGGTTCGTGCAGCGCCGCCAGCACAAACTGAGGCGAGTGCTCGCTGCTGATGCTACGACAACATCTTGTTTGTTTTTTTACAGATAGGCGACAGAGTGATGGCGTTCGTGAACTACAACGCTTGGGCGGAGGTGGTGTGCACGCCAGTGGATTTTGTCTACAAGATGCCAGATGACATGCCGTTTGCAGAGGCGGCAGCGTTCTCCCTGAACTTCGTGGCTGCTTACATGATGCTTTTTCACGTTGCCAATCTGCGAGAGGGGATGTCAGTGCTGGTCCATTCAGCAGGAGGTGGTGTGGTGAGTGCACACACCAGCAGTTCACTGACCTTTGCATAAAGTTCTTAGAAACACAATAAACCCCGTGCAGATGTCATTTGTTCCCGTCTTCTTGCGCGCGCTGATGAACACTTGCTGCGGTTGTTATTTTCAGGGACAAGCTGTGGCTCAGCTGTGCTCCACCGTACCAAACGTCACCGTGTTTGGGATCGCCTCCTCTTTCAAACATGCAGCCATCAAAGACTCTGTGACTCACCTCTTTGACCGAAACGTGGATTACATACATGAAGTCAAAAAGTAAGCGTGCCGTGTCCGTCTGCAGCGCAACTAGTTTTTGATGGTGTAGTTGCAGTTTGTAAAATTTAACGCTCTCTCAGGTTTAGTTGATGTGATAGCAGAGATGTTGCTGAGGGCAGAGAGCTGTGTGAGGATGCAGATGTTTCCAGTTGTCTTATTTGTGCTTATGTGGCAGTGGTCCCCATGGCAACAGGCTCCACTCACAGAGAAGCAGCATTGTGAGGAGTGGAGGAGCAACTGAACCAATTAGAGCTGGGCAGCGATACTAGATGTTACTGCATCCTGTCAGCTGGAGCACCTACAATACAAACAAACAAACAAACAAACGTTGCAGTCATGTGACATGACATACTGTACTGATAAGATTTCTATTTATTCTCATCGTAAAAATGTACAGATTTTTCCACAAGCACTGATAAAGTTGCAATTTTAATTAAAGAAAAGGCTTTTGTTAGTTCAAATTTCTCCAAATGGTTCTTTAGTAGTTGACATTTCATGCTTTTGACCCACATTTTAGCTGTGGCTGTGGATTAGCATGCTTTTCATCTCTCTGGTCCACACATTCTTCCCAGGATCAAGTACAAAGTTCAGTTAAATGAGTTTTTTTTTTTTTTTTTTACAAAAGCAAACGCCGTGAGAATCACAAGACCTCGAGACATTTTGCAGAGCTGGTGTTCAGAGTTGTGAGGCAGACAGCATGCAATGTGGCTTCTCACATTTATATTTCTATTCCTTCATTTGGGTCAGATTTGGGCCATTTTTTAATGTGATTCATGTTTTTTGATATCTTGTGTTTTTTTATTTTTTTTTAATTTTCATTGCAAAACATTAATAATCTCTGACAGGCAGAGTAAAAAGAAAAATGTTGCTTCTGCATCACTTTTTTTTTTTTTTTTTACAATAGCACAAGTAAGCAAATGATCATATTTGATGTATTCACATTGGAATGTAAAGCCACTCCAGAGTATGAATCTTAGGCTACATTTATGGACTCAGAACCTTTTTTCCATTTTAGATTTACTCTTCCCTGGTAAACACAGTTTTCCAACCATTTTCCAGCTTTTGGACTCATGCATTATTTAAAAATTACAAATTATTTTTGTCGATTACTTTACAAAACCAATTGTTTCTGGTCTACAACACAGCCAGCAGGCCTGAAACAATTAGTCAAATAACTGATTAGTTGTGCAGCAAGATTCCAAAAGTGTGTGACTTTTATTGTTAATTAAGCTACTGGTTAGTTTGAGCATAAATATTTATGTCATTCATGTGTGAGAAAATAATGAAAAATACAAAATGCAGTTCTTACAGTTCTCAAGACGTCCTCAAATTGCCTTGATGCTCAGTTGGAAGTTAAAAATAAATTAGCATGAAAAAATTTTCAAGTTAATTTTTTTGTAATTCTTTTTTAATTTAAAATACAAAATAAATGTACATATTTGCAGTCAATGGATTGAGATGACTGACTGATGGATGTCAGTGGATTGCTTTGAAAATAAAAATAGATTTTTATCTGACCTCAGTTAGAAAAAAACTGAACTGGTTTTTTTTTTTACATCGAGTGTCAGGAGACGCGTCCTCAACATGACCAGAATAAGTTGGGTGGACGTGTCCTCCTAATCTGATGGTCCCCTTTGTTAACGGACTTCATATTTGCTTTGATCTGCAGGATTTCTCCAGATGGAGTTGACGTTGTGCTGGACTGCCTGTGTGGAGAGAGCACAGGGAAAGGCCTGAGTCTGCTGAAGCCTCTGGGAACCTACATTCTCTATGGTACGGATAATATCTGCCTCTTTGCTGTGATAATAATCACAATAAATAATAATTATTATTATATGTGATAATAATCAAATGTGTAGTTTTTGTTATTTTATATTCACTTTAAGCTAATATTACTACTTGTGAAATATACTAATTCATCCTACTTGCACCATTCTATTCTACCATATTGTTGTTTATATTTATTTATTTATTTTATTTATTATACTTTTTTTTTCACTTTTTGATACTTTATTTTGTACCCTTGCATTCTTTAGTGTTTCTTATTTGTTTTTTAGTGAGTCGAGTCAGTTCTCCTCATCCTGAACATTTCATTGCATTGTTGGTTTGTATGACAAATAAACAACGTAACAGAACTTTGCCTAAACCTTAACTAAATTTTTTGTTAATTTTTTATTGTAAATTTGATAGATAAAATTCTCATATTTTTTTTACAATTATTTGAACAGCAGTCTTGTTATTATTTCTTAAGTTAAAGCTATTAACAAAACTCTGACTGAAAATGTGCAACTGAGTATAAAACACTTTGTTACAATATAATTAACATTTATAATCTTTTTGAATGAGATACATAAACTTTAGAATTGGTTATATTTGTTTTTTAAACACTTCAAAGTGAAAGTAAATATTTCTGTTTGCAGCTGCTTTTCTAATAATCAATCATCTTAAACTGAATAGTTTTCATTTGATACTATTTCTGTCTTAACATGTGATTCTTGACCTGCCATTGTGTATCTGTTCCTACCAAACCCAACTGGTCGAAGCAGATGGCCGCTTGTCCTGAACCTGGATCTGCTAACGGTTTCTTCTTCATGAGGGGAGTTTTTCTTTCCACTGTCACCTTCATGCTTGTCCAAGATGAGAGTTCTGTGATGGAGTTAAACTCAAAGCAGTCTGCTCCTCAGATAAATCATGTCAAATTATTATTTTTATTAATTAATATTTCTGTTCAGTGACTTCTGGTGTGACTTGGTGATTAAATAAACTGAATTTAAATGAAGTAATATTGTAATGAGCTTACAAGATGCTCAGGGTATGTGTTGTGGATGACTGTCAGCTACTACCACATCACATGTTAGCTCAGTGTGTCAAACTGACTGAGTTAGGGCCATATTTATGTTTGCTAACTTTGATTAGCTATAGCAGCCATCTTGAACTGGACTGACTCCAAAGATGCACAACTAATGATTACTTCCTGAAAGTTGTATTCAAATCTGTTCAGCAGATTATGAATTATTTTGCTAACAGACAAAGAGGGTTGACTCCACAAGTGAATGAGTAATTTCTAAAAACAAAGGAAGTGTAACTTCATAGCTAGATTAAATTCTCACCTCACGTTCCTGCAACTGTTACCAACAGTATTCTTGGTGAAACACGCTGAATATTCAATTTTAACATTTTAAAATGCACAAATTAGTCACAACAAATGATTTAAAAAATTAAAGAGTAGATTAAGCAAAACTAAAAGAAAGGTCATTAGTGTCAGGCAGAGATTTTGGCTGAAAGGACTGAATAAATAAATGCACCTTCAAGTGGAGAAGATGTGTGAGTGTGGGTGGTTTCATCTAACAGCTCTGAAAGAACCCAACCCTCCACGGCGTCTGAAACAACTTCTCAGCTTCTTCCACAACAAACACTCCTGCTGCTAAAGATGCTCGTGCACAATAATTAGCCTCTAAGTTTATCTTTACAGATTCATGCAAATCATCTCTGGGGACTAAAAACAACAAAGCGCCCACTTTGTCTCCAGGATAAACAGGAAAACAAGAAGAAGGCAGTTTTCGGGAGTCGGCTGCCTCCGTCTTGTTTCAGAACAACTTGAAGGTTGAACCAGAACAAGGATCTCGTGTGGAGCAACAAATCCAGGCGGCGCCATGACATAGGCCCGAGTCCAATCGCAGCGATGGCTGTTTGTGTCTCCTGGTGCTTTGCATAAACGTGTTTGAGCGCGAGGCAGGACCGAGTGCACCGCTCCGTGCACACGCACACCTTCTGTCCACGCTCGCTTATTGCCAGTGGTGCTCCTCCACAGATTGCAATCAACACCCTGCACCCACCCCAAAGAGAGCAGCCTGCCTCTTTACAGGGGCTCCTGGCTGGCACCGCTCGGCCCTGAGACACCTCCACACACATGCACATCACTGCGCGTGCATGTGTGTGCACGCATGTGTAATGAAGTAGCGCATGTGGAGATTCATGGTGCTGGCATTCGGTCTGGTCAAATGGGTGGACCGCTGCCCCCCCACCCCCACCGCTCCAGATAAATGTGCCACGTTTTGTTTTCCTTTTCAGAACGCCCATGAAAAGAATTAGCAAGATGAGAAAGTAGCAGGCAGCTCTCTCGGGGCGTCCATCTGTCCATTACTGAAATAAAAGCTGTCTGCTCAAAGAGGGAGGCGTGATGGAGGGATTTCGCCGACCTGATAAGACGGGGATTTGACGCTGAGCGCAGCGGGTAATCAAGGGACTGTGGACAGATACATGGAAGATAAACAGAGAGAAATGTGAAGGACCTGTTCATTTACTGACCTTCAGGAGCACAACGGATCATCCTGCCCATTATGCCTCAGCTACAAGTACACGACACGTTTACTCTCTTTATGGCCCACACTCAGAGCTGCTCCTGTAAAATTAGCCCCAGTTGCTTCCAGTGCAGCCAGTAATCAGCAAACCAAAGGAAATGAAGTGGAAACGTGCAGCCGTGTGACAGTGGTGCACATTTACAACTTGTGTGACCTACAGATGTGACAGCGGGGCTGCAGGCCATCGTTAGTAGTGTCTAATGCTGGTTTCCTTCTTCCTGCAGCCATTGCAGATTTCCAATATTCGTAGTGGTCTTAACTTCCTGCACACTCACCTGATATGAATAATAACTTCTATGTTGGATGTTGTATTGACTTGTAGGAAATAAACCCTTTGTCCTAAATATCTGATTCATTAAAGGTTGAAGCAGCATCTTATATCACACTACACCGGACGTGTCAACCTCAGCTGCACTAAGGGGCTAAAATGAACCATAACTGGGCTGAGGGCTCGACATTTATTTAAAAATACTGACCCTGATTTTCAGATTTAACATGTCAAATTATTCATATAGACAAGGGAGTTTTCATTTCTGAATGACAAATGAAAAAATTTGAACAAACTTGACTTAATGAAACTGATCAATAGATGTTTTTTTGTACAACTTGCTCTCTTTTAACAATTTCTTTGGTAATTTGTTTTAATATGAATCAGATTAAATGAAGCCCCTGGATAAAAATCAAAGTGTAAACCTACTAAAGTTTGACTTTGGATAAAATAAAAAAGTACATATAGTTCGACGGCAAGTTACTCTCCAAGAGATAATCAGTTCCATGAAGACATTTTGTTACTTCCATGTCTAAATCAAGAAGAAAAATTCTTGACTGCAAACTGGTCCAGCTCCCAGAAATGTGTTGGACAAACCTGCAAACTCACAAGGACTGAACAAGGTGACAAACTTAGAACCTGGTGGGTTACACAGGGACCCCCCCCACCCACACACACACACACACACCTGAAGATTTAGATTTTTAACATGTATGCAGATGAATCATTCTGCTGCACTCACAGAAGAAAATTAAGGGGAAAGACAACATGCTTCAGGTAAAAGACATTTATTGACTTAATTTAATTAGGACACACTGTACATAGGAAAGATGGCATCAACAACAACAAAAAAAAAAAAATAAAATCAACAAACAACAGCAGCAAGCTGACCAGAGAAATCAAACATAGCAGAGCATTTAGCTAACAGCAAAAATAATTTCTTAAATGTGTAGCACTAAGCTAGCAGTGTGCAATAAAGACACGCTAGCTAAGATGCTACAGACGTAGTGCTCTGGTTCTGTAATGCGACCTAACCCCCCACCCCCACCACACACCAACACACACACACACACACTTATGTAGCATTAAGCCAGCACTACGTAAGTGCGCTAGCTGAGCACTTACAAGCTAGTGCAAGCTTTGTTGCGAGTGAGCTAGCGTGACTTACACAGAGCTAGATTAGCGATCGATAAGTCCAGTTAATAGGAAATTATTTCATCTACCACGCCTCTGACACTCTTCGGCTCTACATGATTCATGTAAATGATATTTTTGATTGAAATTGTAAGTGCACTCGGTTTTTCAAGCAATGTGAGAACTCAGTCTGTCACAGGTCTTTTAAAACTATTTCACCTCTGACCTCTGGTGGATAGATTCAGTGGTAAGTGGGTCGGATCTGGCCCTCGGGCCTTGAATTTGACTCACTGGCTCGTCAGACTTGGGGTGACTCTCAAAAAGATGGAAAAGATGGAGTGTGGACAATGACACTTGTTAACAAGTTTACGTCCCTAACCACAAAGTTTGAGTCTTCTTTATAACAACAACACGTTAACTTGTTCAACTTCTATCAAAGCAACAAAAAAGTTGCTGCACAGCTTTTGACTAAATAAACTACAGCAAATAGTATACAGTACTTTAAACTGGACTTTTATGCTACAACCATGTCCATCTTGTAGTTATTATAAATGCAAGTTATTTTGCTTTTTTGAAGCATTAGAGGGTAATTTAGAGAATGGAATAGAGAATAAAATCTACAATCACAAACGTTTATCCAGACAGATATTTTAAAGCAACTTCCATAATTTTCCATTTTAAGAGTGTGTAAAACAAACCCCTGAAATGTACTAAACTATTTACAAATTATACATATAAATACATTTAATAGAACATCTAATTTTATTAGCAAAGGCTTTGAAGTGAAAGACGGAATCAGCCAAAGTGTGCAGCTCATCTCTGGCATGGTTCCATCGTGGATCTGGGAGAAGAACCACCCATGCCTTTACATGTCCTGAGTATCAATATTACAAAGCATCATACAATTCTGCTGAGTAAAAATTGAATACAAAAGATTTGGGGGATTATGGCAACGCGTATTAAACAATAGTGTTGCATACCTTTATAATATTGTGCAGATCTACTGTTCATTCAACCCTTATTTCTACCAGGTAGTCCCATTGAGCCTCAAGAACTCATTTACAAGAAACACCTGGCTTGAACAAAGAGTGATGACAACAGTGGACAACACTACTTAAAAATGTTGAATTAGTACAAATAAAATGTATGTTTTAAATATGTTTTGATGTGACACAAACTATGAACATTCACTGTAAACTAAAAAACAAAAAGTCACTTTCAAAATAAGAGACTCAGTGATCTTATATTTAAAATAATACCAACATGTATGGATACAAAAGCAACATCATGTATCCCTAAACTATCAATATTCAGAGTTGAGACATTGATTCTCATGTCACACCAAGGAGAATGGCAATCATCAATATTTCATCAATAGTATTCCAACTAGTAATCCTCTGAACTGTGCGTGTCATTGTCTGTCTGTCTGTCTGTCTGTCTGTCTGTCTGTCTGTCTGTCTGTCTGTCTGTCTGTCTGTCTGTCTGTCTG